>JAKWIY010003058.1:48710288-48812293 GCA_027704805.1 Solanum corneliomulleri
TACCACCAAACAGCAGTCATCGTCACCTTCTCCTCCATTACCCCATGGCCCGTTCATTTTTTTCTTCAAATATAGAATCGATTCAAATTTTATTTCTTTTTTTAGTCTTTGTCATATTGTAGGATTTATGAAAAAAAATAAACTTACAAATTTGTAACTTAATCTTACATTGGGAGACTTATGGCGGTGTAAAAGAAACTCAAAAGGCTTATTTGAATCTTATGGTTGGTGATGATGAGCTTTTCACACATAAAGGCTAGAAAAGAATAAGAACCCAGTACAACACCGATGACGACGATGATAATGAAATTTCACAGAGTCTTTATAAATCTTTTTTCAACCCCAACCGAGCTCTCATCTTCCCTTGATGCTTTTTTCGAAGTAAAATTCTCTAATTTACTCTTCTTTTTTCAATTAATGCAGTAAAATAATAATCTAAAAGGATAGGGCAATAAGAGTTATATCATTTTTTCATGTAAATATGTGAAGTACAATTTGAAACCTTAAAATTATTGGAGACTTTATGGTCGCCAAAGTTATTAAACAATGTCAAAGAGTTGGAATGGACAGCGATATGGTGGTGGAATAGCAGAGAAAGGGCTTGGGTAGTGGATAAGTCGATTGGAATTACACATTATTTTAGTAGTAAGTAATTTTTTCCTTCACATTGTAATACATTTTAAAATATTTTGTAAAAATTCAAATAACACATGTCATTATTAATTTGTCAAATTATCATGTCACCATAAAAGTTTTTCACTCATTTTACACTTTAAACGAGTGGCACAAAAAGTGTTCAAATAGTTCAAATTCAAAGAGAATAGAGGTGTTCAATAGATACAAGCCTGAATTTAGATGTTTAAGTGAATTTTACAAACAACTTTAAGTGTTTGTTGATGACGCAAGTCTAAAATTTAAGACTCAACTATATCAAATCATTCTCAATAAACACATAGTCATTTACCATTAATTAATCAAATCATAATCAAGTTAAGACTTTTCCTTGTCCACAATATCACAGAAATACAAGTAATCACACTTTCTCCATATTCAATATTAAGGCAAGTGTAAGTCACTCATAGACAGTTATTCAAGCAATCTAATGCACATAATAATAACCATTAAAAATTCATCGCCAATTTAATAAATTCCTTGAAAACCTACTCACGTCAAGAATGACCATTGATTCCTCGATGGATACACATGATCCCTAAGGTTACATACTATTGAAACTAGTTTAGTTTCAATCTTTCGTTGTTTGTGTGTCTTTAGCCGGAACAACGGTATCTAGACTAGTTCTAGTCCGTTGAGATGATAATTGAAATCCAAAAATTTCATTTGGGCTCAACCTATACCATAATCGACAAACCACACAAAAGAGAGAAGAAGTGAGACAGATTTCTAGAATGTTTTATATCCCCCTAAATATTAAATGTGGACGTAAACACACAAATCCTCATAATTCTATTTAATATTTTACTCTTGTAGTGGGAGATAAATAACCTAGGCCCTGAAATTAAGTTAGTTACAATCCAATTCTTCGAACCGTGAGGGCACCTATGCTAACATCAACATAGGAAAATATTTACCACTCAATTTTAAAATGGATAATGCAGAAGTAAACAAAATACTCCGAAATTCATTTAGTACCTTAAATCTTCATGAAACAACAATCTTTAAGTAAAGCCTTTTATATAACACCAAAAATTCTTTCCAAAAAACTACTCTAAACAGTTACAAGAGATACTAAGTAATTACAACTTATACAAGAAACATAGGACACAACTCCACCATAAGAAACAAATCATGAAAGTTGTTTGTGATTGTCGTCATCTGCACCTATGAAACATCAGTAACCTTACAACTAGACTATGCCAAGTGACATAGCAAAAGTAATATCAGTACAAATAACACATATTAATAGGAATCATAGATCGATCCAAACTTATCACATAATATGATGTAAAGAACAAAATGTCATGTGTATAGACGCTACCCAAACATAGTCTCCATCTACCTCTCACCTGAACCAGGAAAAAAACATGACTAAAACTTCTCAATATATTACCATAAGGCTTCCCCAGCCTACATAGAATGTCCTAACAACAAAAGATGACAATTGAGACCCTTTACCACATTTATACCCCTGAAACCAGGCTATCACCGTCCCTACCCGCCAATATGCTATCATTTTCAGTACCCTTGCCAACTCCATGTCCCTTTTTGAAAAAATAAGTGAAATCAATACCTTAGACCAATACATCCTTAGTCAACTAAACCTATACTCATTACAAATCAATACCCTCGTGGCTAATAAAACGCCACCTATAATACATAATTCGCACTCTTAGTCTTCGCCCTAACGTACCGCAACATACTTCAGGTCCCAACTTATCCCCTATTTGTCAGATGACCAACTCACCTTTCAAAACACTTGGACCACTAGGGAATCCCACATGCAACAATTACCCAGCACAGATAAATTATTAGTCATATGACATGAAACCTCAAGTAGAAACTAACCAATACGTACATGTCCCACATGATCACCATGTAAATATCGATTCTCTCATGGAAATCAAACCAAACTGTGATATCATATTAGGCGTGATATCTGAGCGAGTCAATAATATCATGAATCAGCGTGGTACCCGATCTGACCAATAAGCACATCAAACCTTCCTATATGGTGAGATGATTTCATTCCAAGTAAAAGTAACTTAAGTTAAAATCTGTTGTACTCATATTTTTGAAATTCTTACACTATACTACCAAACTTGAGACTCGCCCTTTCATAATAATGAGTTAGGTCGTTACATTCGTGTTGTTTATGCATATCAGTTTAGGATAAGGACTGAGAGTCCATGCTATGTGTATTTATGCTTATGATTGTGTTTTATCTACTTATTGAATTTGTTTTTGTCGGTTGATATTCCATTTACTCTTACTATTTGATGATTTTATTAGTACATTGTGATTGTGTATTGATACTGCACTTGCTCTTTCTTTGTTAGTAAATGACATATTCAAATGGCTTTTCGAGGCATCACGTGTGATATCTGAATTCAGGGGTGAGCTACTTCTTTTGATTTATCATGAATTCTTTCCATCTTGTTGTCTATCTTTTCACACACAAATATTTTAGACTTCATATTTATTCTTGTTGAGGTTGCATCCTATTATTCTAGATACTTTAAACTTTTGAAACTATGATTTTTAGGTTCTATGGAGTTAAATTTCGCAAATGAATGATTTTATGAAAACTTGATCCTTTAATTATTCTAAATCATTTTCCGAGAATTTTATACCATGAGTTTGTTGTTAAAGTGGTTTTATGGGTTAGTTTGGGTTGATAGTTGATTCTCCCATCGAAAAGTTAGCGTGGATGTCTCTCACGTAATTTAAAGTCGTGACAGTTATATTTATTAATTATTAAAAATCATTATAAGAGAATAAGAATGTCTTTTAAATTTCAAACCCAAAACCGAGCCGCGACTGGCACCCACACTTACCCTCCTATGTGAGCGAACCAACCAATCTAAACCCTAACATTTCAATATAATATCAACAGAAAGTAATGCGGAAGACTTAAACTCATTAATAAAAACCAATTCAATAACTTCTAAAATTCAACATCTATTATTCCCCAAAATCTGGAAGTCATCACCACAAGAACATCTATGATCAAATTACTAAACTAAGAATATTCTAAGAAGCTAAAACAAGTAAAAGCTAGTCCATGCCGGAACTTCAAGGCATCAAGACATGAGGAAGAAGATCCAGTCCAAGCTAGAAGCATTAGCTCACCCTGAAGATCCGGTGTGACGAAGACTGGCTAGAATTGCGGTTGAGTTGAAGACGACGGCACGTTTGCTGCACTCCACATATAACAAAGAAAGAAACATACAAGTAGGGGGTCAGTACACACACAAGTACTGAGTAGGTATCATCGGCCAACTCAGAATAGGAAACAATATGTATCAAGTAATATTATAAAATCAACTACAATACTCAACATGTAGCAACAACAAGTACTATAATCATTAATAAGTACCTCCAAGTTCACACATGAGGACTCAAGACTCAATACCATACTCGTTTGGGAATTAGGTTCATTAGATTGAGTATATTAACATCTTTCAAGATTCATTATCTTTATTCCTCTTGTGTCGGTACGTGACACTCTGATCCCCTACTACTATGTGTCGGAACGTGACACTCCGATCCCCTAATTCTACGTGTCGGTTCGTGACACACGGTCCCCTAAATCTACGTGTCGGTTCGTGACACCCGATCCCCTAATTCTACGTGTCGGTTCGTGACACCCGATCCCCTAATTCTACGTGTCGGTTTGTGACACCCGGTCCCCCTAATACTACGTGTCGATTCGTGACACCCGCTCCAC
This sequence comes from Solanum corneliomulleri, assembly GCA_027704805.1. Taxonomy (NCBI): domain Eukaryota; kingdom Viridiplantae; phylum Streptophyta; class Magnoliopsida; order Solanales; family Solanaceae; genus Solanum; species Solanum corneliomulleri. The sequence continues at coordinate 48,714,694 of JAKWIY010003058.1, forward strand.
TAATCTCATTCTATTAATTCATCAAGCCTTCTCTTATACCAAGGCATCATCAATCTCATTACTTTAGTTCATCAAGCCTTCTCTTATACCAAGGCATCATCATCATTAACAAAGAGATTAGGGTTTTTCAAGATTTGGGATTCAATAGCTTCATCATGCTTATTTTATCACAATCATGTAATCACATTCATGCAAGCATACAATTAAGCACATAGCAGGGTTTACAATACCACCAATACATATCATTCGCTATTAAGAGTTTACTACGAATAGCATAAAAACCATAACCTACCTCCACCGAAGATTAGTGATCAAGCAAGCAAATTCCCCAAAGCTTTGTTTCCTCTTCGTTTCTCCTCTTTCTCGTTCGACTCTCTCTCTCTCTCTCTCTGTTCTTTCTATTTTCTTTATTCAAACCCTCTTTCTTTTACCCTAATTAGCATATAATTAAGTATAAAAGATGGCAATAATAACCCACAAATTAACTCAAGGTTACCTCTTTTAACCCCCAAGTAATTAGACTTATTAACATTAACCCACTAACTTTATAATTAAAGCAGGAATAGTCAAAAACGTCCCTTAAAACATTTAAAGAAATCCGACCCAGCCTGGGATTACGCAGCCTGTGACGGCCCGTCATGCCTGTGACAGTCCGTCCTGCTGCTTCGTCACAGAGTTCAGAGACTCAATTCCACTAAAGGGTATGTGACGGTCCGTCGTGCCCCCGACGGTCCGTCCTGCCATGTCGTCACGAAGTTCAAAGAGTCGATTTCAGTACCCAAATTTTAGAATTTCTAAGTGTTTTGGAACGAGACCCCCTCGACGGTCCGTCGTGCCCATGACGGTTCGTCGTGGGGTCCGTCGTCTCAGCCAGTTTTCCAGAAATAAAATCTGCTGCTCAAAACGACTAGACAGGTCGTTACAATAGATACCAATTTACCCATCGTTCGTCCTCGAACGATCACAAGAAGAAAAACAGGGGCGAGAAGGAGTACCAGAATCTTTAAACAGGTGTGGGTATCTTTCTCGCATATCAGCCTCCTTCTCCCAAGTGGCCTCTTCAACTGGTCAATTCTTCCATTGAACTTTGATGGATGCAATCTCCCTCGACCTTAACTTGCGGACTTCTCTATCTAAAATAGCAACAGGTTCCTCCTCATAAGACAAATTCTCATCAAGCAGAACCGAATCCCAACGGATAATGTAGTTTCCATCCCCATGGTATCTTTTCAACATAGACACATGAAATACCGGATGCACTCCGGACAGCCCGGGAGGCAAGGCTAATTCGTAAGCCACCTCCCCTACTCGCTTAAGTACTTCAAGGGGACCAATATACCTTGGGCTAAGCTTACCTTGCTTACCAAGCCGCATCACCCCTTTCATGGGCGAAACCTTCAACAAGACTTGTTCACCCTCCATGAACTCTAAGTCTCTAACCTTTCGATCTGCATATTTTTTTTGCCTACTTTGCGCCGCTAAAAGCTTTTCTTGAATACATTTCACTTTCTCTAATGAATCTCTCAAAAGGTCAGTACCCCAAGGTCTAACCTCAAATGCATCAAACCAACCAATGGGAGACCTACATCTCCTACAATACAATGCTTCAAATGGGGCCATATCAATACTTGAGTGATAGCTATTATTGTATGAAAACTCCGCTAAGGGTAAGAAGCTATCCCAATGGCCACCAAATTCTATCACACATGCACGAAGCATATCCTCCAACACTTGAATCGTTCGCTCAGACTGACCGTCGGTCTGAGGATGGAACGCAGTACTAAGGTCCAACCTAGTACCCATTCGCATGCAGTGTTTTCCAAAACATAGAAGTAAACTGCGTACCTCTATCTGATATATGGAGAGTGGAACTCCATGCAATCGAACAATTTCTGAGATGTAAATTTTGGCTAACTTCTCTGCATTGTAAGTCACCTTGACCGGAATGAAATGAGCAGACTTAGTTAACCTATCAACAATCACCCAAATAGAGTCATACTTACCCATTGTCTTTGGAAGACCAACCACGAAATCCATTGCAATTCTCTCCCATTTCCATTCAGGAATGGGCATTCTTTGAAGTGTTCCTCCGGGCCTCTGGTGTTCATACTTTACTTGTTGACAATTTGGACATTTGGCAACAAAATCAACAATGTCGCGCTTCATTCTACTCCACCAAAAGTGTTGCTTTAGGTCACGGTACATCTTGGTTGCACCCGGATGTATAGAATACCTTGAACTATGAGCCTCTGTCAGAATAGTGTTGATCAAATCATCGACGCGGGGTACACATACCCTTCCCTTAATTCTCAAAACACCTTCCTCATCGATTGTCGCTTCTTTAGCCTCTCCTCGCAACACTTTATCTCGGATCCGAATCAATTTCTCATCATTAAACTGTTTTCCCTTGATCTTGTCAAGAAAAGAAGATCTTGCCTCCACACAAGCTAAAAATCCTCCCTTCTCATTTACTTATAGCCTCATAAGGTCATTAGCCATGTTTTGGATTCCTCTAGCCAACGGGCGTCTAGAAACTTGCAAGTGAGCTAGACTTCCCATGCTCCCTGCCTTTCTACTTAAGGCGTCTGCCACAACATTAGCCTTTCCCGGATGATACAAGATAGTGATATCGTAGTCCTTCAGTAGTTCCATCCATCTCCTCTGTCAAAAATTCAAATCTCTTTGAGTAAAAACATATTGTAGGCTACGATGATCCGTATAGACCTCACACTTAACCCCATATAAGTAGTGCCTCCATTGCTTTAATGCAAATACTACCGCGGCCAATTCCAAATCATGGGTCGGATAGTTACGTTCATGCACCTTTAATTGCCTTGAAGCATAAGCAATTACACTCTTCTCTTGCATTAGCACTGCACCCAAACCAGAATAGGATGCATCATAATAAACAATGAAGTTCTTACCTTCCACTGGCAAGGTAAGAATTGGTGCAGTAGTCAACAAGGTCTTGAGCTTCTGAAAGCTTTCCTCACATTCGTCCGACCATACAAATGGAACATTCTTCTTAGTCAAGTTCGTCAATTGGGAAGCAATGGAAGAGAATCCCTAGACAAATCGACGGTAATAGCTAGCTAAACCAACAAAGCTCCTTATTTCTGACACATTAGTAGGTCTTACCCAATTCTTTACTGTCTCAATCTTAGAAGGATCCACCATCACTCCATCCTTAGAAACTACATGCCCCAAGAAGGACACTGCATCTAGCCAAAACTCACACTTAGAGAACTTAGCATAAAGTTTTTTCTCCCTCAACATTTCCAATACAATTCTCAAACGCTCCTCATGTTCCTTATTACTTTTAGAGTATATCAGTATATCATCAATAAATACGATCACAAAGAGATCCAGATTTGGCTTAAAAATCCCGTTCATCAAGCTCATGAACGCAGCAGGGGCATTTGTAAGACCAAAAGACATCACTACAAATTCGTAATGCCCATACCTGGTTCGAAAACAGTCTTTGGCACATCCTTGCCCGTATTTTCAATTGATGATAACCGGATCTCAAGTCAATCTTAGAGAAGACATAAGCACCTTGTAACTGATCGAACAAGTCATCAATGCGAGGAAGAGGATACTTGTTCTTAATAGTTACCTTATCCAGTTGTCTATAGTCTATGCACATCCGAAAACTTCCATCCTTCTTCTTCACAAACAAAACCGGAGCACCCCAAGGGGATGCACTTGGTCTAATGAAGTCTTTGCTCAACAACTCTTGAAGTTGTGCCTTTAACTCTCTTAACTCCGCGGGAGCCATTCTATAAGGGGGTATGGAAATGGGGCGAGTACCCGGTTCAAGATCAATACAAAAGTCAATATCCCTATCCGGTGGTATTCCAGGAAGATCTGCAGGGAACAAATCTAGAAACTCACGGACTACCGAAACCGACTCAATTGAAGGTACTTGGGTAGTGTCATCCCTGAGATGTGCCAAGAAAGCTAAACACCCTTTACTAACCATTCTCTTAGCACGAAGAAAAAAGATTATACGAACCGGAGTGGAAGTGTAGTCACCCTCCCACACTAACGGGTCTGTCCCAGGCTTGGCTAACGTCACAGTTTTTCACATTACAATCCAAGATCGCAAAATTCGGTGAAAGCCAAGTCATACCCAGAATTACATCAAAGTCAACCATTTCTAAGATAACCAAATCTACATAAGTGTTGCTCCCCACAAAAGTCACCAAACAAGACCTATATACTTTTTCAACTATCACAGACTCACCCACCGGAGTAGAAACACGAATAGGCATGTCAAGTAATTCACAAGGTAAATTAAGACCAGTAGCAAATGAGGAAGATACATATGAAAATGTGGAGCCAGGATCAAATAATACAGAAGCCATGAAATCACAAACCAAAAGATTACCTTTGATAACAGCATCAGATGTCTCCGCTTCAGACCGTCCGGGGAAAGCGTAACAATGGGCCCTATCACCTGTCTGCCCGTTGCCCCTACCATGTTGTGCTGTAATGGCTCCAGTTTGCCCCTCACCCCGGCAGTTCTGGTGACCACCATTACCTCGGCCACCACGTCCTCCAGAATAACGGCCTCTACCATGACCACCTCTACCTCTAGCTATTGGGGGTCTATAACTCTGTTTTGGACAATTCCTCCTAATATGTCCAGTCTCCCCACATTCATAACACTCTCTAGAGTCAAGCATAGGTCTCTCAGAGAAGTGTTGACCGGTCTAAGGTGGACCCCCAACTACAGTTTGTAGTGAAGACTGAATTGGTCGGACTGAGTAACCTCCGAACCCTTCCTCTAGAGTAAGAACCATTAAACTCACCTCCCTTTCGAACCTTTTTGATGTCGATGCCATGGTGAAGTCATCTGGCTTCACTCCTTCCACCTCTATCACAAAGTCTACCACTTCTTGAAAGGATTTTGCCGTAGCCACTACCTGTAAGCTGAAATCCGCAATTCTGACCTCAACCCCTCACAAAATGGCGAATCCGCTCTTGTGGACTGAAACAAGTTGGGTGGCATACCTGGTAATGCACGAAAATTCGCCTCATATGCAGTAACTGACATCCTACCTTGCTCTAGCTCAAGAACTCATCTCTTTTCCTATCCCTCAAAGTCCGGGGGATATACTTCTCCATAACAAGCTAGAGAATGATGCCCAAGTCATAGGTGGTGCCTCTGTTGGTTGACACTCAACATGTGACCGCCACGCCACACATTTGGCGTTCCCTTGAAACTGATAAGTCACAAACTCAACACCAACCGTTCTACTATACCCATCTTGTGTAGTAGCTCATGACAGTCAACCAGAAAATCGTAGGCATCCTCAGATTCAGCACCCTTGAAGACTGGAGGTTTCTATTTCAAGAACTTACTGAAAAGTTCATGCTGATCATTCGTCATTATAAGCCCTATAGTCAGACGAGGAAATGTGCCTATTTCCAATGAGGCATCCATGCGGGGAGCCATAGTGGCTGCATGTTGTACCTCCGGACCCTGAGGTGCTGGTGCAGAAAACACTGGAGGTGTCTGGCCCTGATCAGATAACCCGCTAAGATAAGCAAGAACCTGATTGATCATCTCTGGGGTAGGTTGGGGTGGCTCATTTTCCCCTTCCTCACCCTCTCTTATCACTTCCTCAGTTGGTGGAGGAGTCACCGCCCTAGTACCAGATGGGCTAGGTCCTTGTCCTCTTCCTCTAGAGGACATCCTCCCACGACCTCTTCCACGGCCTCTTGCCGCTACTCCTCTTCGAGCTACAGCCCCAGTGGCTGGCTCAGACGCTTCTTGTCTTGCCGGTGTCGGTGCTGGTGCAGTCGTTGCTCTAGTTCTAACCATCTGCGAAAAAGAGTGAAGATTGTCAGATACCAATTTGTATCACCTAGATACCAATTGGATCCAAGTAATAGCACGAAAGAAAGAAAGAAAGAATGGAATTTTCCTAAAGTCTTATAGCCTCTCAAAGAAAAGTAAAGGCGTCCCCCTACTGTTCCTTAAGACTCTACTAGACTCGTTCTTGTGTGATGAGACCAACGAACCTAATGCTCTGATACCAAGTTTGTCACGACCCAAAACCGAGCCGCGACTGGCACCCACACTTACCCTCCTATGTGAGCGAACCAACCAATCTAAACCCTAACATTTCAAAATAATATCAACACAAAGTAATGCGGAAGACTTAAACTCATTAATAAAAACCAATTCAATAACTTCTAAAATTCAACATCTATTATTCCCCAAAATCTGGAAGTCATCACCACAAGAACATCTATGATCAAATTACTAAACTAAGAATATTCTAAGAAGCTAAAGCAAGTAAAAGCTAGTCCATGCCAGAACTTCAAGGAATCAAGACATGAGGAAGAAGATCCAGTCCAAGCTAGAAGCATTAGCTCACCCTGAAGATCCGGTGTGACGAAGACTGGCTAGAATTGCGGTTGAGTTGAAGACGACGGCACGTTTGCTGCACTCCACATATAACAAAGAAAGAAACATACCAGTAGGGGGTCAGTACACACACAAGTACTGAGTAGGTATCATCGGCCAACTCAGAATAGGAAACAATATGTATCAAGTAATATTATAAAATCAACTACAATACTCAACATGTAGCAACAACAAGTACTATAATCATTAATAAGTACCGCCAAGTTCACACATGAGGACTCAAGCCTCAATACCATACTCGTTTGGGAATTAGGTTCATTAGATTGAGTATATTAACATCTTTCAAGATTCATTATCTTTATTCCTCTTGTGTCGGTACGTGACACTCCGATCCCCTACTACTATGTGTCGGAACGTGACACTCCGATCCCCTAATTCTACGTGTCGGTTCGTGACACCCGATCCCCTAAATCTACGTGTCGGTTCGTGACACCCGATCCCCTAATTCTACGTGTCGGTTCGTGACACCCGATCCCCTAATTCTACGTGTCGGTTCGTGACACTCGGTCCCCTAATACTACGTGTCGGTTCGTGACACACGCTCCACTAATCTCATTCTATTAATTCATCAAGCCTTCTCTTATACCAAGGCATCATCAATCTCATTACTTTAGTTCATCAAGCCTTCTCTTATACCAAGGCATCATCATCATTAACAAAGAGATTAGGGTTTTTCAAGATTTGGGATTCAATAGCTTCATCATGCTTATTTTATCACAATCATATAATCACATTCATGCAAGCATACAATTAAGCACATAGCAGGGTTTACAATACCACCAATACATATCATTCGCTATTAAGAGTTTACTACGAATAGCATAAAAATCATAACCTACCTCCACTGAAGATTAGTGATCAAGCAAGCAAATTCCCCAAAGCTTTGTTTCCTCTTCGTTTCTCCTCTTTCTCGTTCGACTCTCTCTCTCTCTCTCTCTCTCTCTCTCTCTGTTCTTTCTATTTTCTTTATTCAAACCCTCTTTCTTTTACCCTAATTAGCATATAATTAAGTATAAAAGATGGCAATAATAACCCACAAATTAACTCAAGGTTACCTCTTTTAACCCCCAAGTAATTAGACTTATTAACAGTAACCCACTAACTTTATAATTAAAGCAGGAATAGTCAAAAACGTCCCTTAAAACATTTAAAGAAATCCGACCCAGCCTGGGATTACGCAGCCTGTGACGGCCCGTCGTGCCTGCGACGGTCCGTCCTGCTGCTTCGTCACAGAGTTCAGAGACTCAATTCCACTAAAGGGTCTGTGACGGTCCGTCGTGCCCCCGACGGTCCGTCCTTCCATGTCGTCACGAAGTTCAGAGAGTCGATTTCAGTACCCAAATTTCAGAATTTCTAAGTGTTTTGGAACGAGACCCCCTCGACGGTCCGTCGTGCCCATGACGGTCCGTCGTGGGGTCCTTCATCTCAGCCAGTTTTCCAGAAATAAAATCTGCTGCTCAAAACGACTAGACAGGTCGTTACATTAAATTGGGATTTAAATTTTTTTTCAAAGTACCTATAGGTTAAATGATGGGGAAAGTTTGGACCCAATTTTAAGCCGCTAAGTTTTTAGATTATTTTTTTATTCTTTGAGTGACTTATAAATTTAAAACTACACGGCAGAAGTTAGGATTATCAAACTTTTGAATTTTCATTTTTAATACTTTTTCAGTCTAAAATAATGCTTAAAAGATTTTTTATCATATATATAGATATATATATATATATATATATATATATATATATATATATATATATATATATATATATATAGATATATATATAATATATAATATATATATATATAATATATATATATATATATATAGATATATATATATATATATATATATAATATATATATATATATATATATATATATATATATAATATATATATATATATAAGTGAGAAGCTCCAAAGTGAAAAGTTGAATTACCATTTTACCTTACACTAAATAAAATTATTATATAAAAATACTATTAGTTAAATATTCTATCATTAACGAAGAAAATCATCATATTCAACAATACTCCATAATGTACGCATACATAACATACTTAAAGTTCAATAACAATCAATCAAGTATTTGGGTATACAAAGAGGTGGATTAATTTACTTGCAAATTGTCATTTATTTCAGCATTTTCAATACTTTAGAATGAGTTTCCATCTTACTAAAGTAATTCAATGTTTGGAAGGTCCTTTCAACTTTCAACTATAGTTATAGAATTGAGAAAAGACATAAAGTCACTATTGAAGTTGTTTCAGATTTTCATAAAGACACATTAAATTTGCAACTATCCTATTACCCCACTAAAAAGTTTTGAACAGATGTTATTATACCATTTTTCGATCAGCCCCAAATTTTAACAAGCAAGTGAGTTCACACCCCAATCATTACATGACACGTGTTAATTGAAATTAAATTTTTTTCATTTAAATTTTTTCCTTTATCTTTTTCCTTCTTTTATTTCTCTCTCTCTTACTTTTGAATTTTAATTTTGATATATCTTAAATTTTCCACCTCCCACTTTCATCCCTTCATATTCTTTTCTTCATCTACCAACTCCCCATATCAAATTGAAACTCATTTTCATTTGTTTTTCTTTTCTTTTTTGTTATTCTTCTCCGGTCAAATTCCTTATAAAATTCATACTATTATTTAGACTTTATTGAATTATTGATAACAAAATTTATTTATTTTTGAAACAAAAATTGAAGGTATTATCAACTACTCATTTTCATATACATTCAAAATTAAAATTGATAATTTTAAAAGAATTAATTAATTTCTCGAAAATTGAAAGAACTAAATTGAAATCAAATAAAAGAACTATATGATGCTTCCTAATCATCTTCAAATCTAATGAGTTTATCGAATTGTAAAAAAATATTTAGATAAAAATTTTAAACTAAAGAGAGTAAAACTAATAGTAATAAAAAAAAAGGTGAAGTTGTGGTAAAAATGACATTGAAAGTAAGAAGTTTCAATGGATGGAGATGAAAATTAATTTTTTGAAAAGAAAGAAGAAAGAAAGAGAAAAATAAAAAGGAAAAAATAGTTAAAATAATAAAAAGAATGAGAAAATTGTTATGAAACTATATAAAATTAGAAGAAGAAAGTAGAGAGGAGAGAAAAGATTTCTTATTCATCTTGAATTATATTCAGGATCTTTCTCAAATCTTATTTACAATGAAGAAAAACCCTTTATTAATAGGGAAAACCTTATTTGGTCCCCAAGTAGGATTCCTAACCATATCCTAAAAGAAATCCACATAATTAGACATTCACTATAACACAAATATGTTTATAACACTCCCCCTTGAATGTCGTTAGATTATGTGCCTCGTTAAAGACTTACTAGATAAAACCCAATGGAAAAAAAATTTAGTGAAGAAAAAAGAGTACACATATCTAATACTATGCATTATGGATGCCTCATTAAAAACCTTACAAGGAAAACCCAATGGGACAAAACCTTGTGAGGAAAAAAGAGTACATCACGTATTGACTCCCCCTCATGAAAACATCAATTCAGAGACTAGAATCTTCGTTTTCCAAGCTTGTGCACCATCTTCTTGAAAGTTGTAGTTGGTAGAGACTTGGTGAATAATCAACAATAATGTTACTTGAACAGACCTCTTGCATGTTTATCTCACCATTCTTGGGAGCTTATGAGTGTATAAAAACCTTGACGAAATATGTTTTCTTCTATCTGCTTTAATAAATCTTTCCTTCAGGGTCAAAGATTTCTGCAAGTTCCTTACTTCAACTTCTTTAAGCAAATAATCTATTGCCAAGAGTTGCAATTCTAGTCATCAACTTGCATAATAATACTTGTATATGCTCTATGCATTTTGAATCTATTTAATCCTTATGAGGATGATAAACAATTTTTCCAAAAACTTGTATATACTTTAGATTTTGAACCCATTGGATATTTTCATATCAATTTTGTCAAGTAACAACATTCAAGATTAAATGTATGACATCTTCTAGTGCCTAGATTGCAAGTCAAATAAGCTTTACGCTTACCAAGATGCATCATTCCACTTTTCACTTGATAATTATTTTTACACAAGCATGCTTTAATAGATGTAGAATTCATATCCTCATAATCTTTTACAATATTGTGCGCTATTGTATCAAAGATATTGTCAATGATATACCATTTTGTATCGATTCACAATATGACAAAACTTATTGAGATCTCATCACTTCATTATTTTTAGGTAGATACCCCTCTCATGAGGTTTTCATAAAATGTTATGTCGTAGGCTCTCCAAGATCACATTGTCTCCCTATTATGATCATTTCGATTCTTAGATCCTCTCCCCTTTTTAAAGATTATTTTATTTAGAATTGATTAGTCTATCATGCTTCATGTATGTCGTAGACTATCTTTAAGGGACATTCAATAGGAGTATTTACAACTTTTGTGTTGCTTCTAATCTCCCCCTTATGTTAGACAAACTAACATATATCTCAACCTTTGGAGAATCTATCCTTGTGCATCAATGTATATTCATTGATTATATACCACATATAAAAATAATCAGACGAAAAATATTTGATCCCTGACAATAAATCAATTGAAAGAAAATTTGATCATAATTTATCAGTCTGATGCGTACAATTACTTTTGTATGCGTATCATATTTCAGATCAACACATGGAGCTTTATTTTCACAAGCAATGATTTCACTGTCTCATACATTTGATATCACAACATCTTGAGTATATATCAATATTATCAAAGATAAATTGTCTTGATTACATATTCCGAAATTGTGCTCTTATCTTAATTATTTTTGCACAAACAATTTTGTGAATGTCAAACTGCAAGTTGACAACAAACGCACATGTGATTATCTTATTGATGCATCTTTTTATGATATCACATGATATGTAAATGGGCCCATATTCACCTTTTATACTTTTTAAAATTTAGGAATTTAGTTCCAACTTTAGTGATCCAATCAACTTTATCACGAAAACAAGCAACGTAAATAATTCTTGAAGAATCTTCTAGTTATTCAATGTATGTCCATTACTCAGTATGCACATCTTTGGGATGACCAAATTATTCATGCCAACTAATAAAATTAGTAGTACTCGTAAACTCCAAGTTTACTACGTCATGTGCCTTTTGCTTTAGTAAATTTCTGATTTACTATTATATGAGTAAATTTTAATTTTATTTCCTCAAGAGTAATTTTTATATTTATTTTTTCTCAATTACTTACACTTTAGGTGAGTCGTAAACCCATAATTGAATGAACTAATATGAAGAAAATTGTGTGTATAAACATATTATTTGTGTCAATATTTTTGCAAACAACAAGTTGCGAGATAATAATGGGCACATATGAGACCATATATATATAAGAAACATTTTATTAGGACCATTAAATATCTAAACAATCCACTACGTGGATGACTAGGTCCACAAATATTTGTATACGTTGCTAGAACGCAGAGAATTCAATCTCAACTTTCGTTTATGATGGTCTCACAATTAGCTTGTCTTGCGAACAAGTAGTACAAGAAAATTCACCATTTAAAAGAAGTTTTAGTTTCTTCCATGGATATTCATTTTAATTTTTCATAATTCGTCCAAACATTATAGACTAACGATGTCCCATACAATCGTGTCAAACTAAAAAAGTATTGAAATTAGTAAATTTTTTATTTACCATATAATGTGTCTCAATTGCACTAATTACTATACAATATAAGTCAAAAGATAAAGTATGGAACTTTTCTTTAACATATGTCTGCCAAGAGACAATTTTGGTGATACCACATCTACAATCATAAATTGCGATCTTTTTCATGCCTAGCATGATGGCTTACACCTCATTCACTTTAAAGAATGGATCTGTATTTTTACCATTGGTCAAAATATCTCATTCTTCATGAATAGAACACAATCATCTAAGTTGTCACGACCCAAAACGAGCCGCGAGTGGCACCCACACTTATCCTACTATGTGAGCGAACCAATCAATCTAAACCCAACATTTTAACATAATAAACACATTATAATGCGGAAGACTTAAACTCATTAATGAAAATCGATTAAATAACTTCTAAAAACTCAATACTTATTATTCCCCAAAATCTGGAAGTCATCACCACAAGAACATCTATCCTCAAATTACTACATCTAAGAATGTCTAAGAAGCTAAAATAAATAAACAGCTAGTCCATGCCGGAATTTCAAGGCATCCAGACATGAAGAATAAGATCCAGTCCAAGCTAGAAGCATTAGCTCACCCTGAAATCTGGTGTGATGAAGACTGGCTAGAGTTGCGGTTGAGTTGATGGCACGTTTGCTGCACTCCACAATTAAACAAGAAAAACAAATACAAGTAGGGTTCAGTACAAAACACAAGTACTGAGTAGGTATCATCGGCCAACTCAAAATAGAAAACAGTATATAGCAGATAATAACATAAAACCAACCAAATACTTAACAGGTGATAGCAACACGCATAAGAATCATTTGCAACAACACCAATCACATCTGTGAGGACTCAAGCCTCCACACCATACTCATTTGGGAATTAGTTCTTTAGATTGAGTATATTAGCATATTTCAAGATTCATTCTCTTTACTATCCTGGTGTCGGAACGTGACACTCCGATCCATATACTATCCTGGTGTCGGAACGTGACACTCCGATCCATATACTATCCTGGTGTCGGAACGTGACACTCCGATCCATATACTATCCTGGTGTCGGAACGTGACACTCCGATCCATATACTATCCTGGTGTCGGAACGTGACACTTCGATCCATATACTATCATGGTGTCGGAACGTGACACTCGATCCATCAATACTATCCTGGTGTCGGAACGTGTCACCCGATCCTCTAATCTCATTATCTTAGTTCATCAATCCTTCTTTTATACCAAGGCATTATCATTAACAAAGTAAATTTAAGATTCAAGATTCATAGCCTCATATTCTCAATCCATTACAATTACGTACTCATATCATGCAAGCACACAATTAAGCATATAGAAGACTTTACAATACTACCCAACACATATCATTCGCTATTAAGAGTTTACTATAAGATAGTATAAACCATAACCTACCTCCACCGAAGAATTGTGATCAAGCAATCTACTTTCCCAAAGCTGCGTTCTTCTTCGTTTTCTCTCTCTCTCTCTTGATCGTTCGTTTCTCCCTCTCTTTGTTCTTTCTATTTTTCTTATTCAAACCCTCTTTCTTTTACCCTAATTAGCATATAATTAAGTATAAAGATGGTAAAAGTAACCCACTATTTATTTCAAGGTTGCCCCCTTTAACCCCCAAGTAATTGAATTATTAACATTAACCCACTAACTTCATATTTATAAGCATGAATAGTCCAAAACGCCCCTTAAAACATTTAACAGAAATCCGACCAGTCAGGGTTACGCAGCCTGTGACGGCCCGTCGTGCCTGCGACGGTCCGTCCTGCTGCTTCCGTCACAAAGTTTAGAGACTCAATTCATTAAAGAGTCTGTGACGGCCCGTCATGTGTGCGACGGTCCGTCCTGCCATTTTGTCGCGAAGTTAGAGAGTCGATCTCAGTACCCACATTGTAAATTTTAAGTGTTTTGGAACGAGACCCCCTTGACGGTCCGTCGTGCCCATGACGGCCCGTCGTGGGATCCGTCGACTCAGACAGTTATTACCAGAAATACTTTACTGCTCAAAACGACTAAACAGGTCGTTACAATAGATACCAATTTACCCATCGTTCGTCCTCGAACGATCACAGGAAGAAAAACAAGGGCGAGAAGGAGTACCTGAATCTGTAAACAGGTGTGGGTATGTTTCTTGCATATCAGCCTCCTTCTCCCAAGTGGATTCTTCAACTGGTCGATTCTTCCATTGAACTTTGATGGATGCAATCTCCATTGACCTCAACTTGCGGACTTCTCTACCTATGATAGCAACAGGCTCCTCCTCATAAGACAAATTCTCATCAAGCAGAACTGAATCCCAATGAATGATGTAGTTTCCATCCCCATGGTATCTTTTCAACATAGACACATGAAACACCGGATGCACTCCTGACAGTCCTTGGTGCAAGGCTAATTCATAGGCTACCTCCCTCACGCGCTTCAGAACTTCAAATGGACCAATATACCTTGGGCTAAGCTTACCTCGCTTACCAAACCGCATCACCCCTTTCATGGGCGAAACCTTCAGCAAGACTTGCTCACCCTCCATAAACTCCAAGTCTCTAACCTTTCGATCTGCATATTTTTTTTGTCTACTTTGAGCCGCTAGAAGCTTTTCCTGGATGTATTTTACTTTATCTAACGATTCCCTCAGAAGGTTAGTACCCCAAGGTCTAACCTCAAATGCATCAAACCAACCAATGGGAGACCTACATCTTCTCCCATATAGTGCCTCAAATGGGGCCATATCAATACTTGAGTGATAGCTATTGTTGTAGGAGAACTCTGCTAAGGGTAAGAAGTTATCCCAATGGACACCAAATTCTATCACACATGCACGAAGCATATCCTCCAACACTTGAATCGTTCGCTCAGACTGACCATCGGTCTGAGGATGGAATGCAGTACTAAGGTCCAACCTAGTACCCAATTCCGCATGCAATGTTTTCCAAAACATAGAAGTAAACTGCGTACCTCTATCTGATATAATGGAAAGTGGAACTTCATGCAATCGCACAACTTCCGAGATGTAAAGTTTGGCTAACTTCTCTGCATTGTAAGTCACCTTGACCGGAATGAAGTGAACAGACTTAGTTAACCTATTAACAATTACCCAAATGGAGTCATACTTACCCATTGTCTTGGGAAGACCAACCACGAAATCCATTGCAATTCTTTCCCACTTCCATTCAGGAATGGGCATTCTCTTAAGTGTTCCTCCGGGCCTCTGGTGTTCATATTTTACTTGCTGACAATTTGGACATCTGGCAATAAAATCAACAATGTCACGCTTACTCCACCAAAAGTGTTGCTTTAGGTCACGATACATCTTGGTTGCACCAGGATGTATAGAATACCTTGAACTATGAGCCTCTGTAAGAATAGTGTAAATCAAATCATCGACGCGGGGTACACATACCCTTCCCTTGATTCTCAAAACACCTTCTTCATCGATTGTTGCTTCTTTAGCCTCTCCTCGCAACACTTATCTGGGATCCGGATCAATTTCTCATCAGTAAACTTTTCCCTTAATCTTGTCAAGAAAGGAAGATCTTGCCTCCACACAGGCCAAAAATCCTCCCTTCTCATTTACTTCTAGCCTCATAAAGTCATTAGCCAGAGTCTGAACCTCTCTAGCCAATGGGCGTCTAGAAACTTGTAAGTGAGCTAGACTTCCCATGCTTCCTGCCTTTCTACTTAAAGCATCTGCCACAACATTAGCTTTTCCCGGATGATACAGGATAGTGATATCGTAGTCCTTCAGTAGTTCCATCCATCTCCTCTGTCTCAAGTTCAAATCTTTCTGTGTAAAAACATATTGTAGGCTACGATGATCCGTATAGACTTCACACTTAACCCCATATAGATAGTGTATCCATTGCTTTAATGCAAACACTACAGCAGCCAACTCCAAATCATGGGTTGGATAATTACGTTCGTGCACCTTTAATTGCCTCGAAGCATAAGCAATTACATTCTTCTCTTGCATTAGCACTGCACCCAAACCAGAATAGGATGCATCACAGTAAACAATGAAGTTCTTACCTTCCACTGGCAAGGTGAGAATTGGTGCAGTAGTCAACAAAGTCTTGAGCTTTTGAAAGCTTTCTTCACACTCGTCCGACCATACAAATGGGACACTCTGCTTAGTCAAATTTGTCAAGTGGGAAGCAACAGAGGAAAATCCCTTGACAAATCGGCGGTAGTAGCTAGCTAAGCCAACAAAGCTCCTTACCTCTGTAACATTAGTAGGTCTTTCCCAACTCTTCACTGCTTCAATCTTAGATGGATCCACCATCACTCCATCCTTAGAAACTACGTGTCCTAAGAAGAACACTGAATCTAGCCAAAACTCACACTTGGAGAATTTGGCATATAGCTTTTTCTCCCTTAGCATTTCCAATACAATTCTCAAATGCTCCTCATGTTCTTTCTTGCTCCTTGAGTATACCAGTATATCATCAATGAATACGATGACAAAGAGATCCCGATATGGCTTAAAAATCCCATTCATCAAGCTCATGAAAGCAGCAGGGGCATTCGTAAGCCCAAAAGACATTACTAAGAACTCATAATGCCCATACCTGGTCCGAAAAGCAGTCTTGGGCACATCCGTTGCCCGTATTTTCAATTGATGGTAACCGGATCTCAAATCGATCTTTTAGAAGGTACAAGCACCTTGTAACTGATCGAACAAATCATCAATGCGAGGAAGAGGATACTTGTTCTTAACAGTTACCTTATTCAGTTGTCTGTAGTCTATGCACATCCGAAAACTCCCATCCTTGTTCTTCACAAACAAAACAGGAGCACCCCAAGGGGATGCACTTGGTCTAATGAAGCCTTTTCCTAAAAATTCTTGAAGTTGAGCCTTTAACTCCCTTAACTCCGCGGGAGCCATTCTATAAGGGGGTATAGAAATGGGGCGAGTACCCGGTTCCATATCAATGCAAAAATCAATATCTCTATCCGGTGGCATACCAGGAAGTTCTACAGGAAACACATCCAGAAACTCACAGACTACCGAAACCGACACAATTGAAGGTACTTGGGTAGAATCATCTCTGAGGTGTGCCAAGAAATATAAACACCCTTTACTAACAATTCTCTTAGCATGAAGAAAGGAGATGATACGAACTAGAGTGGAAGTGTAGTCACCCTCCCACACTAACGGATCTTTCCCAGGCTTGGCCAACGTCACAGTTTTAGCATTACAATCTAATATTGCGAAATTTGGAGAAATCCAAGTCATACCCAGAATTACATCAAAAGTAACCATTTCTAAGATAACCAAGTCTAAATGAGTATTGCTCCCCACAAAAGTCACCAGACAAGACCTATATACCCTTTCAACTATCACAGACTCACCCACCGGAGTAGACACACGAATAGGCATGTCAAGTAATTCACAAGGTAAATTAAGACCAGTAGCAAATGAGGAAGATACATATGAAAATGTGGAGCCAGGATCAAATAATACAGAAGCCATGCAATCACAAACCAAAAGATTACCTGTGATAACAGCATCAGATGTCTCCGCTTCAGACCGTCCGGGGAAAGCGTAACAATGGGCCCTATCGCCTGTCTGCCCGTTGCCCCTACCATGTTGTGCTGGAGTGGCTCCAGTTTGCCCGTCACCCCGGCCGTTTTGGTGACCACCATTACCTCGACCACCACGTCCTCCAGAATGACGGCCTCTTCCATGACCACTTCTACCTCTGACTATTGGAGGTCTGTAACTCTGTTTTGGACAATACCTCTTAATGTGTCCAGTCTCCCCACATCCATAACACTCTATGGATTCAAGCATCGGTCTCTGTGAGAATGACGAAGTCTGGGGATAACCTCCAAACTCAGAGAAATGTTGACCGATCTGCGGTGGACCCCCAACTATAGTCTGCAGTGAAGACTGAATAGGTCGGGCTGGGTAACCTCCTGAACCCTGCCCTCTGGAGTAAGAACCATTAAACTCACCTCCCTTACGAAATCTTTTAGATGTCGATGCCATGGTTAGGTCATCTGGCTTCACTCCCTCCACCTCTATCACGAAGTCTACCACTTCCTGAAAGGATTTTGCTGTAGCCGCTACCTGTAAGGCTGAAATCCGCAATTCTGACCTCAACCCCTTCACAAAACGGCGAATCCGTTCTTGTGGACTGAAACAAAGCTGGGTGGCATACCTGGATAATGCACGAAACTTAGCCTCATACGCAGTAACCGACATCCTGCCTTGCTCTAGGCTCAGGAACTCATCTCTCCTCCTATCCCTCAAGGTCCGAGGGATATACTTCTCCATAAATAAGCTAGATAATGATGCCCAAGTCATAGGTGGTGCCTGGGCGGGTTGACACTCAACATGTGACCGCCACCACATTTTGGCATTTCCCTGAAATTGATAGGTTACAAACTCAACGCCAAATCGTTCCACTATGCCCATTTTATGAAGTAACTCATGACAGTCAATCATAAAATCGTAGGGATCCTCAGATTCCGCACCCTTGAAGACTGGAGGTTTCAATTTCAAGAACTTACTGAAAAGTTCATGCTGATCACTTGCCATTATAGGCCCTGTAGTCAAACGAGGAAACGTGCCTATTTCAAATGAGGCATCCATGCGGGGAGCCACAGCAGCTGCCTGTTGTACTTCTGGAACCTGAGGTGTTGGTGCAGAAAACACTGGAGGTGTCTGGCCTTGATCAGATAACCCGCTAAGATAAGCAAGAACCTGATTAATCATCTCTGGGGTAGGTTGGGGTGGTAATTCCTTATTCTGCACTTGTTCATTCTCCCCTTCCTCACCCTCTCTTACCACTTCTTCAGTCGGTGGAGGAGTCACCGCCCTAGTACCAGATGGGCCAGGTGCTTGTCCTCTTCCTCTAGAGGACATCCTCCCGCGACCTCTACCATGGCCTCTTGCCACTACTCCTCTACGAGCTACAGCCCCAGTGGCTGGCTCAGATGCGTCTTGTCTTGCCGGTGTTGGTGTTGGCGCAGTTGTTGCTCTAGTTCTAACCATCTGCGAGATAGAGTGAAGATGGTCAGATACCAATTTGTATCACCTAGATACCAATTGGATCCAAGTAATAGCACGAAAGAAAGAAAGAAATAATGGAGTTTTCCTAAAGTCCTATAGCCTCTCAAATAAAAGTAAAGGCGTCCCCCTACCATTTCCTTAAAACTCTACTAGACTCGTTCTTGTGTGATGAGACCAATGAACCTAATGCTCTGATACCAAGTTTGTCACGACCCAAAACGAGCCGCGAGTGGCACCCACACTTATCCTACTATGTGAGTGAACCAATCAATTTAAACCCAACATTTTAACATAATAAACACATTATAATGCGGAAGACTTAAACTCATTAATGAAAATCGATTAAATAACTCCTAAAGCCTCAATACTTATTATTACCCAAAATCTGGAAGTCATCACCACAAGAACATCTATCCTCAAATTACTATATCTAAGAATGTCTAAGAAGCTAAAATAAATAAACAGCTAGTCCATGCCGGAATTTCAAGGCATCCATACATGAAGAAGAAGATCCAGTCCAAGCTAGAAGCATTATCTCACCCTTAAATCTGGCGTGATGAAGACTGGCTAGAGTTGCGGTTGAGTTGAAGACGATGGCACGTTTGCTGCACTCCACAATTAAACAAGAAAAATAAATATAAGTAGGGGTCAGTACAAAACACAAGTACTGAGTAGGTATCATCGGCCAACTCAAAATAGAAAACAGTATATATCAGATAATAACATAAAACCAACCAAATACTTAACAGGTGATAACAACACGCATAAGAATCATTTGCAACAACACCAATCACATCTGTGAGGACTCAAGCCTCCACACCATACTCATGTGGAAATTAGTTCTTCAGATTGAGTATATTAGCATATTTCAAGATTCATTCTCTTTACTATCCTGGTGTCGGAACGTGACACTCCGATCCATATACTATCCTGGTGTCGGAACGTGACACTCCGATCCATATACTATCCTGGTGTCGGAACGTGACACTCTGATCCATATACTATCCTGGTGTCGGAACGTGACACTCCGATTCATATACTATCCTGGTGTCGGAACGTGAAACTCCAATCCATATACTATCCTGGTGTCGGAACGTGACACTCCGATCCATCAATACTATCCTGGTGTCGAAACGTGACACCCGATCCTCTAATCTTATTATCTTAGTTCATCAAGCCTTCTTTTATACCAAGGCATCATCATTAACAAAGTAAATTTAAGATTCAAGATTCATAGCCTCATCTTCTCAATCCATTACAATTACATAATCATATCATGCAAGCACACAATTAAGCATATAGAAGACTTTATAATACTACCCAACACATATCATTCGCTATTAAGAGTTTACTATAAGATAGTATAAACCATAACCTACCTCCACCGAAGAATTATGATCAAGCAATCTACTTTCCCAAAGCTGTGTTCTTCTTCGTTTTCTCTCTCTCTCTTGATCGTTCGTTTCTCCCTCTCTTTGTTCTTTCCATTTTTCTTATTCAAACCCTCTTTCTTTTACCCTAATTAGCATATAATTAAGTATAAAGATGGTAAAAGTAACCCACTATTTATTTCAAGGTTGCCCTCTTTAACCCCCAAGTAATTGAATTATTAACATTAACCCTCTAACTTCATAATTATAAGCATGAATAGTCAAAAACGCCCCTTAAAACATTTAACAGAAATCCGACCCAGTCAGGGTTACGCAGCCTGTGACGGCCCGTCGTGCCTGCGATGGTCCGTCCTGCTGCTTCCGTCACAAAGTTCAGAGACTCAATTCATTAAAGAGTCTGTGACGGCCCGTCATGTCTGCGACGGTCCGTCCTGCCATTTCGTCGCGAAGTTCAGAGAGTCGATCTCAGTACCCAAATTTCTAAATTCTAAGTGTTTTGGAACGAGACCCCCTCGACGGTCCGTCGTGCCCATGACGGCCCGTCGTGGGATCCGTCGACTCAGACAGTTATTACCAGAAATACTTTACTGCTCAAAACGACTAAACAGGTCATTACATAAGTACATCAAATTTTGATAACTTAGTAACTCATTCCATATTTATGTGCATATTTAATCAATTGTCTTCTTTTAGACATATTATGCACTACTACCACATTCACTTCAGTAATGGAGCAAATTAAGTAAATTTCATGACTTCTCATCAAAAACACAATCGTTTTTCTTTAGTCATTTATTATCATCAGTATGGTGCATTAAGACTCAAATTCAAGGTCTTATCCATATAAAAGTGTCTTAGACCATAAATAGATGGAACTTGAACCCAATATTTTCTCATCATGGTGTATCAGGACTTTAACCCAATGTCTTACCCTTTTTGTTCTATTGGACGTAAATCCATCGTATTATCTACAATGAGGCTCAACCTCAAGCCTTCAAAATAATTATAATTTTATCACTTTTGATGATTATTAACATGATTGTACATTATAATTACACACAAAATTGAAATTATTGATTTATTATAATTAACATTGGTAGTTAATAGATATAGCTTAATAGATCACATATCTTATATAAAGGTTGAAAACATACCTTTCACTAAATTGTGCTTATTTAATTATTAAAATAAATTAAGGAATTCTCTTCCCAATCGATTAAAATTAAACGTATAAAAAGTCGACAAGTCTCTTTAAATACTTACTCCAGATGGTAACTCCAGATCTGTCACATAAATAATTATAACGTAAAGATAAATCATACCTTGAAGATATAAGAACCTTATTGCAACATTTTTGCATAATGCAAGATCTCTTTTGCACTTTTATCGTCTTCTATCACAATTCTTTAAGAATAGAACAATCGTGCTGATAACGTGTTATGAAACTATATAAAATTAGAAGAAGAAAGTAGAGAGAAGAGAAAAGATTTTTTATTCATCTTGAAGTATATTCAGGATTCATCGATCTTTCTCAAATCTTATTTACAATGAAGGAAAACTCTTTATTTATAGGGAAAACCTTATTTGGACCCAAGTAGGATTCCTAAACGTATCCTAAAAGGACTCCACATAATTAGATATTCACTATAACACAAATATGTTGATAACAAAATATATTTTATAACAAAATATTTGTAAAAATAAAATTATATTAGTTATTTTAGGGTGCTTCACTCTCTTTGAGAGAGTGCATACCACTCTCTTGTTAGATGGACGAAAAATGATGTAATTTTATCTATTCAGAATTTCTTAGTGGGGTAATAGAACGATTGCAAAGTTAACGTGTCTTTTTAAAAATGCAGAACAACTTCAGTTTTAACTTTATGTCTTTTCTCTATAGAATTTTATAAATAGCACTTCAGTGAATAATGATTAATTCATTGAGGTTCTCTTTTCTTTTTTTTCCTATTTATTTATTTAGTTAGTTATGTTTGAGTATTACTCTATTAAGATGTTGGATGTTTCTGATTTGAAGAAGAAGTGAAAGTTGTGTTACTTGCAAGAATGTTATGACTTGCTAATTTCTTTGACTTTATCTAATAATAATATTTCATTACTAGCGTGAAGTATGAATCAAAATATATATGTTGATTTCAGTTCATTTGTGAAATTGTTTTTTAAATAACCCTCATGAGTTATATTAATTATATCACACTCTCTAATTAGTTCGAGAAAAGAATATTATAAAGGATCTAATTTCATGTAGTAGTGGTAGTTTTATCCATATTGAATCTTAAAATTGTTGAGTCTAAGTATTTATCTTTATCTTGTCTATGTCAAAAAAGAACATTGTGAAACTTGGATTTTAATGAAAAAACTACTAAACTACGCAACTTTACTTTACCTATTCCCAATATTTCCCTACTCTTTAATTAAATTCAAAAATCTCTTTTTTACAAGCAATGATACTTAACTGACTTTTTACGTTGGAACTCAAAACTAAACCTCTCCCGTTTCCAAAATTTTTGCCCAAATTTTTTCCACCTAAAATTTTCGGTTAACAATTAAAAGTAAATTAATTTCAAAAGAACCTTATCCCTATTCATTCGGATTAGAGTACAAAATAGGTTTATCATCTTCTCCATTATGATTTCTTTTCTTTTTTTCCCTTTTTGTGTATCTACTGTTTTCCTTTCAAAAAATTTGTAGTTTTTTTTCAGAATATAAAGCTTCGAAGAATTGAGTTCTAAATCTTAGCATGACCCTATAGTCATGAAAAATTCAAGTTCTAGTAAGAGAACTTTTGCAAAATACAAAAATGCATCAACTTCGGAAGACCCGAAAATCCCAAAGAAAAGCGGTAGAAAAGTGGCACCTTCGATTATTCGACCAACACTGCCAACGGTATGTAAATTTTTATCCCTATCCATCGGGATTTTCGTATCTTTTTATTTAGTTTGATGATTCCTTTATTCATTTAAGTATCATTTTTTCAACTTTTCATCGCACTCATGGAACATTAATTTTTGTGATACTTTTATGTCTTACACATAAATATTAAGGTATCTTAGATACTTTTTTAAGTATCAGTTTGATCTGTTATCTTTTTGTCTCTTTATATAAAGAGTAATGAAATATTTGTGTATCTTTTATGTGTTGTACACGAACATTAATGTATCTAATTTATCAGTTTAAGTTTGATATTTTGTTGTTATTTAGTATAAAATTGCATGAACATTAATATATCTAATATTATTGTTTAAGTATCATATTGACATTTAGGTGTTATTTAGTATCAATTTTCATGAACATTATTGTACCTAAAAATGAGCAAAACTCAAAAGTATTAATTATTTGACTTCACACAAGGAACATTGATTTTTGTGATACTTTTATGTGTTGCACGTGAATTTTAATGTATCTTAGATACATTTTTAAGTATGAGTTTGATTTGTTTATATAACGACTAATCAAATTTGTGTATTTCTATACCTTTTATGTGTTGCACATGAAAATTAATGTATCTAATATAGATGTTTAAGTTTAATGTTTTGTTGTTAATTAGTAACAAATTGCATGAACAATAGTGTATCTAATATTATTGTTTAAGTATCATATTGACATATATGTTTTATTTAGTATCACTATTCATGAACATTAATGTATCTAAAAGTGAACAGAACTCATTAATGTGATGTTATGTACCTTTCTTCTTGTTATTTAGTATTAACTAAAGCAAAATATTATTATATGTCGGTAATAGCATATAAATTGCTTGTCTATCAGAGATTGATAAAAATTATTTATTTAACTGCAGAATATGATTTATGTAAATAAACATATTTCAGGAACGCTCTAAAGTTTGGTCCAACCTACAATACAGTTATATTGAACATTTAGTATCATAAATAAAGGATAAAGCTATGAAATTATTCAAAGAGGCCATATTTGCCCCGTACAAAAATCCCCAGATGCAACTATCAAGGTTAGATTACAAAGTGTTTATATTTGTTAGAGATTGAGCAGAGAAATTTAGATAATGAAATTCACATTCGTCATGCCAAAGGAAATGTGTTGAAATTTAGTATATGTGCGTTTGCTATTATTACTGGTTTGAAATGTAAAGGTAATGTCAAGGATTTTACTTATCCGATTTAAAAAATCAATAGGTTAGTGCAAAGATATTTTTCTGATACTACCTATAATGTAAATAAACAACACCTGGTAGACCGTTTTATGCTAGGTGATTGGGATAACAAATGCCCTTCAGATGGCTATCTTGTTTTTTATTCATACATTTGTGTATTCCCAGCTTGGTGATGCATCAATTCCTATTGAAGACTTCTTCATGATGGGAGAATGTGCAACTGGTAAGTTGTGGGTTTAAAGCCTAAATTTGAGGTAATTACTACAAATAACATTTTTACTTCATTTGTTTAAGTATGCGATACATTATTAATTTGGTTATTGTCATTATTTGTTTTTTATTTGTTTAGATTGACTGTTCTTAATATTCATCCAACTCCCGAGGAAATAGCATCACTTAATTTACCATATCACAATTATGCACATATAACTCAACCAGATTTAGTAATTCCAGATGGTGAGGATGTGCATCCGGAGGAGGTTCCTGGTTTAGAAGACTTCTCAAGAAAACCTCCAGAGAATCTGTTAAGGAGATCATCACGAGGTTCTATTGCAGGAACTACCCCACCACCTCGCAAGAGAGTAAAGGTTGTACATCCACATAAGTATAATTTGTCAAGACTCTCACAATCACAAAAGCAACCAGATCAGTCATTTCAAACTCGAGAGTCGCATCCAAAACAAAATGATAATGTATCTGGCGTTGGTGTTTTTCCTAACACATTCACTGGAAAAATAAATTTGAACAGTGCAGAAATTGAAGATTTGAAGACGTTCATGAAGTCTTATGTAAGTAAACAATTCATTTAAACATTTATATGTTCACTGTTAATTTTTTTATATGTTTAATTTGATTCTAGGTTGATAACAAATTTGGAGCTCTTGATAATAAAGTTGAAGCTCTTGACGCACTAATAAAGAGAAATCATTTTGAACTGTTGAAAGTTGTTGGTGCGAGAGATAACTAATCTCAAAAGTGATATTTTGATATATTTTGAATTGTTTATGATTTTTATGTGATATTGACTATTTTTCAAAATACGAAGGATATGGGAGGAATTTCATCGCCACACATGATGGATGATTCTGTGGCGAAAGACAATGTTGGTCCACAATTCAATTCTCCTAACTTTGATAACCAAACCATTTTACCCATGCAAATGGATTTTGCAACTGTTGATGATGTTGATAAACCTGCCGTTGAGGTTGAGAAACAAAAGGGTTCTGTTGAAGATGTCACAAAGGTACGTAAATATATGATATGTAAATAATTTAATAATGTATCCTTTTGGATGGTTTATACTTCAATCTATAAATTCACTTTCACTTTTTGTGTATCACTGAATGCATTTTTTAAAACTAGGCATAATACATAAATGTGTCCTTCAACTTGACTTCAAATCACATTTATGCCCTTCAACTTTGGATGTGCATAAATAGACACTTAAATTTGTACAAAGTTGATCAAATAGACACACATGTCCTACATGTCATTTTTTGTCCTACGTGATGTCCTACGTTTTTTGTGTCATGTAAGACTCATGTGTTTATTTATTTAAAAGTTGGATAGTTATATTTTTTTGTTTTGCATTATGAAAGTTGGAGGTCAAAGTTAAAATTTGAAGCCTTGTTTAGGGTCCAATGTATATATTATGCCTTAAAGCTATATATGATACTTCTAATCTTGACTGTTTTATATACATTAATCTATGAAATAGATTTTGATATTTTAAGTATCACTGGTTACACAGTATACATTAATATACTATCAGGTACTTTAATTTTTCTACAAACAATAAAGGACAATATATCCAGTAAGGAACAGGCAATGGAACAGTCCACTGTGCTTCTATCCACAGCACAGCAAAACAATCCTTCAGTGATGTGAATATTCCTGATATTAAGGTGGTAAGTATTAAGTTTATTAATTTTAGTAAAAAATATTATATAGAATCTGAAATTCTCTTTATTAGGATCATGGTACCGATAAAATTCAAAAAGAAGCCGAAAAACATCCTTCAAATCCAGTAGTTGTTGAGACATTGGTAGGGTTATAAATTATTTACTGCATTTGACAACATTTGCCTCCATTTGATTCCAAATAAATTAATTTCTTGATGTTGCATAAGTTCTTTATATAAATTGAAATATTTTTGTTATTTATCTGACATCACACACTCTACCTCATCGGTCTCCATCTCATTCGAAATTGAAGCAGTGATAGATGCACTTGCACATGGACTTTCAAACCAACAAATTAATGTCAACCCATTGAGTGCAGTCATTCCACTCCAGCTTACCTGGAGTGATGATTTTTTATCGGACAGTCAGCTACCCACCCAGCTGGCTGTCAATTATATTGATACTAAAACTCCGACTCGGCGTAACAAGATGGATTATAAGGTTTTGCAGTCTCCCTATGTGCATTATTTTGGATCAATTGATAAGGGAAAGGATAAAATAGATTATCATATCCGCCCTCACACTTCATTTGATGATTAACGCATCACATCTCAACTATCGTCAGGTTTAATGCAAGAGTTCTTAGAGTGGATTCAAAAGGGACTCCTCAAAACACATGCGAATAAGTAAGTTATTGTTATTAAAATATCTTTATAAAATCAATTTTTGTTATAGTACTTTCATTCTGACTTTAATAATTCTTATAGGAAACCTGATAAGGATATTTATAGAGGCAAATTTTCTAAGTTTGTTTTGACAATATGAATTTTGTTATCGCATTTCCTGTGACAAGAACTGATTTTATACCATGTCACATACAATGAAATGTTGGACTAATCAGATACATTATGCATTCAAATTATGTTATGTTACAATTCTAAAATATGTCATATAATATAGACATGAACTTACAAATTGATTTTTACTTTTCTTCAATATATCGCTTTCTTTCAAAGTGTGCAGATTATATGTTATGTTGTTTTTTATCTTTTTAACAACACATAAATGTAATTTTCTACTATCTACACAAGAAGTCAAAATCAAGAGGTTTGGTTCAATACAGATACACTACGGTCAATTTCTTGTTTAAGTCATACATCAACATTGTATACAAGAGGTATTATTATGCTCCCGCCAGATGATTCTCTTAAAACACAACAACATATTGGTTGTAGTGTTGCTATATCTGGTTATGAAAGGTCTATAAAAGACATATAAATGAATTTTTGATACCTGCTGCTTTACTTGGCATTTAGTTGATGAGGTTTATATTCTTTTTAATTGTGGCAAAGATTTTCATTGGGTGTTGGCTGTGATTGTTTTAAAGAAAAGGTTAATACGACTGTATGACTCATCTATGAGATCAAGGAAAAGAGTGCATTCCGAAGAGATAAATCAATTGTTTGTAATGCTTCCAAATATCTACATGATAGTGATTTCTTTGATAAAACAAAGAGAATTAATTGGTTATCATTGGAGGCGTACAAAAACAAGGAAACTGGTGAACTATTGGGTCCACAACAGTCCTTTGTGGTGGAATATGCTCAAGACATTATGCAACAACAAAACGATAGCCTGTTAGTATTGTAAATCAATTTGTATACTTACACATTCACTTATTTTTTTAATGTATCTTCATTTTTTTCCAGTAATTGTGGAATGTATGTAGCTGCTTATGCAGAATACTTGAGCGACGAAATCAAAATTCCATTTGTTAGTTTTCAAAGTGACTATCTTCGCAACAGATATGCAACATTGTTATGGAAGTATGATATGGACAAACTCAAGACTCGATATGTTAGTGATAACGACGATCCTACAAGGCCAAAGAGTGGCTACACTACACAGGCAGAAGGTGGATTGGTTAACGTAGAGTAATTAGGTTTCTATTATGTTTAAATTAAGTTAATTGGTATTTTGTATTATCACTTCTCCTTCCAACACAATTTTACTAAGAAGTTATTAATTTGAAGAATTTTTTTTGTTAAGAAATGTATTTCAATTTTAATTTTTGTCTCCAAATATATAATTTAATTAACAGTAACTCGCTATAAATTATTTTTGTAAAAGTAAGATCTACACAATTACTGCTGATACACTATAAACTATGTACACAATATACCTGATACTATATTTACACAATCGTTACACAAACTGATACAAAATAATTTACTAAACATGTCGTAGTCTTTCAATAAATCACAACGTTTGATACTATATTATCATTAGATACACAATATCCATAGAATTATTAAGTATAGGATACACATTTTATCATCAAAAATAAATTTGTGTATCTTTAACAATTGATACAAAATAACTTAATTAATATATTTAGTATCGTTCACCTAGTTGAATCATATAACAATATATATATAGTATCGGTTACCATTTTGTATCAGATCCATAATATTTTTATCGTTTTATGTAAATGAGGATAAATAAGTTATGAATATCATTACACTTGATATAATACAATCAAAATCGATATATTTAGTATAACTACACATTTTGTATCTTGTAACATTCATATAAAGTTATAATCACATCAAATGAAAAAGTTCAAATTTTATTAGCAAATTAAAAATATTCAAAAACATTATTACACATGAAGCATAAAACAACAAAAAAAATCATCTAGAATATCTTGTAAAGAAGGTTCATGTTCTTATATTGTGACCTTCATGTCCACAACAATTAGTTTTTGTTGTTAGCTTTTCATTTGAATTTTCTCTTTTTTCTTGGTCTACCAGGCATCTTTTTGTATCTAGGTAGCAAGACAACTTCTTGCAAAACACAGTCTGGAGCTGTCCAATCACTTTTGTATGACCTTGGTTCCATTGGTACTGCATAAGTATTTGTTAATGCATCGTGTTTATAATAATCAGAACATTAGGGGTGTACATTTGTTATATTTTTCTTCTTTAAAACGGCTATTGCATGTGGACAAGGTATCTCGTCATGTTGAAATCTACCACATGAACAAGTTTTCCTCTAAAGACAAACAATGTATCTTATCACACCTTCATACACTAAAAAATAAACTCAGAAGATGCAATAACCTGCAATTATTTACAAATTAGAGATATGTAACACATTTTTTTATTTTGGTTAAACAACAATATAAATATGTACCTTCATATTTGCAATTTTTGACGCGTATAAAATCAATATTTCTGCAAATCTCCTCCCCAATGTTTCCTTTGTATAAGAAGCTATTTCTCTAATTTTGCAATTTCAAAAACCAAAGAGAATCCTAGCTTCCTCCAAAAGCCTATTATAGGCAGTTGTCGTGCATCAACAAGGCAACCATTGATACATTCAGCTATATTTGAAGTCATCATTCTTCCCCAGTTCACTATTGCATGAGACCTAGACCACCTTTTTATGTCCAGTATCTTGAAGATACTTTTTTACTCTTCCATCTATTTTATCTAATTTAGCCATCAATTTTTCAAAATTCTCTTTCTATAAGTCTTTGCGATTGAGTAAAAGAGACCACTTAGAATGATCCTGCTTCTCCTAAAGTTTGACCAAACATTTTTCCAGAGGTGCCATATGAATGCAAAATGAGAAACAGTTCGATAAACAATACTTACACCTTTCTTTATGCTTTCGTTTCTGTCATATACAACACATATTTTTTCCCTCTCACCAAATGCATTCTTAAACTGTTGAAAGAATCATGTCCATAAACAATCATTTTTCGTGTCTACAATTCCGTACGCCAAAGGCAATATGCAACCTTAACATAGAAACACAAAACAATATAAAATAAATAACGTCTTACTATTAAGTTAATAAATAAATTTATAAACAACATGTCATACCTGTTCCATCGAGTGTACTAGAAGATACAAATGTCCCTCGATAAGCTCCACTAAAATGTGAAGCATCAACAATAATAACTGGCTACAGAACTCACATCCCCTCATCATTAGCCTTAATGATATGTAAAGATACATAAATTCGTTGTATTCAGACTTGTGCATCCTTATATATGAATTTGGATACATAGTTTCTGGCATATATATATGTATCTTGGCATATTTCTATATCCATCAGCATGTTTACCCTTTATCATTTCCAATGCATGCTATTTAGCCCGCCATGCTTGCTGATAAGAAATCTCAACGCCATACATTTTCCTAATGTCCTCAATTATATCGTTTGGAGTATGTTTCCTTTTATGATTCCCCAATTTTGGAGTTGTCATACCACTAACAAATTCAACAGTAGCTTGTACCTTACTTAATACCCTATTCCTCAATGGACATGTATGTTCACTATTAAAGTATCTCACTATGAATGTCTTTGAATTCTTTCTAACAGAGTCCTTCAATTTCCAACAACAATCATCTGAATAACAAACTAATACGTAGCTAAAATTGCATAACATATATTTGTTATTTGATCAGGTTGACTGTACTAATACATAAATAAAAATAAAAGTACATTACGATACATTGTTTCAATTACAAGATACTGATACTTTCACATTATGATACTTTATTCTGTAAAGTAATCACAAATTTACTCTTAAACATTTTTCATCTACCTTTATTAATTTATACATTCATAACCAGAAAAATATCAAAACAACTAAGATACATTCTACACACGACTACAAGTAACAGATAATAAGTGTATAATGGTAAACATATTATAGACAAAATATATATTATTAGGAACATTATCATATAATTGTATAACATACCTTTTGTTATCAGATCTTTTAACTTTAAGATTGAAGTCATTCTTTATTTTGTAATTTTCTATTACCATCTTTAGAGTTGTCTTATCCTTGTACATTTGCTTCTCTTCCACAACTGAAATATTGGTATATGATATATAATTTTCCACCTCCATTTCTTGTATGTAATATGTATCACCAATTTTTGATTCAACAATGCTTATAGCCTTTGCGTCGTTTTTTCCACCCTCAACACACACGATTGCACCTGTTGTTGCATCAAAATTTAGTATCTCTTCAACACCTTTATCTGATGTATCAATGCATAGAGGATACATTCTGAATCCCATCTCATGTTTCTTAATTTTTATGTACAATTTCACCCATATCAGTCTGAATACACAATAGAGACAATTCCTTTAACAACATATCTAATCTCGATATTTTTTTCGATTCATCAATATCCAACTCAGCCGCAATTGCTGAAATAAGATTAATGAACGAAATATTTTCCCCAACCACTATACCATCACTTTTGTATCGCTCGTATATAACATCACTTTCAGATGTTTTAGAATGTCTTAACAAGATAGAAATATTCATTTTTGAATCTTCACAAATTGCTTTCCAGAGTTTTTTAAACAAGTTTTGTGTGTTTTTTTCGAAGAACAATGTGAAGGTTTCACAATTTTAAATTCACCAATGCCCTAAATCAATAGAGGTTTATGCAGATTGAACGCTAAATTTGTTAAATGTTCGCGTAAACGTGGGATAAATGTAATTCTTTTTTTACACTGTAACTGATAACAACAAATTAAATATTAAAGTATCCGTCTGCTCTAATTTAAGTATCGTTTTGCAATATTCAGTATGTGGATTAATATTTATAAAAAAGAGATTTTGATAAATAGTGAAAGAGTAGGGATAGAAAGTAATTTTGTCTCTTATACTATGTGATTTGTCTAATTTTTACATTTTAATTACCAAAAAGTAGAAAAATGAAGAGTTACGAGATTTAGGAGTTGAATAAATTGCAATCTTTTAGTCTTCCAACAATTTCAATAATACCAAATAATACCAACTTCTTGTGAACCATTCATATACAAAAGAAAAAGAAAGCATAATTAACAATTAATTAAGCAAACTAAGATGATAATATGATATCATCGTGTGTATATATGTTAGGAAAAAAGTTTACAATTCTATTCCTACATTAAATTTTAATTGTTATAAATTATTTAATAAACTAAATATTGAATAGTAAATCATCATATTAGTTCATGAATCAACCATTATGCATTTTTAGTCAATTTTATAATTAAGGATTTGTGTTCTTTTTTATTAGAAAGATATATGAACTTTCAGTAGTAAAAATAATGATTTTCTTTTAGTAAATACCAATAAAATTAAAGTGGAAAAAATATCTCATTTACAATATAAAATTTATATAAAATATTTTGAGACAAACGTGTAGCGCACGTTTCCAAAACTAGTATTATCTAAATACTTCTAAATTTTAAAAAGAGTTTAAAAGCTAAAAATCACTAAAAA
This sequence comes from Solanum corneliomulleri, assembly GCA_027704805.1. Lineage (NCBI taxonomy): Eukaryota > Viridiplantae > Streptophyta > Magnoliopsida > Solanales > Solanaceae > Solanum > Solanum corneliomulleri. The sequence continues at coordinate 48,747,601 of JAKWIY010003058.1, forward strand.
TAAGTTACTTCAAATACATACTAATAAGTTTGTAAATAAATTTTAAAAAAAATTGATATTGAGATTTTATATTAATCTTAACAAGTTCACTTACGATAAATGTTAAACTCAACAAAAGTTATTTCAAAGATAAGAATATAAAATTTATATTTTTTAAAAAAATATAAAAATAAAAAGATGCAGTAAAGCAATAAGAGGAACAAGTTACTATATTTCTATAATTTAAATTTAAATAAAATTAGAATATTAAAAAAAGAGAAAATTTCATTTATAGGAACTTCGGACATTTATATGGAGACCACATATCTAAAATTGATCAAAGTGGAGAACTAAATAAAATAAGGTTCTAATAAAATTTAGTATAAAATTAAATAACATTGTCTAAATAATCTATTCGTCAAAATCTTACCAAAATACTCTCTTTTTCTTTAAGAAATAAGTGTTATAAAATCAAGCTCATAAGAGATATAATCATAAAGAGAAGAAGACAAGAGATGTAGATAGAAGAAGAGGAATTTTCTTCTTATTCAAGTGTATTCAAGTCTCATTTGTATATATTACAATAGTGAATGGATAGCCCTATTTATAGAGTGAGAAATCACTCCAAAGATCACCATATTAAGTATCATAATAAATAGATACATTCTTATCCAAAAAGGTTCATAAAACCTAGTGAATATGAATGGTTGTTCATGTACCAACCTTATGGACTATCCACTCATTCAATGAATTTATAACACTCCCCCTTGGATGTCCATAGATAATGTGCCTCGTTAAAAACTTACTAGGAAAAACCCTGTGGGAAAAAAATTCTAGTGAAGGAAAAAGAGTACACATATCTTTTGATACGCACCATTTGTTGCCTCATTAAAAACCTTGCCAGGAAAACCCAGTGGGAAAAAACCTCGATCAAGGGAAAAAGAGTGCAACGCGTATTGTACTCCCCCTGATTAAAACATCACTTAATTTCTTGTGATGATGTCTCCAATCTTCGTACATTGTGGTTGGTATATTCTCTTTTTAAAGAAAAACCACACATTTCTTGAATATGGTGTGTCATTTATCTCAACCAGACGCACTTTTGACTTGCTTCATGGAGGACTTTTATTTCTGCAGAGCAACATTTGCTTCATTGATCCCCAAGATATTATTGTGCCTCCACATGCAAAAACATAGCGTGATTGAGATAGAACTTTATGCAGATCAGATAAATATTCTGCATCTGCGTAACCAATCAATTTTGTCTTGGATTCCTCGGAATAGAATAAGCCTATAACTATGGTCCTTCGAGGATATTCAATCATGTGTTCAACACCATTTCAATGTCCTTTTATCGGGGAGAAACTGAATCTTGCTAGTAAATTTACTGCAAAACAAATATCTAGTCAAATATTGTTAGTAAGATGCACTAGTGCCCTGATTGTACCAAGATAGAGTTTCATCACCAAGAAACTCATCATCCTTCTTTTGAGATAAAACTAAATCATCATTTATGTCAAGTGATCTCATAATCATTGGGGTACTCAATGAATGCGATTTATCTATATAAAATTGCATCAAAACTTTTCAGTGTATGTGCACTGTTAGACAAATATTTCATTTGTCAAATTATCAATCTGTAGGTCAAGACAAAATTTTATCTTACCAAGACCTTTTCATAAAAATACAAGGACTATTAGGGTCATTCTTTTGTACCCTTTTTCTTCCTTGACTATTTCAATCCATATAAGGATTCTTAAAGCTTTATTGGAAAAGTTTCTTTCAAACTCTTATATGCTTCAGATACCTCGATTGTTTCAAGGATTTTCATATAACTTTCATTGTCTAGCTAGACATTACAATTATTCATTACATGCATTCAAGTTTTCATATTTCGCCAGATCAAAACAAACCTCATTGCATCCACCAAAAGAGAAAACATCTCCAATAATGTCAGGATTTTTGTGATAAATCTTTATGCCCCAAGGCACAAATCGTATTTGATATATTACGGTTATACTATCGCATAATTATTTATTTGTACCCACTGACATTATACCTTGATTTATGGACTACCAGTCCAAAATGTCACTTTTCTAAGTGAAACAAAATATACTTGAATTATGCATTTTACTTGGCCAACCATTTATCTGTCCACACTATATGACAGATTTGAATTCAAGATCCTCGTCACAATTTATATCATTGAGCGCTTCCTCATATCAAAGATATCGTCGACGGTTATTTGATATCGATTCCAACAAGACATAACTTATCGAGATCTCTTCATTTTTTATTATTTCAGGTACCTGAACCTTTTTCAAGATTTTATGAAGTGTTATGTCAATGTGCTCTTTTATAGCACTTGTCTCATTATCATGACCATATTGATCATTTGCTCCTTCCTTCTTTAAGGAATTTTATATTGGGAATCAATTGGTCTATTACACTTTCGGCGTTTCATAGACTCTGTCCTTCAAGGACTTCACATTGGAGCATTTATAGCTGAATTATATCATAGGGTCAGTGCATTCATCTGGCAACTGATTTGCAACATTATGCAACTGAATTATCCCTTGAACTTTAAGTTCACATATTTATTTAACAAGGATCTAGATAATTCATAATTAACCTCACACATAATTTTCAGCTGTCAATCATCTCTCCCCCTAATGTTAGAAAATCTAACATTCATTCCAACCTTATTTGGAAGTTCATCTTTGTGCGTGGTGGAGCAATTAAAATCATGACCGCACATTCAACAATTTAGATGAAAATTATATGGTTCCTGACCCTGAACCAATTTTAATGGGGAAACCTTGTTGGTTTGATGCATACATGTGTTGCTACATGTTAAATAAAATTATCTCATACCAAATCTTATTTGGGAGTTTTGTCTCATAACCATGATTTAGCTATAATTGGAGGCATACAATTTCTGCTAAATCAACCAGCATTATCAATATAATTTCATAGTTTGAAACTGTGCTGTTAATTTTAACAGTTTGAGCAAACAACCTTACAAAAACCAATTTGTAAGTTGACAACAAAATACATGTGACCATCACATAGATGCATTAATCATATAGTTGCAAATGATCCACATGACAGGTGAACGGGCCCATATTCACCCTTTTATATGTTCCAAAAAATTTAGGGGATTACAGTACTAACATTAGTTGGTACAATGATCACTTTATCAAGAGAACAAGCAACACAAGAGAATTCTTGAAGAATCTTTATTTCTTCATCATATAAATCACCTGAATTCTCAATCACGTTTGCCTCACATTTAATCGGAATGGTCAACCAGTCATGCCAACTGATCTTTATTTTAGTACACTTATAATTTTTTTTTACATGTGATTTCATCAGCATGTACATGTTTATATGGAACAAACAAGAGGAAAAGTGGGGTAATCTTTTACATAAACATTTATAACCCTCTTCGGTTGTAGTGACTTATAGTCTCAATATTTATTTTCAATTCATCCGAAACTTAAAAAGTTTCTTTTGAGACTTACTACAACCCCAATATTATTCCTCTGATAATAGCACAACTCGTTAGAGCTTGCAATTAATTTTGTGTACTATCACATATTGCATGACATCATCCCTTTGGTGAGCATCTCCTTCAAGGAGGAAATTATATTATTATTGTCATGGTCAAAATCATTACGAGCAAGACGTCTTTCTTGCTTTACTTTTGTTGTACCATAGGTACACAACCAATGACAAATTTGTATTGCCACACAATAATGACCACAATCCTTATAGGCAAGAACTATTTCTTTCGTTTGCCCTTTCGGTAGTTTATATCATAGTGACGTATAAAATGTACAATACGATTAGCCATTTCTGCCAAATAAAATTTATTTCCTCTCAAATCTCCCGTAGAGATGAGAAGTGACATGTATCATTTTTTTTTTCAAACCTTCCATAGAGGTGAGTTGTGACATATATCCAACCCATAATGATTTTATCACATCTGGACCCATTCTCTTATAGAATGGTCGAACATTCACGATACTCATTACAAGTCACATTCTCTTCAAGGATTGGACTACTTATTTATATGTACTTCATAAATTTGCATTATAAGCACATTGTCATGGCTTTAAAATTCATCATATTTTCATGACACACCTCAACATCACTTTGAAAGATTAAGTGTACCATCACTTTATCTTCTTGTATCATGATAGAGGATTTATAAATTTGTCAAATTATTGGGTTGACAACATTCACAAGTCTAATGACCTTTCATATCATTTTGATAATAAAAATTGCCTTCACATTTTGAAGGACTATGTGAAGAACTCATAGTGTTCTTCCTTTTATCATTACCACAATGATGACTATTATAATTATGTCCCTCCACGCCCTTATTCATATTATTAATCATTTGTCATCTTTCAGACTAACATTCACTGCTACCACATTCATATGATTGAATGGAGCAAGTTAACAGGCGGATTTGACAGTTATTTCATGTTTCTACCACATTCTTTTCAAGGAATGAAGCAAATTCAATAGGACGAATTTCAAGACTTTTCATCAAAGCCTTAGTCATCATTATATCATCATTATGGTGCATTGACTCAAACTCAATGTCTTATCCATATAAGGCGTTTTACGCCATAATTCTATGGGACTTGAACCCAATCACGGTGCATCAAAACTCAAATTGATGTCTTACCCTTTTGGTGCAATAGAACTTGAATCTATCGTCTTATCCTCAAATAGTTTTCATTATGGTGCATCCGGACTTTAATCAGATGTCTTACCCTTTTGGTCGACGAAACTTGAATCCATCGTCTTACCCTTAACCAACGGTATAATAGACCAAAGTACAACATGACTCACGCTTTCAGTCTTTCAAAACAACCAAAATAACATTCAAACTCATGCTATTAAAATTTTATACCTTCTTTTATTTAAGAAGTTTTGTATAGCATGTTATATTCAACCAATAGTAGTATATGTCTTCGGTTCTTGATAATTGTTAGTGACTGAATATTATTTTTATTCTAAATCATAAAATATTCTAGAAAATACATACCTGATTTTATGCATATAATACCTTGATTCTCATAACGAGATCAACCAAAACATGAGTTAAAGAAAAACTAAAATTCACTCTCAATTGACTAGAGTCTCGTGCTGATAACGTGTTATAAAATCAAGCTCATAAGAGATATAATCATAAAGAGAAGAAGACAAGAGATGTAGATAGAAGAAGAGGAATTTTCTTCTTATTCAAGTGTATTCAAGTCTCATTTGTATATATTACAATAGTGAATGAATGACCCTATTTATAGAGTGAGAAATCACTCCAAAGGTCACCATACTAAGTATCATAATAAATAGATACATTCTTATCCAAAAAGGTTCATGTAACCTAGTGAATATGAATGATTGTTCATGTATAAACCTTATGGACTATCCACTCATTCAATGAATTTATAACAATAAGAAAATTATGTGCATTTTTTTTAATTTTTTTGATAGTTACATTCAACTTATTTAAAATAAAATTTAATTAAATCAATTTAATGTTTTAAAATTTAAAAATATCTATTTTGAATAAATACAAAACATCCTATAAATTATAATATCTCTTATATCAATATATTAAAAAATATTTTAAAATATTAATCACAATTTAATATTTTTATTTATGCAGTTTGTTATATCTAGAGAAAAGAAAAAGGTTACCAAACAAATTGGGCTCATTTAACATTTATATTTTTGGTGTGTTCAAGTGCTATGGCGACTTGGTGATAAGAATTCAAGAACATACAGTTTGCTCATGGCCGCTATGGCGTCTACGCCGTTGTCGTTTGATTACATTTCTTCGAAGCAGCTTCAATTTTCAATACCCATACCCAAAATTCAAGATTGGCACAGCTGTAGAGCTAAAAATGTAGTTAGAGTTTATTGTTCTTCTCCCCAAACAATCCATTCGAACAGAGAAAAGCAAATCAATGAGATAAAGAAGCAGAGGAAACCCAGACCAAGCTTTGTTAAACAAGTTCAAGATAAATGGTCTGTAAAACCCACATCATTGAGGGAGAAATTCCCTTGGCAAGAAGGGAATTCAGTATCAGTAGAAGAAGTTGTAGAAGCAAAAGTGCAGATTTCTAAGTTGGAAAATCCAGTAGTGAATGATTCAGTAAGTTCTGGTTCAAGAGTTAAGGTTAATTTAGCTCCCTGGGTTCATGGAAAACAACCCAAAATATCTCAGCTTGGTGAAAGCAGCAGTCTTGATAAATCTCTTGAGAATTGTGAGGATATTGGGTCAAGTAGGGAGCAAAAATCTTTAAACAAACAAATTAACTTTGATGGGAATGCTTTTGAGAAAGATATCAAATTGGAATCAAAAGTTGAAGTCCATGTTGACAAGGGGATTACTTATGCTAACGAGTCAGTAAGATTGCCATGGGAAGGTGACAAGTTGAGAAAAAGTAATGCAGAATTGGCAGAGAAATTGATACCTGAGGCTCAACTGAAGAGGCTTAGGAATGCAGCATTGAGGATGGTGGAGAGAATAAAGGTTGGGTCAGGTGGTGTAACACAGGAACTTGTTGACTCCATTCAGAACAAGTGGAAAGTGGATGAGATTGTTAAATTGAGATTTGAAGGTGCTCCTTCTCATAATATGAAGAGGACACATGATATTCTAGAGGTACATACATTTCTATTCATTCTTGTAAAACCTTTCGCAAATGCAACCGAGATTGTTAAAACTTCTTTTCTCAGAATATGTCAACTTTGAAGTTTTTAGTGCTAACATGTTGAGTTATATTTTCCAGTTTTGTAGATTGTAATATTATGAATTCTTATGTGTATTATACTTTGCACATTGTTAGCATAGAACAGGAGGATTGGTGATATGGAGATCAGGCAGTTCCATAGTGTTATACAGAGGAATATCATACAAGCTTCCTTGTGTACAATCATTTGCTTCAAAAAACCATGATGTTAATGAATCGGAGTATCTAAACGATGATAGTTGTCAAAGCCTTGGAGTCAAATGCTTAAATGAAGCTGTTGAAAGGCCAAGAAATGGTTCCACTGATCTGTCTGGTGAAGAAATAGTGGATTTAAGCGAGCTCAACATGATTTTGGATGAAGTTGGTCCACGATTTAAAGATTGGTCGGGTCGTGGGCCAATGCCTGTTGATGCTGATCTGTTGCCTGCTGTTGTTCCTGGATATAGACCTCCTTTTCGCCGTCTTCCTTATGGAGCTAAACTTAACCTAAAAAATAAAGAAATGACATACCTACGCAGAACTGCAAGAATTATGCCCCTCATTTTGCTTTAGGTATATGGACAGGGGTTTTAATGTTTCCTTGTTCTCTTATTGAAGAATTAGTAACTTCCAATTTTTTTAACCTCAAAACTATTGTCTGCTTCATTCAGGAAGGAACAGACAATTGCAAGGTTTAGCTGCAGCCATGGTTAAACTCTGGAGAAGAAGCGCTATTGCCAAGATAGCCATAAAACGTGGTGTGCTTAACACAAGCAATGAAAGAATGGCAGAAGAACTTAAGGTGAATGGATAAAGCTCGCTACAAATATTCTTAGAGAGTTAAGACTGCATGATAAGTACAAGCAGAACTAGCAAGTGTTGAAAAGAAGGAAAATAAGCCGGAAGCATAATTAGAAAAACGATTATCAAAAAAGTTAGATTTCACTGTCTTTTTCTTTGAACTTGCTCATCGTTCCGGCACTTAGTTTCCAAGCCATTACATTGTTAGCTGCTTTAGCAAGGTATCATTTTCTCAATTTTGTTTTTGGAATATGTATTGTGGTGTAGTCCATATCTTTTAGTCAAATTTCAGTTGAGTACATGAGTTGTATGTTCCATTGTGACTCTCAAATTTGTTTCTTTATCAAGTATGTTTAAGTAAAAGTTTTAAATCAATCCAACAATAGATCTTCTTTGTTCAACAGGTATTGACCGGAGGAACATTACTCTCCAGGAATAAGGATTATATTGTCTTTTACAGGGGCAATGATTTCCTGTCACCTCGTGTCACAGAAGCGCTTGAAGAAGCAGAGAGAAAAAGTGATTTCTTGCAGGATCAAGAAGAACAAGCACGGCAAAGAGCAGCAACCTCTATTGATTCTGATACTAGAGCTCCTAAAAGACCATTGGTTGCTGGAACACTTTCTGAAACTATGGCAGCCACTTCACGCTGGGGAAACCAACCTAGTATTGAAGAGAGGGAGAAAATGTTGAGAGATGCAGCTGTAGCAAGGCATGCTTCGCTGGTGAAGTATCTTGACGAGAAGCTAGCCCTTGTAAGTTGTTGTAAATATAACTGAAAAAAATGTTGTGTAAATGGATCTTTTCCCTATTTGCTATGTATAATATTAGACTGATATCTGCAGGCAAAAGGCAAGGTCAAAAAGGCAGAAAATATGTTACGAAAATTGCAAGAAAATCGGGAACCATCTGAGCTGCCTACTGATTTGGAAATTTTATCTGCTGAGGAAAGATTTCTTTTCCGCAAAATGGGTCTTAGCATGAAACCCTTTCTGCTTCTAGGTACGCGGTGCTACTTGTTCAATCTAATAGATCCTATCAGGATAGAGCTCATTAGTCATAACTTCTACATTTCGGTTCAGGGAGGCGAGATGTTTTTGATGGAACTATAGAGAATATACATTTACATTGGAAATATCGGGAGCTTGTGAAGATCATTGCGGAGAGGAGGAATGCAGCACAAATAAAACACATTGCAATTACTCTTGAGGCTGAAAGTGGTGGCCTTTTGGTATCTATAGATAAGACTACCCAAGGCTATGCAATTATACTCTATCGTGGGAAAAATTACCAGCGTCCGAATGAATTCAGGCCCAAAAATCTTCTGACTAAGAGACAAGCATTGGCCCGTTCAATTGAACTCCAAAGACGTGAGGTAATATATTCTAATATCATTTTTCTTTCACAGGTAGATGTGTTTCTATGTCTCTGGTATCTTGAGATTATTCACCTCATGGATGTCTGCTGAATATTCTTCCAGGCACTAAAGCATCACATAACAGAGTTGCAGGATAAGATTCAAAACTTGAAGTCTGAGCTAGTATGAGATTCCTGTTCTTTTGGAAATAAATTTTTGAAACCATTAGACTTGCAAATCCCCTCTTGCTTTCATGTTTATTTTGTCCTTCTGAAAAATCTGCAGGAAGATACGGAGATGGTTGAGGAGATTGATGAGGAAACCTTATTCTCGAGATTAGATGCATCTGATGATGAGGATGATATGGAAAAGGTAATAAGAGGGTCTAAAGTACTCTTTTGAAAGTAGAGTAGGGAATGACATAGCTAAAAGACTAACACGTTAGAGGTAAGAGGAGCCTCAACAGAGGGATACCTCTTTCCAAGTAGAGTAGAAAATGATAAAGAAAAAAGACACTGATACACTAGAAACCTTGAACTTTTGACATCCTAAGGAATGCATTGAACCTCTGCTGTGTAGTTTATGGAAGTGGGTCAGTCATTGGTACTTTTATTGATTCAAATAGTTGTAGAATATGTGGGTGCCCCAGTGATATTTGTGCTATACTAGCATTAACCTATGCTAATCCATTCTTAAACTAGAATGATCTTCACTTTCGAATTGGCTGACTGACTTAACTTTCTTCCTTATGAACCCTTTTTTATAAAGATGCCTGTAGTTGGAAAATTTTCTTGAATCAATTCCCTGGACCAGTATGAAATGTTGATCCACTTGCAGCAGGTAGGCTAGGAAGATCGAAACCACTAATTGATCTTCCCCACCCCTCAGCCCTCTTTGTTTCCTGAAACTGGAAAACACACTACAAAATCATAAAAAGCTGCATAGTTCTGGGTCAAAGTGCAGGTTTTCCAAAATTGATGCAAGTGGTACTCGGTTGGCAGTTGAGGACGTCATACTGAATGAAATTACGTTCGTGGTGAATGTTCCCTATTGAAATTACTTGGTTTGCTTTAATATTCTGGTATTTAGAAAATATTTTATTCTTCCATGTCTTGGAATTTGGAAAAGAATTTATCCTGATCTCCTCTTTAGACCTGATCAATATTGATATCTCAATCGGAAATTAGCTCAGGCAGGCTATATGAATCATCTAAATCCATTTCGCTCTATGCAGTTTAGACTATAATTGAAAATATTTCATGAATTGTGTCGCTCACATTACTGTAACAGGCCATTTGTATTCTTAATTAGCACTGCACCAATATTGATTTTTGATCCATTTGCAGCAATTTGATGTGGAGGATCACAACTAGTAATAGTCGAATGCTTTTAAAGATGGTGTTGAACTGTTGCTCAACTGAGGCTGTGCTGCAGGTAAGATATGAACATATTGTCAGCACATCTGAAGTTGAAAATGTTTGTTTGCACACTCTGGTACTGGTGTTGCTGGTTGATTGCTAAACTTTGATTTCAGTGTGAGTAAACATCATATCCATCTATATTATTCAGGTGCAGAATATCCTCCAAAGAAGAATCTGTTTGTGAAATCATTTGTCATTCATCCACAAAAAAGAAAATGATCTGTTGGTTAACGATTAAAAAGGAAAGGGAAAAAGGATGGATTTACCCCCGAACTTTAATAAATGGTACGTCTATGCCCTACGTTATACTTTGCGTCCACATAAGCCCCTGCCGTCCAATTATCAGTACACACATGCTCCTCTCACCAACGGCCCCTCATTTTTTTCATGTGTCTTAATCCTAATCAACTACCCGTTTGACCTTCTTTTTAACCCATGAACCCACAACCCCCCCCCCCCCCAAACCCAATACCCACTGAATTTCCTCTAAGATATATCCTAATTAAAAGACCCAAATCTAACAGGTCCCGTTCCTATCTCACAAAACCCTAGCCTTCATCAAGTTCGTCAATTTCATCGCATGTTCTTCCGTTGTGTCTTGGTCGATTCATCGCGTCTTCTTCAATTCAACTTGTGTTCGTCAAAGGTACCCAAATATCCCAGTCGATGTCATAGTTTTCTTGTGTTGCTGTTTTCGATTTGTTTTCATAAGTAGTAAATCTGTTGTTGCGTAGTATTTTTCTTGTTGTTTCTTTATTTATTGTGTAAAATATGCATTTTATAGTGAAAATGAAGCACTTTATAGGTTTTCACATTCCGGAAAATGAAGTTCACGTTCTAGTTATTGTGCTAAAGAAATGTTTTTTTTTTTTGTATTCATGCCTTGTTTGTTTGGTAAAATCATTTTTTCATATTCCCTTGACTTTGTCTACTTTATTCTACTACTTTATTTTTTGTTTGTTTCATGTCTTGTTAATTGTGGACCACTTTGAGTTTCTGTGATTTTTTCAGATTGCCTGTACTTTATTCCATAAGATATAATACTTGTTTAATTGTTTATTGTGGACCATTTTGAGTTTCTGTAATTTACTCATTTTAAGCTTACAACTTAACTAACTTATACTCAATGTCACTTAATGACTAATTAACTTACTTTAATCCTAATGTGACTACTTAACTATTTCAATGCCTTATGTTTTCATTTGTGACTGTCTTACTTAATTCACTTATACTAATGTGACTGACTTTCTTAACTGACTTAACTCAATGTGACAATGATTAATTAACTAACTTTGATCCTAATGTGACTACCTTAACTCACCGGCTGAATGTGACTTATTTACTAATTAACTTATTGTCTTATGCTTACTAATTGACTTTCTTAACTGTCTTACTAAATGTGACTAACTTACTAAATGTGAGTTATGTACTAATTTACTAACTTAACTTACTTATTTCCTATTTTCCTACTTTTACTTACATATGTTATTTCATAACTCTTTGTAGGTCATTATCATGGTTCAAGTTATCATATACTTGCATCATGGTGGTGAGTGGCAAACCAGTCCATAACCACATTATGATAGAGGATGGGTTCATTATTGGAAAGGGTAATGATCCTGACCTAATATCTTTTATTGACTTAGTGAATGAGTACACCAATAAGTTAGGTTTTGTTGGTGTGCAAGAACGTATTTTACTTGCTCCAACTGGGAAACATTTTGAAATAATAGGTGATGAGACCATAAAATTTTTTATCTCTGCCGAGTATAATCTATTCACTTGTTTGCTACTGAAGATTGTGAATTGTCTCTTGATGTAACTGATATTGTCATGCATGATGGGTCATTTCTACTTTCACCAATTGTTAATGACTGCACTGACTGTAGTGAAAGTGAAGATGAAAATAATAACGATATAGTGTTTAGTTGTTCATATTATGATACAAATGAATTAGAAAATTTTGTTACTAAAAATAAAGAGGAATATAAGTGATAGTTTTGTATAGGCTAAACTCCTTATAATCTTGCAAACTATCAGTTATATTCCTCTTTTTTTAGTAACAAGATTTTCTAATTCGTCTATATCATAATCTGAACAGCTAAACACCATACAATTATTACTGTCATCTTCACTCTTTGCCCTCATTAATAATTGGTGAAAGTAGAAATGACCTATCGTGCATGACAATATCAGTTATGTCAATAGACAATTCACAATCTTCAGTAGCAAACAAGTAAATAGATTTACACTCAGTAGAGATAAAAGATGTTAAGGTCCTAACTCCCTTATCACCTATTATTTCAAAATATTTCCTAGTTGAAGCAAGTACAATAAGTTCTTGCACACCAACAAAACCTAACTTATTAGTGTACAAATTACTAAGTCAATAAAAGATATTAGGTCAGGATCATACACTTTCCAATAATGAACTCATCCTCTATCATAATGTGGTCCAGTGGTTAGCCACTCACCACTATGATGAAAGTTTATGGTACCTTCAACCATGATAATGACCTACAAAGAGTTATACATAGCTAAGTAACAATAGTAAATAAGTCACATTATGATTGAAGTGAGTTAGTCACATTAGATTTAAAGTAAGTTAGTGAATAAGTCACATTTAGTAAGCATAAGTTAGTCACATAAGTATAAGTGAGTTAAGTAAGACAATCACAAATGTAAGCATAAGACATTGACATAGCTTATTAGTCACATTAGGACTAAAGTAATTACGGAGTCACATTAGTATAATTGAGTTAAGTAAGACAGTCACAAATGAAACAGAAGGCATTGACATAGTTTAATAGTCACATGGGGATTAAAGGAAGTTAATTAGTCATTAAGTGATATTGACAATAAGTCAGTCACATTAGTATAAGTAAGTTAATTAGTCATTAAGCGACGTTGAGTATAAGTCGGTTTAGTTTTAAGCATAAATGAGTAAATCACAGAAACTCGAAGTGGTCCACAATAAACAAGTATTATTTCATATGGAATAAAGTAGACAAAGTTAAGGGAATATGAAAAAAAATCATAGAAACTTAAAGTGGTCCACAATTAACAACATGAATACAAACAAAAAATAAAGTAGTGGAATAAAGTAGACAAGGTCAAGGATATCTAAAAAAATGACCACCAAACAAACAAGACATGAATACAAAAAAAAAAAACATTTCTTAACACAATAACTAGAACGCGAACTTCATTTTTTGGAACGTGAAACCCTATAAAGTGTACTTCATTTTCACTATAAAACACATATTTTACACAATAAATAAAGAAAAATACTACGCAACAACAAATTTACTACATATTAAAGCAAATCGAAAACAACATAACAAGAAAACTATGAAATCGAATGGGATATTTGGGTACCTTTGACGAAACAAGTTGAATTGAGAAGATGCGATGAATCGACCAAGACGTGGCGGAAGAACACGCAATGAAATCGACGAACTTGATGAAGGCTAGGGTTTTGTGTGATAGGAACGGGACCTGTTAGATTTGGGTCTTTTAATTAGGGTATATCTTAGAGGGAATTGGGTAGGTATTGGGTTTATGGGCGGGTTGTGGGTTAAAGAGAAGGTCAAACGGGTAGTTGATTAGGATTAAGACACGTGTAAAATATGAGGGTTCGTTAGTGAGAGGCATGTGTGTACTGATAATTGGACGGCAAGGGCTTATGTGAATGGAAAGTATAACGGAGGACATAGACGTACCATTTATTAAAGTTTGGGGGTAAATCTGTCCTTTTTCCCAAAAGGAAAAGGATCTGCTAGTGAAATTTGACCTGTCCTAGTAAGTGACGTTACACAATAAACTGGGGACTGGCTAGTTTCATTTTTGTGTTTGAAGTGAGAACTGAGAACTAGAATGACTACATTGTTCATTTAGGACCCGTTTTGTAGGAGGCATTAATCAAAATAGTTCATGGATTAAAATTTAGTTCAACAAAAACATTGTTTGGTTTCTTTATTTAACCTAATCCATGGATTAGTTATACCTCATACAAGGTCTTATTTTATCCCGTAGGAAAGGGAGGGATAGCTAATCCAAGGTTTAGCAATCCTTGGATAAGACCCCTAAATGACTAAATTATCCCCAAATCTTTTTTTCTATTTTCTTTTTTTGTAATTAATGTTCTATTTTTATTTATATGAGAATATTTATAAATAATCATTTAAATTCTTCAAATTTGTTCCATGTAATTTGATGATTTAACAAAATAATATTTTTTTCTCCATGTTTGAGTTGTCATATTGGTATTTTTTTGGGGTTTTTTTTAAGAATATAGTTCATCGATTGATCACTTGAACTATTTTTTTTTTTTTTTAAAATAATCTTCGTGTATTTGAACAATTTAAGTAGCCTTGAATTCATGTTAAGTTTAAGGTATATTTTGACCAACAAAAAATTAGAAATATACCGTGCTATCAAGGATCTCTATAGTGACATATCACACCTCAAAATTAATAATATTTTCTTAATATATATTTTAGTATTTAACTTGACTAGTTAAATGAAATATAAAATCTCATAATAACTCAAGGGTATAATAGAAAATATTTTTTTTCTAGAATTTTAAACCAAACACAAGACTAGGTGGGAAATAATGAACCAAACACTTGATAAAACTAATCCCTGCATTACTAATCCATGCGTTACTAATCCATGCTGTAGTAATCCCTGTATTATGCATCTTTGTACCAAACGACCCCTTATTTCATAGCAACTCATGATGAGTTATGTTGCTTTCATTTTTTGTTTTGTGAAGTGTTTCTTTTGCATGCTCTGCTATGTGAACAATCATTTCCTACTCTCCGATGAGTATAGTTTTCTATTTCCCCTTAACCTTTTCTTTATGCTAGTTTTTCTTCTTGTTTTTTTATGACAAGGAAATCCACAGCCGCTACCCTTCGAGGCGCATAGATAAACCTCGCTCCAGCGTAATGGCCCACAAACACATAGGAGAAGTAAACCACACTAGGCAAGCCTCATGCGATGAGCTCGACCAAACTTGAGACCCCTTGTTCAACCTACCTGTTCACCCTTGCGGGTTCCCTTTGTGCTAGTTTCTTGGACACTCTTTAACTAACTGTGACCTCCAAAACGGTTCCAACTTATCATTTAAGTATGAAGTATAATTTCGTGGTTGCTTCTCCTAACTAACAATGTTTCTTCCATCCAGGGCGAAGCGAAGTTGTACCTTTGGAGGCAGTAGAGTATAGAGTAGAGTCGAGGTGAATATTCACGTTGATGTCTCATTACATAAATATGTAATTTCGATGGCATCACCAAATGGCATGTTATCATGTGTGAATTCTGCAATTCCCTTTTTAGCTGCGAGGCGCATAATACCTGATGGTATCTACTAATTTTTGAATGTGAGCTCGTCCCGCGCGCAGGTCTGACAGACAACTTGTTGCTTTGTCTGGCCACAGATTTCTTGCAAGAGCCTGACTTGTGTAGATTAAATATTTTTATCTGCTGTGTACAGTACAACAATCCTGAAATGTGAATAATGTACTAAGCTTGAAAGTAAAATTTGTTATTGATTTTGTTGTTCTTACTACTATCCCAATTTCTCTGACATCCATTTTCAAACATTTCAAAACATTTGAAAATTTCCATGTTTATATGACTTTCATAACTTCCAAAAGTTCAAATTCCTTAAACCTTTTAGATTTTAAACTTCGATATATTCTTCTGGTATCACTACTATACCGTGCTGGAGTTGTGCATTTTAATATTAGAAGTCTATGATTTAGTGGGTATAAATTGGTAAGACAGTGGTAATTATATTTTGGTATAACTCCTGTAAACTAGTAATGTCACAATTTACCACTAATATCCACTCAAAATCAAATTTTACAACCACCAACCAATGTTCTCTAATCTATGTAAGAATTTCCAACATTTATAAATAGTGGTGTTCCTTTCTTGTTTTTGTATATCCTAAGCATGATAAAGTGTTGTTCAACTGTATTTTGGGATTTTCACTAATATACCGTGTAGGTAGATAAACAAGTTCAACTTTATATTGGTTCAAATACTGTCACAAAAAGTGAAACAAGTAGTATTGTTATACATGAGAAATAGTGAACATAGAAAAGGTAAAATGTGGGGGTCTGCAGTTCTGCAATCCTTTATTTTACAAGCTCAAGATACAAATCCAAATGTCATTGAAGTGCAACAGATGTTCATCTCATACTGAAGTTCAACATCTAGTATGAAGAATCAATCCCCTGGTAGTGAGGCGACAAATTCTGAATTACACAGACAAGTTCTGCCAAAACCCTGCCTGTAGTTTCATTTGCACAAGTTAGATTGTAACAGACTGTTCCCATGGTCACCTAAACCCAGAATTTCAACAATAGTAGCATTCCAAAGTACCTATCTGGTGTCCTAGTTCTGTTTCTCAGTGTTGCAGACCTTCCTTTATGAATGGCAAGATCACAGGCGTTAACTCAGCTTGGTGTGATGTATAGCAATGATTGGCTCCTTCGATGATATGCAATTTGTGGTTCGGTATGATTTTATCAAACTCTAAAGCATCCTCCACTGGAATAATTTCATCCGCAGACCCATGAACTGTCAATACCCTGTACAAATGCAATTTCATCAGTTTGTACCCTATATATGATCAAGTCATTGACGCATAAAAGGTGAATAGATCAGTCCAGAAATATAGTGCCAACCGACAAGATCAAAGCGAGGTTAGAATGCTATGTTACAACAACCTCAATTGTGAGTTAGAACCATCACCTTCAGCTTTTTCAACTCAATTCAATAAAAATACAATCCTAATATATATAGTATTTACACTATTTTCACTATGTCAATCTTCTGAAGCTTCTATGACTTAAGGAAATTAGCCTTTTTATAGTTTCTTAAAGTCTATTGACTATATGACCTAAAATAGTCTATTCCAAGGAATCTGCATTCCATGTATGTACTGAATGTCAACATTGTTTCCATTCTGCAAACTAAAGAATTTCACCTATTTGGTAACATAGATCTAAGCATCTCGACTCCAAAGCTTAAGCAGACCTGTTCTTTTCCCAGAACTTTCTCCCTATACTCGAAGAAATGACTGAAAGGGAGTGAAACAAAATGGGAAAAATTGCATGAACAAAATGATATAAACTATAGGGGTAAATCTGGTTGTACCAAGAAACAAGTTAACATTAAGGAAAGCTTCAAGCTTTTCAAGTTCAATAGTTTAACAGATCTCTTTCTTCTTGTGTTTCCTAATTTCCATTGACATCTCCATCTTCCAGAAGAAAGTCATGTCTCTCATTATTTTGTAGTTAAGAACGAAAACAATAGATGCAGATGAGCACTAGGATTCTGAGATAACATCTTAAGATGGATTAACTGTTCATGAATGTAACAACTTGCTGAAAGCAAGGCAGCTGTTCTATTATTATTCTCTTTGATGAGGTTGTCTTGCTATTGAGAGCAAAGTTTTCTGAGCATTTCTTGCTAAAGTTGCATTGAATAGAATTCACTGTAAGAAAAACCATTTGCACGAGTGCAAATGAAACTGTAAATGCCACAAAGTACAGCAGTGGCTTTATTTTCCTTTTCCTTTTTTTGTTTTTGCAGCGAGTCTGTTATACCTAGAGAGATGCCAATGGCAAAGAGACGGTATAGGCATAATGGAATAAGATCAGTCCAACCTGCATCCTTTGTCAATTTGAAGGCATGCATCATGCATGTTTGTATTAAGTCGATCCATTAAACTTTCCTCGGTAACACGGTAATCAACATTTCCTACAAACAGAGAAATCATATATTTAGCTCTCCAAAGAAATGAAAATCCAATGCATTGTCATTGGCTAAACCAACTCCATAGATGGAGAAGAAAATGGCTATGGTAGCCTAAATAATCATTTAACATACTGAGCAAGAGGTTCTTACTTGTCAATGGAGCCTTAGTCTAAGTACCACAGTTCATAGGCATCTTGGTCTCAAGAGCCAAAGAGAGACCAAGGTAATACTAGATATAAAGCATCATGGCTGAGGATAGATACATTCTTACTTTCCTCAGCTATTTAGTCCTAAAAGTAAACAAGAACAGACTATGGGGGATAAACCAGTAGATATTGTGCGTTTTGACTCTTATCGCTCTTGAGATGTCAAACTTGTTAAAAATTTGGCATGATAGAGAAATCAAGAAAATCAGGGGCAGTTGTGGCATTCCCAAATTGAGATTACTTTTCTATCAATTTCACATATTCTCTATAATCTGAATTAACATTAACTATATAAATGACGAAACGAAGAATTCCACTCTCTACTGGCGAAAGGGGAAAATGTTTATATCCATAAGAAGGATAAATATTTACTGTCATTACCTGCTCTATTTTTAACATCAATGAAGCTTTCCTTCTTGATTATTTCCAGAAAGTCCTTCCCCAAGCGCTCTGCTATGCCTTTCTCAAGATTATAACGGCCTGACAAATTGATGACCGTGTGAACATCATGATACTTAGAAGCATATAGAAGCACAACATCCCCTCCTGCAACAGTTTATTTCTGATAATTAGTCAACATACATGAACATGACAAAATGATAATACTTAAAGAGCCACAATGTGATTATGAGGGAGAAGATTATTACATCCAGATACAACAACATAACCAGTGTAATCCCACAGGTGAGGTCTGGGAAGGGTAGACTATATGCAGACCTTACCCCTACCCTTACAGGTAGAGAGGCCGTTTCCGATAGACCCACAGTTCAAGGAAAAAGGAGGGATACAACACCAGGACTTCCCAGGGGTCACCCGTCGTAGTATTACTCTCACCCAAGCACACTTGGCTTCGGAGTTCTGATGAGATCCTGATGTGTTAATGCTGGTATAATCGCATCCTATTGTCGCATCTAAATATCACCAAAAAATAAATAAAAACCTAAAGCATAATAATTTCGCGGGCAAAACCTCTTTCTTTACCATAGTGCACAAATATACTCTTTATATACTATATAACTCTTGGCAAAAGTTGACACACCTTTACTATGTCCAAGGACTGCTGTTACTTTGCGGTTTGCTCCTTTGAAATATTCAACCACAGAATGCAAGTCATCCGCCTCTCTACAGTAGTTACCATACTGAAATGAACCTTCACTTTCACTGGAAAGCAGTTGATAATGTACAACCAAAAATTGTGAAAGAACTAATGTTAGTCACTGCATACAGAAATTTGGGACAGCAAATTTCTGAAAGCTAAGATGATGAGAGTGGAAGTATAAAGAGAATTATGGAATAGAAATGATGTAAGATTTTGCTTTTTGACCCATTGCAGTGACCTCAAGTTAGGTCTGTATTCCTCTTACTTTACTACCTTTACAAGAAAATCAAGAAAGAAAAGCATTAGAATGTAGACACTTTAGAGTTATGACCAACCCTGCTCACATTGTTGGAATAATGATTTATTCCCTTAGGGAAAAGGTTGGCTCACAACTATTATTTATTTGGAAGTTAAAAGCCTCTATTGTTTTAGGCAGTTACAGTAAATACTATGAACCAATGATGAGGGAGAAATAGAAGCCATAGATTTAATACAGACTGAATAGTAGCTCCTATAACTAGACATAATTGCACATTTTTCTCATAAAAAGAAAATGAATAAGAAGAAGATTCTGTTCACACCAATAACAGTAGTCTACCGAAAGAGCATTCACAACAGTAAATGAAAAAGCTCCCTCTTAATCTAGAGATTGCCTGAATAATATAGATGTTCCTTTTAGTACCAAGAGCTTACCCATTTCCAGGGAAATCAAAGCGAAATACACTGATTCCTTCTTTCTCCAGGGCAACAGCAAGGTTCACCATAGTGTTGAAGTCCTAGCAACAGAAACTCAATGAAAATTTAGATGCTTCATCAACAACTCTCCCACCATCAAACAGACTACACAGATACTGATAAAAAGCACAGAGGTAAAAATCATCTATTGTGGAACTTAACCAAAAATTTCAACTTATTAAATTATGCAAGAAAGTCAGTGAGCCAGTAATTGCTTCAATCATGAACTTAAGGTACTTTCCTCGATACGTATCCATCTATAATAGACCTAGACTGGTCTTATAGTACATTTAACTTCAATTATATCCGGTCTCGAAAAGTCAAGAAAGATAATTTGCTCAATAAATAGAGTTTAGTTTTAACTAAAGCCAAATCAAAGGTGTAACTTCACTATAGTTATCTAGAGCATCAATTGCAAATATTGTTTGAGAAAGATAATGTTGTATTCCACAGCGTTAAGGATATGCTGGAGACCTCCAAAAATTGGTTCCCAACAAGAGAAAAAACAAAAAAGGCTAATAGATTACAAAGTGCCTATAAAATCTAAAAATTTTGCACCTTTTACTGTCCCTTTTTTATACCAAAAATAGAAAGTAGTCAAGCAGTTCCGTTTGACTTTCTCTATTGAATTAGCCTTGTTTTCAAAGCATCTGCTATTTCTTTCTTTGCTAGACTACCAAATGCATGAATGTATTTTACTCCAACACTTTTTCCTAGATTCCCCCTCCCCCCTCCCCCCCCCCCCCCTACTGATCCAACAACTAAGTAGATTTGTTGCATGCTAAAGGTATAATCCATTTTGTTGTGTGTTAGTCCCAGAAAAAGGTTCCTCAGTTGTGCTGTCTCTCTGCAATGGACGAATAGGTGGTTGTTGTTGGTTTCCTCAGCCTCATCCCTCAGAGAAAGCACCAAGAGGCAACATGAAACATCTCCTTTTCAATTTCTCTGGCAACCAGCCAAGAGAAACACTTTATTTTGGTTAGCATCTTGTTCCTCCAAATCTGCTTCCAGGGGCCATGCTTACAGCTTGGATGCTCCTTCACCTATTTAATATTAGCTTGTTAACAGAAAGACTTCCATCTTTAGAGTGTTTCCATATGATAGAATCTTTTCCCGTTGATAACCCATTGAACCCATTCAGAACTTGTAATATTGTGAACTATTCCATCCATGGACCATGAGTAGACCATAACTCAACCACTGTTTCCTCCAGATTGGTGCACAAGGAAAATTGGACTGGAAATAAGACTATCAGTGTCTCATTTCCCTTCCAATTCTCCTTCCATAATAGGATTTAGTCCCATTTCCCACCTTGTAGACTGTGTTTCTACTTAGATTAGGCCACAAGTTCCTTATTATTCTCCAAGTTGACATCCCATGAGTGCTATTTACAGAGTTGGAGACCCAATTTCTATTCAACCCATACTTGTTGACTATCACCTCCCTCAACGAGGCTTGTTCCTCAGTGTTGAACCTCCATAACCATTTTGACAAGAGGTATTTGTTCTGCAACCCCATGTTTCTGATTCCAAGTCCACTAGCTTGTTTATGTAACTGTGCAGTCTGCCATTTGGCAAAATGCAAACTCTTTCCTTCTTTATTCACTAACCACAAGAAATCTCTTGTCTGTTTTTCAAGTCTTTCTTCCACTTTGGCAGGTATAGGGAATAAAGACCTAGCATAAGTTGGAAGAGAGTCCAACATTGAGTTTATCAAAGTGACTCTCCCTCCTAGATAGATATCTTGGATATAATGAGCTTTCCAGTTGGCCAAATTTTTTCTCTGTCTTTTCAATTATGTCATCTCAAATTTCTAATTCTTTATGTTTATGTCCCAATGGCATGCCCAAGTAAGTTGCGGATTGTTCTTTTCTACAGCCCAATATCCTTGCCAAAGTCGAGGGACTTCTTTAATTGGAAAGATGTTGTTTTTCCTCCAATTTACTGATAAACCAGAAACTGCTTCAAGACCACCTAAGTCATTCTTATAAAGGCAAGCAGATCAGTCCTGGCTTCACAGAAAATAATTGTGTCATCTGCATAGCGCAGATGACAAATTTGCATTTCCTCTCCGAAAGAGTTGCTGATGTTGAAGCCTTTTAGTCAAATGTTTTGGATAGCTACTCTCATCATACTATTATAGCCTCCATGGCTTGGACAAAGAGGAAAGGAGAGAGTAGGTCTCTGATAGAAACTAAGATGAAACGAGATGAGAATGAAACTTTACTGGTTAAATAAAGTGTAAGAATCTTAAACACTGCATTAACCAATAACTATGTCCGTATGGAGTGGACAAATCTCCAGATACAAAGATAATGATAATACTTTTCTTCTTCCTATCGAATTCTCCTAGATACATATATATTTATACTTAACATAAAGATAACTCCTAACACATAGAAACAATCACTATTGTAAGATAACTGCAGAAAATAATTGTTGCTTATAACTACTATAGATAACTACTGATTATATATTTATCCTATTTAAAACAAAGAAACTAAGATAAAGGAGTCGTCGTATCAGTGCATCCCCTCTAAAAATTCATCCTCAAGGCGAAAAGAAAGAAACTGATCTGCAATGAGATCATAGTTCTCCCAACTAGCTTCTTCAAAGATACAGTCAACCCATTGAACTAGCAGTTCCAAAGAAGAAGCACCAGCTTCTTTGTCCCATTGATGTAATAAAACTTTTTAGGTTCCACCATGAATTACAATTCACCCACACTAAAAGATTGGAGGGAAGTCGTGGTGGAATTTGCCGATCTCATTCCTTGCAGTTCGTAATGTTTCCGTTTCCAATTGAAAATTATGAACATATCCTTCCCATTAGCTTGAATAATATTGAGAGAAGCTAACCATTTGACACAAAAAAACAAATCAGTCCCTCCAAGTGCAAAAGGATAATAATCCTGAGTGATGATAAAACCTGGCAATAGAATTTGAAGATTCCGGCAAATTTATTACAGCGAATGATGTCCCCATTCCCTATTTGCACGCCAAATGTTAAAACTATCTCTACTAGGAGCTTATGCTTCTCTACAATGGATTCAACCACTAAATTATGTGTGGAACCACAATCCACAAGTATTAAAACCTTTCTATGGTTGATTTCACCCTGAAGCTTCATTGTAGAACCGACTGTCCCAAAATAGCATGGAATGAAATTTCAGCAATGTCAGATTCTTGAGAGTCGCCAGCGATTGTTGCATTAACCCCGTCAACATCTTCCAATTGATTAAGCTCCATGAGAGAGTTTCACAGCTTTACATAACTGGGTGCAAATTTCTCATGGCAACGATAACGAAGTCCTTGTGCAATTAGATTTCTCCTCTCGGTATCCCATGTTTACATTTGAAGAGATTGGGAAGTGGATGGATTGGGAAAAGCATTGTTGCGTGGATTTTGAAATGAAGAGTTAATATT
Source organism: Solanum corneliomulleri (assembly GCA_027704805.1). Classification (NCBI taxonomy): domain Eukaryota; kingdom Viridiplantae; phylum Streptophyta; class Magnoliopsida; order Solanales; family Solanaceae; genus Solanum; species Solanum corneliomulleri. The sequence continues at coordinate 48,771,154 of JAKWIY010003058.1, forward strand.
GTTTTGGGTGTTTACAAAAGAGTGTAATGGGTTTCATATATTTGATATGATGGTTGGGGTCCAGTTAGACCCTCTATTGCTGTACATTGGACCTAATTTATTTTCAAATTTGAGTGCCAAAATCATGGCTCTCTAAGTTGTTCCAGGCTTGTGAATCCTAACATCAGATTTACGTTCCTTTTTTAGCCCATTAGGATCACCCCCAAAAGACAGTGATTTGGCTAGTTTGTTATCCTAGATGAACGTTTTGCAAATTGTTGACAATACTCTTGTATACAATCTTTTTGTTGAATACTACAAAGATGATCGTCGGGATTTTGAAACTCCGCAGGACCATAAATTTCCTCCAATGCTTTTACAATCTCTTCCTAGTAAAGCAAAGTTCACTTACATTTTCTCCAAGAGAAGAGATCAAGAGCATCGCCTTCCGAATACATCAATACGATGTCAACTTTATGTTCCTCTAGAGTTTGATAGCAGAAATATTTTTTTGCCTTCAATATTCATCCTCTAGGATCACCTCCTTTAAATCTAGGAAATTTCACCTTTGTTTGTGGCCTCCGAAAAGGATTTTTTGACCACGCTGGGCTATCAGTTTCTTCTTCCTCTTCTTGCGAAGCAGATATTCCTCCATTACGCATCCGGTGAATGGTCTCCCCTTCTTGGGTGCAACCAATTCTGGGCCTTCAATATAGCAACTTATGCTGCCAACAAATCAATAGTATGTTGATAGACAATTGTTGGCAAGAGATTCAACATTAGGAGTGTTTTCTTGAGAAGTAGAAGATCCAGTATTGACCATATTGGATCGTTCTGCGCTGATACCAAACTGATAGAAACTAAGATAAAACAAGATGAGAATAATACTTTACTGGTTAAATAAAGTGCAAGAATCTTAAATACTGCATTAACCAATAACTATGTCCATATGGAGTGGACAAATTCCCAGATACAAAGAAAATGCTAATACTTTTCTTCTTCCTACATAAATTCTCCTAGATACATATATTTATACTTGACATAGAGATAACTCCTAACACATAGAAACAATTAATGTTACTGTTGCTTATAACTACTATAGATAACTACGCTTATATATTTTATCCTATTCAAAAAAAAGAAACTAAGATAAAGGAGTAGTCGTATCAGTCTCCCTGCCTTAGACCCCTTTCTGATGGGGAAAATCCAATAGGTTCTCCATTCACTAAATGGAGAACCGAACAGTTTTTATACAATAGTCCATCCACTTCAACCATTTCTCCCCAAAATCCCATAAAAATTGTTTTTGATAAATTGAAGGTGAATCAGCAAGTACTTGCATTATATTGACACAAATAATCTCAAACTTGTACTTTTATTACTAGAAGCTGCTCATATTTGTACTTGTATGACCCGATGCTGTTCAATCTTCATGAGGTTGAGCACTAGCCAAATTCTGGTGCTTGAGTGGTATAACCCAATGTGCCTTGCCAAGGGCATTGGTCAACTAGATCTATTTTACACAAAAAGAACCAGTAAATCTTGATATCAATAAACCCCATTCAGGGTCAAGTCAACGTGGAAAATCACCAGTCAACTAAAAATCAACAGGAGCTTTGTTATAACAGAGATGTGAAGCAGCAACGGATGCTGAAAACAATAAAGACTAAAAATCTCATCTAAGAGAATCTAAGTAAAGCCTACTACTTGGGAATCTGACATCATTCATAGCCCTCACATTTCTGCATCAAAATGCAACTAAGCAAATAAAGCTGGTTTAATTCCTCAACCCATCCACCAAATATATTCATTCTTCAATTATCTTTTTGAGCAAGACTTTTTTTTAAGAATTCATTCTTCAGTTAATTGTTTGTGATAACCATGGTGTCCGGGCCAGCTTGCAAGGCACATCAACTAATTCCATGGGATGCCTACCACCTCCCACCAGCAACATGTACTATGTAACTCTTCAATCAATTAATAACTGACGTCATCTGGTTTATTCACTTATTTTGTTTGGATGATTTCAGACTCACACTATTGTTGCTTAAGAGCATCGGTGAAAATAAAGACAGATATGTCACAGTGGTGGGACACTACAGCACTAGATACAACTTACTTTCTGAAACTTATGTCAGCGCCACTGAACTTGATGACATTAGTAGAAAATTCAAGGAAGCAATAGAACAGCTAGTGAAGCACAAGAATCATAGTAAAAGGGGAATAGTTCAGACCTTTGACGATCTAAATCCATGACACAAGACCACGATCTCCATAGATCCAGTATCATGCAACACTCCGGCTAGTTTCTCATTGTGTTGGTTCAGCACTGAAATTTTCTTCTGCACAGCTGCTGACATCAGCACACGTGCATAGGTAAGTAGACAGAAGAATGTCACATAATATGTTATTAGCTGATCAGCATTGCCTCTTTCTCCGGTATAACCAGATTCATGATTTTATTGTAGCATTTTTAATTGGTATCAGGCTTCCATATTGAATATGAAGAAGAGCCTCAGACTTCCACCAAAAGTTGTCAAAAATTCCGGAATTATGTTTAGTGACTCAATCGGGTTGACTCCTTTTTATTCATTCCAAGCATTATTTATGGACTAATCAAGCATTAGATGACTCCTGGAAACAAAGTGTCTGCTATATTTAACAAAGTAGCTGCTGTTAATTTGGCACTAGCTGCACAACTTTGAGGCACTATGACCAGAAGTGAGTGTAAGCAGTAGGGACGACTGAAGCACTAAGGCAGAGAAAGTCTAGAGTGAACATGAGTTAGTTTACAACTTCATAAAGCCATTTTTGTGTAAAGCACTCGTCTTTCTGCTAAAAAAAATTGTCACCTGGGTTTTGTGTCATGCTGAAAGCTACTTGAAGTTTGATGCTGCGCCTGCTTGAGGGATTAAGGCGAATCTGTGGCAGAGGAAATTCGGAGATAAAAAGTGATTTTTTGGGAAGAACAAAATTTGGGGATACCACATTGACATTATAGGCCAAAATTCCCATGGCTGCTTCTTACCTGAGTCTGCACAATATTGATTGTTCCTTCCCCCAATCCACACAAGCTCCAGATGGAGGTCAAAAATTACACACCAGCTTTACTTTTCTGTGTTTGGGAAAATGCTTTTGCAAAATAATTCATTTTTTATTTATTTTTTATTTGGTTGATGAGTAGAATTTTATTTTATTTTTTTATATTTAGTTGATGAATTAAAAATATTTTCTGAAAATATATCATTTATTTTTTCGTAGAGAGTAGAAATAATTTCTAACGTGATAACCAATATTGATATTGATGGTTGTTCATGGTATGGTTAAAATATCAAATCAAATCCATTGAGAAAATCAATATTTGGTTAGATTTGATTTTAAATTCTCAAAATCGATAATTTTTTGGTTTGGTCTTGATTTCACTAAAAGAACAATGGTAAAAAAATAATCAAATTGAACTAATAAATTAGATATATAAATTTTATAATTTTTTGTATACTTATCACAACTGTATCTCGAAACTAATGTAAATAAGCATATTCACACAAATAATGAGGAGATAATCATTTTTATATCAATGCATAATTAACACTAACACCATTGTGATACAATATCAACCATGAATCAATAGACCTTTCAAGTCATCTCAACACATCAAGTTGCCTTTTATTATCACTGTTGTTTAGCATTTAGATCATTCAATATCAACAAGTCAACTCATTATCAAGAATCATGACTCCACAATACATACCACAAGAAAATAAATGATTTTTTAACCTTAACAAGGACAAAGAAATTCACTTGCCTCAAATAATCGAACAATCACTCCAAGATTCGAATCTTCTCCTTTAGTTGGAATTCCAAATCAATGTGATCTACCAAATAAGTGTTGTTCATCTTGTATTCCAAACATACTTAGAACAAAACTTTGAACATCTTTGTAAGAAAATAAAGTTTAAGAACATTTTCACAACTAGAAAATTAAAACTAGTAGCGAAACTAGAATCAGAAACAGATTTTAAAAAAAAATATACGAAATATTTTTCTTAAAGAAGAATTGTTGTTTATATGTGTTTAAAGAATCTTACTGATTCCAACAAATTTTGCAGAAAAACGAAGTTACCAAGTTTAGTGAACCAGTGAAGAACAAAAGAGTAGAAGAACTGAAATTAATTCACAAATCTAAAGTTTGTAAAACACGTACCAGAATCTGGAAAACTTTTAAAAGGAAAAAGATCAAGTCCACTGAATTCACAGTGTCCCCTTAAGGAAATTATTCCCCTCTAGTATCCGAGGTTTGATTTGGAATATGACCTCCCAGGGTAAAATGATCTCAATCACCAGAGTATAGATACGAAAAACTCAGGTGTCAGCGAACCACTCAACGGCAGTAAAGTACACTTTGAATACTAGATTTAGTAGTTGAAGAAGAAGTCCATAAATTTTGTTTAAAATGAGAGGAAATCCCTCAATTTATAGAAAACAAAGGATAGTGCAAAAATGTTCTTATTGTGGCTTACCGGAAAGGTCACAAACCTTTGAAAAAGTCACAATCTTTCAGAAAGGTCGTCACCTTTCATAAAAGTCACAACTTTCCATAAAAGTCACTACTTTTCATAAAAGTCGCAACTTTTCATAAAAGTCGCAACATTTCATAAAAGTCACAACTCTTCATAAAAGTCACAACTCTTCATTTTCCATTCATACCTTTTTAAAATCCAACAATCCCCCGCATGAATAGGGAATGACTCGAAGACAAAGAAACGGACAAGTATGTGTACTTTACAAGCAAGAATTAATTGCATCTGGATAAGTAGGTTTCCCCTTGGACTTTCCGTAGTGAACATATGTCGGATATACTCGGTCAATCGGTAGATGCGATATCTTTGAACCGTCAAACTTTGGTGTATACCTAGACAACCATATATCACACAATTAACCCTTTACCATTTATGGTTCTTACGGTTGTGTTCGTTTTAGCCATGAACACCTCCTGGTTTCATGAGTGTATAGAGAGATGGACTTTTGACAATCATCTTCTTTGAAGCGGCTTACACTTCACACTCACATAGGTGATTTCTAACTATGTTATCGCGTAGATACACTATTTGGTCAACTCTGCCAAACTTAGGAAATCATTAAAACCATTAAGCTTTATTAACTCATTAACAAGCCTTAATGTTGTATCCTTGTCCCTGAGCATTGTCTTCATCATGAGAATGGATTGAGTTTATTGACAATGCTGAACCGTCATTCATAACTTGTTTTTCTCCTTGAATCTAGCTCTTGGGATCTCCAGTCTGCTAGATAGAGTTACCGCCATGATGACTTGTCCTAAGCCGTATTTCATTCCCTTAGATGATCTTTTAACTTTCTCTCTAGTTAGGCCTTTTTGTAAGTGGATCCGACATATTATCCTTTGACTTTACATAGTCAATTCTGATAATTCCACTAGAGAGTAGTTTTCTAACAGTATCATGTCTATGTCGTATATGACGAGACTTTTCGTTATACGTCATGCTCCATGCCCTACCTATTGCATCTTGACTGTGAAAGTGTATGCATACTAATGCCAATGGTTTGGGCCAAAATAGAATATCTATTAAGAAATTCCGGAGTCTTTTACCTTATTCACCGACCTTATCTAGAGCACCTAACTCAAAGATCATTGTAGAGCTAGCGATACATGTCTCTTTTGAGATATTTCTAAGAGACTGCTCCTCTACCAATAGTAAATACATATCCACTCGTGAATTTTACTTCATTCTTCTGATGATTCAATTTGCATCACTATATCTTTCAATATTGTTGGATATTGTTATAATGCAAGACATAGTTTTAAGTATTATTTTAAATACTCCAAAACTCTATTTACAGTCATCTAATGAATTTATTTGGGATCACTTGTGAACTGACTCAGTTTAAAATATCAAATGCTATAACTGATCGCACACACTATATGATATACATCATGCTTCCCAAAATACTAGAACAATCCAATTGTGAGTCACTTTTGTTTTCACTCTTTTGAAATGCAAAGCTCACATTTATTGGACACTTGACAATATTGACATTCAAATATTTGAACTAGTTAAGTACCTTTTCAATGCAATGAAAACCGTGAAAATGCTAAATATTATGGAGTTTTACGAATTCTTATATCTAAGATCGCATTAGCAACTCCAATAACTTTCATTCCACTTACTTTATAGCATACGTTTAGTAGCATTTATGTCATTAGTGTCTCTATTGATGATCAACATATCACCAATATACAAACAAACAATAACCTTATGATTTTAATGTGAACACATTTATCACTTCCATCATTCTTCAATCCATTTGCCGGTATGGTTTGATTGAATTATGTCATTGTTTTGGTGCTTCCATAATGTGACTTAACAAGTTCACATACTTTCTTTTATTTACCACGTACCACAAAACCCTCGGGTTGTTCCATGTAATTTTCTTCCTCCAATTCTACATTTAAGAAAGTTCTTTTCACATTCATTTGATGAATTTGGAGGTCATATACCACAGTAATAATTTTTGCATCCGAATGGATGTAATTCTAATTACTAACGAGTATATATATCGACAAGATCAAAATCTTTTTTTTTCTAAAGCCTTTGACACAAAGTCTTGCTTTATATTTTTCAACAGTTCCATCAACTGTTATTTTTCCTTCTAAAGATTCATTTTGAACCCAAAGGTTTATTTTCTTGAAGAAGATCAATTAACTTTCAATATTGTTTATTGACACCATCTTTCCAAAGGATGAGTCTACAGAAGACACATAAAATGTTACAAAATCATATTCGAAGGAAGTGAATGTCCTTAAACATTTTACTAAGCCTCTGAATCTCTTTATTAAGTACATTATCCTTTTCATTTCCTAGGCCTTTTAGACCCTTCTCTAGACTACTCAAGTCTAATTTTACAGTCCACAGTCATAGGTCCTGTTTTAATTCTTTTATGAATAAGATCTTGGACTTTGACTAGATACCCTCACACTTTGAAATATTTCAAGTTGGATTTCCTTTCTTTCCATTTCTCATATGAAAAAGATTGTATTCTGATCAAACAAAATCGCTTTCTTTCTAAAAGGACAAAACTTTTTGTTGATCCCTTTTGCAGTAAGGATAGTTCCTCCACACAAGTTTTGTGTAAACCCGAACTTATAAATAATGCATCCATCATTTCTTTCAACGTTCGGTTTTTCATTAGATTGAGGTGAATATGACAGTAGTTTGATATTTCACTTTTCAAACATATTTCTGCACAATGAGATTTATACTCTCCATTCTAATCACTTCTTATATATTTTTTCACACTGATTTTCAACTTCGATATTACATTGTCTAGACATTTCTATTGCTTCATCCTTACCATTTAGCAAATAGACATAGTCATTTCTAATGCAATTCTCAATAAAAGTAACAAATACTTTTTCCCACCATGAGATCGTGTTAACTTCATATCATAAATGTCAGTGTAAATCAATTCTAAGGGATTAGAATTCCTTTCAATAGATTTATAAGAATGCTCAACATACTTAGATTCCACAAAACTTGACATTTTTATTTATTGCACTCAAAGTTAGGCAAAACTTCTAAGTTGATCAGTTTTTGTTACAAGGTTTTGTAATTTACATGCCCCAAGTGTTCATGTCACAAACATTGACTCAAGCAAGTAAGAACAAATAAAAACATTGAGTCTGAAAAGCTCTTCGCGAGGTAGCTTTTTCCTCACTAATATTTTATTCCTATTTCTTACAATTTTGTGTGATACAAACATTGTTTAGATTGTCAAATATCCTTTTCAGAAGGAAATTTCCATAACTTTCAATGTGATTGTTATAGAACTACCTATGAACAAAGTTTCATCGAGTTCAATAAAGACAATATAGTCCAACTGTTATTTTTACAAAAACATAACAAATAACTATTCACCAATATTCATGTATATGCAAATACTTTTATTATAATAGACATAACTTTCATGAAAAATCACAACATTCTAAGTGATTTTTTTTCTTCATAAAAGAACACAATTATTTTGAACAAGTATACATATAATTTGGATGTTTCATACTAGTCACACTATATACTAGTAATAGAGAAACTCAACAACCACAATACCAAATATACTCCAAGAATTTTGTGGGTATAGCATAATACAAAAGTATCATTGAATTTCATATCTATTGTTCCAAAGTTAAATTAGACACCAAGTCTAATCATAAGCAAATAACCCCCACATTTCAAATGTGATCTCAAAAATATTTTTCAAGTATTTGAAAATAGTTTTTCCACATATTTTAATGTTGGAAACATTATTCTACGAAAGAATTATAGTGCTGCAATTCTCTTTGACATGTTTGCACAATGTCAAAGTTCATTCCATAGAGACACAAAATCACAAATTCTAAGTCACTGGTATTTTTTCTCTATCATAAATAGACATGCCACTTAGTATTTTAAATATTAACAATAAGGATAAAACAAAATTGTACAATTTATTTCTATGTTACATTGAAGTTTATAGAAAATCAAAAGTACAACACTAACTTATTATGTGAAGTTTTCATATTCTTCAAACCAATAGCAGAGTCCAACACAAAAGTTTTTAGTCTACAAAAATCAGACACACTAATATTTCTCATGGAGTACAAAACTACAAAGTCTTTTTTTTTCTCCAAACATAATAACACATATTCTTTATCACATAGAAATGTTTTTTTTACCAAATAGTCTTCCAACTATAACAAGTTGAAATACTATTTTATCAAACAAAAATAGGCATCTCTCATTTTTGCAAACTAAAGAATTTTAAAAGAAACAATATCTGCAAAGTAAAATTCATTCCACAACATATGGTTTAAAAATCTTTTTCCAATGATGCACATAATAAAAAAAATAAAAAATCAAAGATGATTACTCTTAGAAACTATTTTTCTCCTTAGATAATTTAATAAGAAGGTTACCTAGTAATCTTTAAACAGAATACCATAAAATTTTTTGTTACATTCTCACTTCGACTTTGCTAAAACAAAGCAACGAATTATGGAGAAGTAATGCATTCATCTTCTACTTCCACGATCAGATTCTCTCAATCAGTAGAATACAAAAAAATACTAACAATATAATAAGTTCCTTAAGATTGTTGTTCATCTTGTATTCCAAACATACTTAGAACAAAACTTGGAACATCTTTGTAAGAAAACAAAGTTTAAGAACATTTTCACAACTAGAAAATTAAAACTAGTAGCGAAACTAGAATCAGAACAGATTTTTTAAAAAAATATACAAAGTATTTTTCTTAAAGAAGAATTGTTGTTAATATGTGTCTAAAGAATCTTATTGATTCCAACAAACTTTGCAGAAACACGAAGTTATAAAGTTTAATGAACCAGTGAAGAACAAAAGAATAGAAGAACTGAAATTAATTCACAAATCTAAAGTTTGTAAAACACGTACCAGAATATGGAAAATTTTTAATAGGAAAAAGATTATAACGACCCTTTGGGTCGTTTTGTGTGTTAAAACCTTATGTTTCATAAAATACTTTCCGATATATTCTAAGTGGATATTTAAGACTATTCGTAATTATAATTATAAAATTAGTGTGGTAGTTTTAATAATTTATAGAGTTGGTGGTTAAAAAAAATAATAATAAAAATAAATAAATAAATAAAGGGTCACTTTTACCCCATTATAATATTAAGGTAAACAATTAGGGTGATAACTGATCTGTCGAAAGGATAAAAAAAATAGAAAGGAGGCGCACGAATCGTCAAGGCAAATTCACGAAGGAGTTCAGGAGACCTTTTTATTTTCTTTTCTTTGTTTGATTAATGGGAGGCTTATGCTTTATTGGTTAATGTATGGCGGTAATCGTATATGATAACTTGCATATTGCAAATCAATTTGGTTCTCTAGGAATTACTGTCAACAAATATATGTATATAATATTTGTTAAAGGTTATTGAAAGCATGGTGGGTGGAGGATTTAAATATTATTATAATTTAATTAGGGAAAATACCCAAGTACCCCCTCAACCTATGCCCGAAATCCCAGAGACACACTTATACTATATTAAGGTCCTATTACCCCCCTGAACTTATTTAATATGTAATTTTCTACCCCTTTTAAGCCTACGTGGCAGTAGTTCGAAAAAAAAGTCAACCATCGTTGGGCCCACAAGATAGTGCCACGTAAGCTAAAAAGGGGTAAAAAATTATTAATAAAATAAGTTCAGGGGGGTAATAGGACCTTAGTATAGTATAAGTGTGTCTCTGGGATTTCGGGCATACGTTGAGGGAGTACTTGGGCATTATCCCGTTTAATTAATTGGAGAGAATTGAAGTTGCAGTAGTTATGTATGTGGATCGAATTTATGCCTCCTAGTTAATAGTTATTAATTAATTATGGTTGTATGGAAGTGCACATATTAGTGCAATTTGTTATGCAATTAAGGCAAATGGACACACATACATTCCAGTTAAAAATAAGAATATAGTAAAAATAATAATGACCACATGATGGGGCAATTATGAGTGAATTATTAGAAGGAGTAATGTACTGGTAGAATGTTGATATGCGCTGATATGCAAGTAGTGGATTGCATAATGTAGTACGATTTTAATGTTCCTTAAATTATTATAATTATAATTATTATTGTTATTATATGTGGGCATATCAAGGATATATATATATATATATATATATATATATAACTACTATATATTTTAATAATAATTATAATACTAAAGAATTTGGTGTTAAAGTAGTGGAAAATTGGATGCACTAAGTTATGTAAATCTAATGTATGCATATGCTATAGTTTGCATATGTTATAGTTGAGTTGCTGTTGGTCCGTAGCCACTGGTTGTGTGACCATTGACATTCATTTTTACATATTGATATCTTTTTCTTACCTTATAAACTATTTTTTTTAATATATTGAGATAGGTATCTAAGTATTAAGTGTATTGAATTATTTAAATTCCATTAAAGTTATGCAAAATGGGGGAAGTTAAATTTACCCTTAGGTTTGAACTTTATGAAATTATTTATAGAAATAGGTGAATTTTTGGGTGTAGACTAGATAAAGAATAATATGAGTATTCCTAGACTCGTTAACTTATAAATTATGCACATATAATTGATAGATTGGAAGGGTTCGGAGGCATTGAGGAAAGGAAAAGCATTGGAGAACTAGTTGCTTGACTTCAGTTCTTCGGTGGAGGTAGGTTATGGTTATTTCTATGTGATAGATAAACTCTAAATAGCGATTGTTAGGTATTGAGTGATATCGTAAAGTCTCCTATGTACTTGACTGTGTGGTTGTATGTTTTGATTGTGTGGTTTGTGGTTGGCCTAAAATTATGAGACTGTTGAATTTCTAATCTTGAAACCTCTCTATTAAAATGACGCCTTGAATAAAGAAGGCTTGATAAAATAAAATAATGAAATAATTGGATCGGAGTGTCACGTTCCGACACGGTATTATTGGATCGGAGTGTCACGTTTCGACACGGTATTATGGGATCGGAGTGTCACATTTCGAAACGATATATGGGATCGGAGTGTCACGTTCTGACATAATAACATTAAATGAAATGAATCTTGAATTAACTTAATATACTCAATCTCAAAGAATCTATTTTTCAACTGAGTATGATGTGGAGGCATGCGTCCTCATAGGTGTACTTGATGTTGTGATTGATGGTGTACCTATTATGGTGTTGTTGTCAATGGTTCATGTGTTTGTTATTTGCCACCTGGTAAGTATTGTAGTTGATTTTATATTATTATTCAATGTATATTGGTTTCTATTATGAGTTGGCCAATGATACCTACTCAGTACGTGTTCCTTGACCCCTACATGTATTTTCCTCTTTGTTCTTTTGTGGAGTGCAGCAAGTGTACCATCGACTTCGACTTGCCCTCAGCTTTAGTCAGTCTCCAGCACATCAGAGTTCAGAGTGAGATATTATTTCTAGCTCGTGCTGGATTCTCTCATTCACATCTTGATGTCTTTGAATTTCAGACATAGACCATCTTTTTACTTATTTTGGTTTATTAAATACTCTTAGATTTGGTCATTTGAGGATAAATGTTCTTGATGTGATGACTTCCAGATTTTGGGGATAATAAGTGTTAAAATTTTAGAAGCTTATTTAATTGGATTACATTAATAAGTTTTGGATCTTCCGCATTATTTTTGTTATTCATAGTTGAACTATTGGTAAATGTTGGGGTTTAGATTTGTTGGTTCGCTCACCTAGTAGGTTAAGTGTGGGTGCCACTCACAACTCGTTTTGGGTCGTGAAAAACTTGGTATCAGAGCATTAGGTTTGTTGGTCTCATCACACAAGAACAAGTCTAGTAGTGTCTTGAGGAACGGTATGGGGACGCCTTTACTTTTCTTCGAGAGTCTATAGGACTTTTGGAAAACTCCATTCTTTCTTTCTTTCGTGCTATTACTTGGATCCAATTGGTATCTGGGTGATACAAATTGGTATCTGACCTTCTCACTCTATTTCGCAGATGGTTAGAACTTGAGCAACAACTGTGCCAACACCAACACCGGCAAGACAGGGTGCATCTGAGCCAATCATTGGGGCTGTAACTCGAGGAGGAGCAGTGGCAAGAGGCCGTGGTAGGGGTTGCAGGAGGACGCCCACTAGAGGCAGAGGACAAACACCTGGTCCAACTAGGAATAGAGCAGTGACTCCTCCACCAACTGCTGAGGAGTGAGAGAGTGTGAGGAAGGGGAAAATGAGCAGGTTCAGGATAAGGAAGTACCACCCCAGCCTACCCCAGAGATGATTAATCAGGTTCTTACTTATCTTAGCGGGTTATCTAATCAGGGCCAGACACCTCCAGTGTTTTTTGCACCAGAACCTCAGGTTCAGGGAGTACAACATGCAGCTGCTGTGGCTCCCCGCATGGATGCATCATTGGAAGTAGGCATGTTTCCTCGATTGACTACAGGGTCTATAATGACAGGTGATCAGCATGAACTTTTCATTAAGTTCTTAAAGTTGAAACCTCCAGTCTTCAAGGGTGTTGAATCTGAAGATGCCTATGATTTTCTGGTTGATTGTCATGAGCTGCTACATAAAATGGACATAGTAGAACGATTCGGTGTTGAGTTTGTGACCTATCAGTTTCAGGGGGATGCCAAAATGTGGTGGCGGTCATATGTTAAGTGTCAACCAGCACAGGCACCACCTATGACTTGGGCATCATTTTCTAGCTTATTTATGGAGAAGTATATACCCCGGACTTTGAGGGATAGGAGGAGAGATGAGTTCCTGAGCCTAGAGCAAGAAAGGATGTCTATTGCTGCTTATGAGGCCAAATTTCGTGCACTATCTAGGTATGCCACTCAGCTTTGCTCCAGTCTACAAGAGCGGATTCACCGCTTTGTGAAAGGATTGAGGTCTGATTTGCAGATCCCAACCTTAGAGGTAGCTGCTGCAGTAAAATTCTTTCAGGAAGTGGTTGATTTTTTGATAGAGGTAGAGAGGGTGAGGCCAGACGACTTCACCATGACGTCGATATTTAAGAAGTTCCGTAAGGGAGGTGAGTTTAGTGGTTCTTACTACAGAGGGCAGAGTTCAGGAGGTTATCCAGCCCGTCCCATTCAGTCTTCATTGCAGGCTTCAACTGTGGGTCCGTCGCAGACCATTCAGCCTTTTTCTGAGTTTGGAGGTTATCTCCAGACTTCGTCATTTTCACAGAGACCTATACTTGACTCCAGGACTTGTTATGGATGTGGAGAGGCTGAACATATTAGGAAATATTGTCCAAAACAGAGTTACAGATCCCCAGTAGTTAGAGGTAGAGGGGGTCATGGTAGAGGTCGCTATTCTGGAGAACGTGGAGGCCAAGGTAATTGTTGGTCACCAATTCAGTCGGGGTGGCAGGCAGGTCTGAACTACTGCAGCGCAGCTTGGTAGGGGCAATGGACAGACAGGTGATAGGGCTCATTGTTATGCTTTCCCCGGGAGGTCTGAAGTAGAGACATCTGATGCTGTTATCACAAGTACTCTTTTGGTCTGTGATTGCATGGCTTCTGTATTGTTTGATCCTGGATCCACATTTTCATATGTATCTTCCTCATTTGCTACTGGTCTTGATTTATATTGTTATTTGCTTGACATGCCTATTCGTGTCTCTACTCCTGTGGGTGAGTCTGTGATAGTTGAGAAAGTGTGTAGGTCTTGCCTTGTGACTTTTATAGGGGGCAATACTTATGTAGATTTGATTATTCTAGAGATGGTTGATTTTAATGTAATTCTGGGTATGACTTGGCTTTCTCCAAATTTTGCAATCTTAGATTGTAATGCTAAAACTGTGACATTGGCCAAGCCTGGGACAGATCCGCTAGTGTGGGAGGGTGACTATATTTCCACTCCAGTCCGTATTATCTCTTGTCTTCGTGCTAAGAGGATGCTGAGTAAGGGTTGCTTAGCTTTCTTGGCACATCTCAGGGTAATACTTCCAAAGTACCTTCGATTGAGTCTGTTTCGATAGTCCGTGAGTTTTTGGATGTGTTTCCTGCAGATCTTCCTGGTATGCACCGGATTGGGATATTGATTTTTGTATTGATCTGGAGCCGGGTACTCGCCTCATTTCCATTACCCCTTATAGAATGTCTCCATCTAAGTTAAGGGAGTTAAAGGCCCAACTTCAGGAGTTGTTAAGTAAAGGTTTTATTAGACCGAGTGCATCCCCTTGGGGTGCTCCTGTTTTATTTGTGAAGAAGAAAGATGGAAGTTTTCGGATGTGCATAGACTACAGGCAGCTGAATAAGGTAACTATTTAAGAACAAGTATCCCATTCCTCGCATTGATGATTTGTTCGATCAGTTACAAGGTGTTTGTGTCTTCTCTAAAATTTATTTGAGATCCGGTTATCATCAATTGAAAATACGGGAAACAGATGTGTCAAAGACTGCTTTTCGAACAAGGTATGGGCATTATGAATTCCTAGTAATGTCTTTTGGGCTTACGAATGCCCCTGCTGCTTTTATGGGCCTGATGAACGGGATTTTTAAGCCATATCTGGACCTCTTTGTTATTGTATTTATTGATGATATACTGAAAGAGCATGAAAGAACATGAGGAGCATTTGAGAATTGTATTGGAGTTGTTAAGGGAGAAAAGGCTTTATGCCAAATTCTCCAAGTGTGAGTTTTGGCTCGATTCAGTGTCCTTCTTGGGGCACGTGGTTTCTAAGGATGGAGTGATGGTGGATCCTTCTAAGATTGAAGCAGTGAAGAGTTGGGTAAGACCTACTAATGTTTCAAAGGTAAGGAGCTTTGTTGGTTTAGCTAGCTACTACCGTCGATTCGTCAAGGGATTTTCTTCTATTGCTTCGCAGCTGACAAATTTGACTAAGCATAATGTTCCATTTGTATGGTCGGATGAATGTGAAGAAAGTTTCTAGAAACTCAAGACCTTGTTGACTACTGCACCAATTCTTACCTTGCCAGTGGAAGGTAAGAATTTTATTGTTTATTGTGATGCATCTTATTCTGGTTTGCGTGCAGTGCTAATGCAGAAGAGGAATGTAATTGCTTATGCTTCGAGGCAATTGAAAGTGCATGAACGTAACTATCCGACCCATGATTTGGAGTTGGCTGCAGTTGTATTTGCATTAAAGCAATGGAGACATTATCTATATGGGGTCAAGTGTGAAGTTTATACAGATCATCGTAGTTTACAATATGTCTTTACTCAGAAAGATATAAATTTGAGGCAGAGGATGTGGATGGAACAATTGAAAGACTATGATATTACTATTTTGTATCACCCAGGAAAAGCTAATGTTGTGGCAGATGCTTTAAGTAGAAAAGCAGGGAGCATGGGTAGTTTAGCCCACTTACAGGTTTCTAGACGCCCATTGGCTAGAGAGGTTCAGACTCTGGCTAATGACTTTATGAGGCTGGAAGTATTGGAGAAAGGAGGATTTTTGGCCTGTGTGGAGGATCTTCTTTTCTTGACCAGATTAAGGGAAATCATTTTACTGATGAGAAGTTGAGTCGAATTCGAGATATGGTATTGCGAGGAGAGGATAAAGAGGCACTAATTGATGAAGAAGGCGTCTTGAGGATTAAAGGAAGGGTATGTGTGCCCCGTGTGGATGATTTGATTCACACTATTCTTACAGAGGCTCATAGTTCAAGGTATTCTATACATCCTGGTGCAACCAAGATGTATCGTGATCTAAAGAAACATTTTTGGTGGAGTAGAATGAAGCATGACATTGTTGATTTTGTTGCCCAATGCCCAAATTGTCAGCAGGTAAAGTATGAACACCAGAGGCCTGGAAGGACACTTCAGAGAATGCCCATTCGTGAATGGAAGTGGGAAAGAATCGCAATGGATTTCGTAGTTGGTCTTTCAAAGACATTGGGTAAGTTTGATTCTATTTGGGTAATTGTTTACAGGTTAACTAAGTCTGCTCACGTCATTCCGGTTAAGATGACTTACAATGCCGAGAAGTTAGCCAAACTCTATGTCTCTAAGATTGTTCGATTGCATGGAGTTCCACTTTCCATAATATCATATAGAGGTACGCAATTTACTTCTATGTTTTGGAGGACATTACATGCTGAATTAGGTACTAGACTGGATCTTAGTACTACATTTCACCCTCAGACCGATGGTCAGTCAGAGCGAACAATTCAAGTGCTGGAGGATATGCTTCGTGCGTGTGTGATAGATTTTGGTGGTCATTGGGATAAATTCTTACCGTTAGCAGAGTTTTCATACAACAATAACTATCATTCGAGTATTGATATGGCCCCATTTGAAGCATTGTATGGGAGGAGATGTAGGTCCCCTATTGGATGGTTTGATGCATTTGAGGTTAGACCTTGGGGTACTGATCTTATGAGGGAATCAGTAGAGAAAATGAAATTTATTCAAGAAAAGATTTTAGCAGCTCAGAGTAGGCAGAAGGAATATGCAGATCGAAAGGTTAGGGACTTAGATTTTATGGAGGGTGAACAAGTCTTGCTGAAGGTTTCACCTATGAAAGGTGTGATGCGGTTTGGTAACCGAGGTAAGCTTAGTCCGAGGTATATTGGACCATTCGAAGTTCTTAAGCGCGTGGGGGAGGTGGTCTATGAACTGGCTTTGCCTCCAGGGCTGTCAGGAGTGCACCCGGTATTTCATGTGTCAATGCTGATAAAATACCACGGTGATGGAAATTACATTATTCGTTGGGATTAAGTTCTTCTTGATGAAAATATGTCTTATGTGGAGGAGCCTGTTGCTATTCTATATAGGGAGGTCCGCAAGTTGAAGACTCCACTTGGGAGAGTGAGGCTGATATGCGTAAAAGATATCCACACATTTTTACCAATTCAGGTACCTTTCCTGACTCTCACTTTCTTTTGATCGTTCGAGGACGAACGATGGGTAAATTGGTATCTATTATAACGACCCTTCGGGTCGTTTCGTGTGTTAAAACCTTATGTTTCATAAAATACTTTCCGATATATTCTAAGTGGATATTTTGGACTATTTTTAATTATAATTATAAAATTAGTGGGGTAGTTTTAATAATTTATAGAATTGGTGGTTAAAAAAAAAGGGTCACTTTTACCCCATTATAATATTAAGGTATAAAATTAGGGTGATAATTGATCTGTAGAAAGGAGAAAAAAAATAGAAAGGAGGCGCACGAATCGTCAAGGCAAATTCACGAAGGAGTTCAGGTGACCTTTTTATTTTCTTTTCTTTGTTTGATTAATGGGAGGCTTATGCTTTATTGGTTAATGTATGGGGGTGATCGTATATGATAACTTGCATATTGCAAATCAAATAGGTTCTCTAGGAATTACTATCAACAAATATATGTATATAATATTTGTTAAAGGTTATTGAAAGCATGGTGGGTGGAGGATTTAAATATTATTATAATTTAATTAATTGGAGAGAATTAAAGTTGCAGTAGTTATGTATGTGGATCGAATTTATGCCTCCTAGTTAATAGTTATTAATTAATTATGGTTGTATGGAAGTGCACATATTAGTGCAATTTGTTATGCAATTAAGGCAAAGGGACACACATACATTTCAGTTAATAATAAGAATATAGTAAAAATAATAATGACCACATGATGGGGCAAGTATGAGTGAATTATTAGTAGGAGTAATGTACTGGTAATTGCATGTTGATATGCGTTGATATGCAAGTAGTGGATTGCATATGTAGTAAGATTTTAATGTTCCTCAAATTATTATAATTATAATTATTATTGTTTTATATGTGGGCATAGCAAGGATATATATATATATATATATATATATATATATATATATATATATATATATATATATATATATATCTATATATATAACTACTATATATTTTAATAATTATAATAATAAAGAATTTGGTGTTAAAGTAGTGGAAAATTGGATGCACTAAGTTCTGTAAATCTAATATATGCATATGCTATAGTTTGCATATGTTATAGTTGAGTTGCTGTTGGTCAGTAGCCACTGGTTCTGAGACCATTGGCATTCATTTTTACATATTGATATCATTTTCTTACCTTATAAATTATTTTTTAGTATATTGAGATAGGTAGTTAAGTATTAAGTGTATTGAATTATTTAAATTCCATTAAAGTTATGCAAAATGCGGGAAGTTAAATTTACCCTTAGGTTTGAACTTTATGAAATTATTTATAGAATTAGGTGAACTTTTGGGTCTAGACTAGATAAAGAATAATATGAGTATTCCTAGACTCGTTAACTTATAAATTATGCACACATAATTGATAGATTGGAAGGGTTCGGAGGCATTGAGGAAAGGAAAAGCATTGGAGAAGTAGTTGCTTGACTTCGGTTCTTCGGTGGAGGTAGGTTATGGTTATTTCTATGTGATAGATAAACTCTAAATAACGATTGATATGTATTGAGTGATATTGTAAAGTCTCCTATGTACTTGATTGTGTGGTTTTATGTTTTGATTGTGTGGTTTGTGGTTGGCCTAAAATTATGAGACTGTTGAATTTCTAATCTTGAAACCTCTCTATTAAAATGACGCCTTGAATAAAGAAGGCTTGATGAAATAAAATAATGAGATAATTGGATCGGAGTATCACGTTCCGACACAGTATTATTGGATCGAACTGTCACGTTCCAACACGGTATTATGGGATCAGAGTGTCACATTCCGACACGATATATGGGATCGGAGTGTTACGTTCCGACACAATAACATTAAAGAAAAGGAATCTTGAATTAACTTAATATACTCAATCTCAAAGAATATATTTTCCAACTGAGTATGATGTGGAGGCATGCGTCCTCATAGGTGTGCTTGATGTTGTGATTGATGGTGTACCTATTATGGTGTTGTTGTTAATGATTCATGTGTTTGTTATTTGCCACCTTTAAGTATTGTAGTTGATTCTATATTATTATTCAATGTATATTGGTTTCTATTCTGAGTTGGCCGATGATACCTACTCAGTACGTGTTCCTTGTACTGACCCCTACTTGTACTTTCCTCTTTGTTATTTTGTGGAGTGCAGCAAGTGTACCATCGACTTCGACTCGCCCTCAAGCTTTAGTCAGTCTCCATCATATCAGAGTTCAGGGTGAGCTATTATTTCTAGCTTGTGCTGGATTCTCTTATTCACATCTTGATGTCTTTGAATTTCAGACATGGACCATATTTTTACTTATTTTGATTTCTTAAATACTCTTAGATTTGGTAATTTGAGGATAGATGTTCTTGATGTGATGACTTCCAGATTTTGGGGATAATAAGTGTTAAACTTTATAAGCTTATTTAATTGGTTATATTAATAAGTTTTGGATCTTCCGCATTATTTTTGTTATTCATAGTTGAACTATTGGTGAATGTTGGGATTTAGATTTGTTGGTTCGCTCACCTAGTAGGTTAAGTGTGGGTGCCACTCGCGACTCGTTTTGGGTCGTGACAAAGATAAAGTCCACTGAATTCACAGTGTCCCTTAAGAAATTATTCCCCTCTAGTATTCGAGGTTTGATTTGGAATATGACCTCCCAGGGTAAAATGATCTCAATCACCCGAGTATAGATACCAAAAACTCCGGTGTCAATGAACCACTCAACGGCAGTAAAGTACACTTAGAATACTAGATTTAGTAGTTGAAGAAGAAGTCCATAAATTCTGTTTAAAATGAGAGTAAATCCCTCAATTTATAGAAAACAATGGATAGTGCGAAAAGGTTCTTATTGTGCCTTATCGGAAAGGTCACAAACGTTTGAAAAAGTCACAATCTTTCAGAAAGGTCGTCACCTTTCATAAAAGTCACAACTTTCCATAAAAGTCACAACTTTTCATAAAAGTCGCAACTTTTCATAAAAGTCACAACTCTTCATAAAAGTCGCAACTCTTCATTTTCCATTCACACCTTTTTAAATCCAACAATAAGTAACCACAATAATATTTTGGAACTAACCACACTCATCAATTATTTTGAGAATCGGGCCCTAAAAAAGTCTATTTCCGAACACGAGAATAATTTTGAAAATTTGTATAAAATTATGTTGCCCAAAGGTTTTGAAACTCAATAGTGAAAATTCTATTGAGAACAAGTTGAAATCATGCTCAAATTAAACTCGAATCTATCTATATATAATAAGAGAGATTAAAAGGTCTATGTTTCAGGACCACAACTATAATAATATCGTTTTTTAAAGTTATTCATTATTTCAAGGCCTAACTCATTGATGACCCCTTAAACTTGACACAAAATTTCACTTAGAAACCTCAAGTGGGTGATGTTTATTTTAGACACCTCATATAAGGTCTCGCTGTGTCATTTTGATACTTTCTGCTTACACGGCTTAGTGAGTGTAATACACTTACTCAGCGCGCGTGAAAAACTTGTTTAGGTCAAATTTTTAATTATTTTTTGCAAACTTAAATATGGTGAATAAAAATAGATACAGTAAAATGATGAAAAATGATGGAAATTATTTTAGAAATTTAGAAATAGACCCATTTCAAGATTAAATTTTAAATTATTCAAGAGAATCTTTCTTGAAAGAATTTAATATTTAAAAAGGAGTAAGCTTAATTTTTGGTGAATTATAAATCTACTAATTCGGATAAAAAGATTATTTTTTTTGAAAAAAGACACTAATAATAAAAGGAAGAGTATGTAGCTTGACCCAGATGTTTTAACAAGAGGTATTTGGAGAAGACAATGAGTGGGGAAATGGGTATGTGTATATTTTCTTTAATGAGTAGGGGTATTTGGAAAAGCTGGTGGGAGATGGGGGGAGGGGTATGGATTTTGGGAGAAGACAATGGTGGGTGGGTGGGAGGGGGGTCGTGTGGAATTGTATTGATTTAATTGTTTTAAGAAAATTATTTAGGCAAAAGTCCATGTGTCATTGAATCATTGGTTGCTTTATATTTATACTCAAAATTCATTATTTACAAATTATTTTTGACAATTTTCGTGATTTAATTCGCCATTTTACACGTCATTAGCGAGTGTAACACACACACCTCATATATTTTGGTTGATTGGTAAAAGAATGTCAAAATGACACAAATGAAACCATACATGAGGTGTCTAAAATGAACATTGCCCACTTAAAGTGCCTATGTGAAACTTCGTGCCAAGTTTAAGGGGTCATTGATGGTTTAGGCCTTATTTCAACTTATTAATAATTAAAGTCTACATTTTATTGGAATATAAGGCAATTGTACTCGTATATCAATTGAAAAATATATAATAAAAGGATCCGACTCCTCTCCATTTCCATTGTCTCCATTTTCTCCATGTTCTAGTCTTGATTAATAACATGTGGCATAAATTAGATTTAATGACTATGATTTAATTAATTAAAACATATTTCTAACCATGGTTTAGATAATAAATATATTATTATATCAATTAAAAATAGTCTTATGATTTCTCTTTTTTTCTCCTCATTTCCTCCAAGACCCGATTGTTTCTCTCGTTTCTCCCTATTCCCTCCAAAATTTTGTTTTCTGCCATTTTCCAACACCTAAAATTATGGATGCAAAAAATATATTTATTATTTTTAGCAAGAAAATCAATTTGCTGAAAATCAATAGAAAGAACACAAGGAAGAAGAAAAAATCAGAGAGCAAGAAAAAAAGGCGCAGAGCTTTTTTTTCCGATTTAAACTAACTATCATTGCTAGGTTCTTTTTCATCTATTTTTGTTTATGTAGAGATTAAACTTATTGTTTGTATGTTTTCCATTGTGATAATTGACAGGTAGAATAACTACACACTATGTGTTTGTGAGAATTCTTGAATGAACTTTTTGGGCTAGAAAAGCTTAACTTTGATATTTTTTTTGGTGAAAATATTAAAATTTTTATTTTGACATTAATTACAATTAATTAAAGACTGCCCAGTTTAGTTGTCTAGTAATTGAAATGAGATTTGAAGTCTTATAAATCTGTCAAACACAATGACAATTAATATAATGTATCAGTTTGTCAAACGCAATGAAATATATTTTTTACTTTATTCTTTTTGGTGGTAGATCCATGGAGATTGTGCCTCGAAATGAGAATATGAATAATTATTATTCATTTGAGCCAATAAAATTAGGAATGGAATTTGATTCAGATGAGCATGGATTTCAATATTACAATAAACGTGCTGCTAGAATTGGCTTTAGTGATAGAAAGGAATACGTCAACAAAAGTAAAATTTACGAATACGCGACTTCAAGAAAAATTACATGTTATAAAGAAGGTTACATAGGACTAGACAAGCGATATATGTTGGTCAAGAAACCTAGAAAAGAAACAAGGACAGATTGTTTAGCTCATATGGTCATAAGTCGTCAAATGAAAAGTTTTCTGTCATTTCATTTGAAGAGAAGCACAATCATCCACTTGTTCATCAATCTCTAGCTCATTTGTTACCATCACAAAGAAATGTTAAACTCTCTCAAGCACATGAAATTGATATATTGGATGATTTGGGAATATGTCCTAAGTCTTCTTTTGAATATGTTGCTCGTCAAGCAGGGGGAGAAAGCTTCTTTAGGTTTTACAAAGAGAGATAACAAAAATTATCTTCAAGATAAAAGAAAATAAAATCTACACTATGGAGTGGCTCGTAGTTTGGTAAATTATTTTGAAGAAAGAGTAATAAAAGATCCTCCTTTTCGATATTCTTTACATTTTAATGTCGATGGTTTGATAACAAATATTTTATGGGCTGATGCTAATATGATAAGGAATTTTCAGATTTATGGAGAAGTGGTATCATTTGACACAACATATAGAGCAAATAAGGGGTATTGGCCATTGGCGTTGTTTGTTGGATTAAATAATCACAGGAGATGGTGGTATTTGGTGCTGCTCTTTTATATGAAGAAACAACTGAAACATTTAAATGACTTTTTAATGTACTTTTTAGAGCTATGTCAGCGGGTAAGCCACAAACATTCATCACAGATCAAGATCCCGTAATTAGTTTAGCAGTCTCATTTGTGATGCCGCAAACATAACACCGTCTTTGTATATGGCACTTGGGACAAAACGCATGTAAATATTTTAACCATATCTTTAAAGCTCATAAATCATTTCCGAGTGATTTTAGCAAATTGCTTTTTGATTACGAGTATAAAGAAGATTTTCTTAATGCATGGGAAGAAATGCTTGAAAAATACGATCTTAAGGATAATAATTTGTTGAAGAACACCTTTGCTCTAAGGGAAAAATGGTCCATGACATATGGTAGAAATATATTTTCAGCGGGTATGCAAAGCACACAATTGAGTGAAAGTTTTAATGGATCACTAAGGGCTACTTGAAATCTGATTTAGATACTGTACAATTCTTTAAGCATTTTCAAAGAGATGTTGATGATAAGCGTGTGATGAAAGCAAGTCAAATTTTGACATGACCCAACGAATTTCTGTGTTAAAGGTTAAGATTCCTTTGTTGATTCATGCCAGAGATATATATACTGCAACCATATTTAATTTGTTCCAGAAGCAATGGAAAAAGTCATTACTTGTTTCAATAAAAAGCTTTCAGGATGATGGAGATTTCTATAAATACAATGTTAGCACACATGTAAGTGGCAAGGAACATGGGGTAGTTGTGAACTAGTCAACATACTTTCTTGTAGTTGCAAATTATTTTGAATTCTCAGGTGTGTTGTGTGGTCATGCTCTAAAGATTTTGCACACTTTAAATATCAAGGATAAGATTCCGGATCATTATATATTAAAATGGTGGACAAAAGATGTTACTAACTTGATTGAAATTAAAAATTAAAGATTTTTATAGAGGGAAGTAATTCAAAAGCTGAAGTTAGTACAAGGTACATGCATTTATGCAAAACTTTTATCCATATCGCAAGTGAAGCTTTTGAGTTCAAAAAAGAATACGAATTGATTGTTAAGTATGCCAATGAAATAATTGTGAAGTTGAATGAAATAAAAAACAGACATGAATCTTATGAAAATTCGTCAGCTCCATTGAAATTATTCAGGATGAGACAATATTTGTTGACAGTCTATGTCACGACCCAAAGACCGAGCCGCGACTGGCACCCACATTTACCCTCCTATGTGAGCGAACCAACCAATCTAACCCTTATTATTTTAACATATATCAACAGAAAGTAATGCAGAAGACTTAACTCATTAATAAAATCAATCAATAACTATTATTATCCCCAAAATCTGGAAGTCATCATCATCACAAGACATCTATGATTAAATACTAACTAAAAATGTCTAAGAAGCTAAAAATACATAAGAAGCTAGTCCATGCCGGAAGTCAAGGCATTAAGACTTGAAGAAGAAGATCCAGTCCAAGCTAGAAGCATTAGCTCACCCTAAATTTCCGATGTAGTAAAGACTGGCTTGAATTACTGTTGAGTCGAAGATGACGGCACCGTTTGCTGCACTCCACAATAACAAAGAAGAAAACATAAAAGTAGGGGTCAGTACAAAACACGGGTACTGAGTAGATATCATCGGCCAACTCGAAATAGAAAACAATATATTCAAGTAATATTATAAAACAACTATAATACTCACATGTAGCAACAACAAGTACTAACAAGTTCATCCATGAGGACTCAAGCCTCAATATCATACTCATTTGGGAATTAGGTTCATTAAATTGAGTATTTACATTCTTCAAGATTCATTATCTTTCTTCCTCTTGTGTCGGTACGTGACACTCCGATCCATATTCTATCCTGGTGCCGGAACGTGGCACTCCGATCCTCATTCTATCCTGGTACCGGAACGTGGCACCCGATCCATATTCTATCCTGGTGTCGGAACGTGACACTCCGATCCTCATTCTATCCTGGTACCGGAGCGTGGCACCCGATCCATATTCTATCCTGGTGTCGAAATGTGACACTCTGATCCTCATTCTATCCTGGTACCGGAACGTGGCACCCGATCCTCTATTTCTATCCTGGTACCAGAACGTGGCACCCGATCCTCTATTTCTATCCTGGTACCGGAACGTGGAACCCGATCCCCTAATTCATCAAGCCTTCTTTTACACCAAGGCATCATCATTAACAAGTGAATTAGGGTTTCTTTCAAGATTTAGGATTCAATAGCTTCATCATGCTTATTTTATCACAATTTCATAATCACAATCATGCAAGCATACAATTAAGCATATAGAAGGGTTTACAATACTATCAACACATATCATTCGCTATTAAGAGTTTACTATAAGATAGCATAAACCATAACCTACCTCCACCGAAGAATTGAATTCAAACAAGCAATTTCCCAAGCTTTGTGTTCTTCCTCTTCGATCGATTCCTCTCTCTCTATCTTTGTTCTTTCTCTTTTTCTTACTCAAACCCTCTTTCTTTTACCCTAATTAGCATATAATTAAGAATAAAAGATGGCAATAATGACCCACTAATTAACTTAAGGTTACCTCTTTTAACCCCCAAGTAATTAGACTTATTAATATTAACCCACTAACTTTATAATTAAGGCAGGAATAGTCAAAAACGTCCCTTAAAACGTGTAAAGAAATCCGACCCAGACTGGGACTACGAAACCTGTGAAGGGCCGTCGTGCCTGCGACGGTCCGTCCTGCAGGTCGTCGCCAAGTTCAGAGACCCAAATTTCCACCAAGGGTCTCCGACGGTCCGTCACACCTGTGACGGTCCGTCCTGCAAATCCGTCACGAAGTTCAGAGAGTCGATTTTCAGTACCCAATTTCAGAATTTCTAAGTGTTTTGAAACGAGACTCTGCGACGGTCCGTCGTGACCATGACGGTCCGTCGTGGGGTCCGTCGTTTCAGCCAGTTTTCCAGAAATAAAATCTGCTGCTCAAAACGACTAAACAGGTCATTACAGTCTAAATGTCACAAAGGTGACAAGATTACAGAAGAAGCAACCAACTCGTCGCTCCAATAGTCGTCCAAAGAGTTTTCTAGAAAAGGCCAGAAAGAAGAACAATATTCAATCGCCTCCATCATAAAAAATACAGCATGATGTAAGTCATCTTGCAGGTATTCAATCACTATGTCCATCATTCTCAGCTTTTACGACGACTACTGTATATCATCATAACAAATGTATTTTATTATTGGGAAAATGCACAAGTACCCCCTCAACCTACGTCCGAAATCCCAGAGACACACTTATACTATACTAGGGTCATATAACCCCCCTGAACTTATTTATAAGTAATTTTCTACCCCTTTTTGGCCTAAGTGGCACTAGCTTGAAAGAAACGTCAACCAGCGTTGGGCCCACAAGATAGTTTCATGTAGGCCGAAAAGAGATAGAAAATGATTAATAAAATAAGTTTAGGGGGTAATAGGACCTTAGTATAGTATAAGTGTGTCTCTGAAGGTTGAGGGACTTGTGCATTATCCCTTTATTACTTGTGTAGTATTAGGTTAAATGTTAGTTTTTTATTTACATGATAGGTATTGGGAGATATAAATTTTTTACCATGACATTCTTCAGAACTCTCTCAAGTTACATCCCATGGGAGTCGTCTATCTCAACTCCTAAGAGTTGGTATAATTTTATAAGTAATACTTTTATATGAATTATTTCATTTGCATTACTCATTAACTATTATTATATATGACTTTATTTATTACTTTCAGGATATTCCATTTCATTAAGTTAAACAATTACTCTCGAGGTGGACCGTCAATGTCATGAATTGCCACACTTTAGTTGTTCTCTACTACTTTTAGCCTCGATTTCTTTACAGATAAAGGTAGACACTTTAAAATATGCATATGCTCTTGGATGATTCTTATTTGAAGTACTTGAATTGTATGCTTTACTTTTCACTATGGCTAAACTAATATGTTTATTATCTTGATTTAGGCCTAATGGAACAAAAAATTCTTGCATGAGGTTGAATCCTAACTTTGATGCTTTGGATGTGGCATACAAATTCAGAATCATCGAAATGACATTAAATAGATTGTGTTTTTCATATGAGAATTTACAACTTTTAAATTGAAGTACTCAAATATTATTCAATTTTGATAATTGTGTCACAAATTGATATATTCTTTCATATAATTAAGATTTTCAATGCTATTCATTGATCAGTTCAATTTGATAATTGAACTTCTCTTTTATATATTATGTATTAAGAAATTTTAATTCTCGAGTAATTTGAATTCGTGTAGCATACACTTATAATTTTTATGATGAGTATTTTATAAAGGTCCA
Source organism: Solanum corneliomulleri (assembly GCA_027704805.1). NCBI lineage: Eukaryota > Viridiplantae > Streptophyta > Magnoliopsida > Solanales > Solanaceae > Solanum > Solanum corneliomulleri. The sequence goes on from JAKWIY010003058.1 coordinate 48,798,866, forward strand.
TATCGACCCGATGGTGTACATTTTTCATTAAATATAATTTTCTCAAAATGAATGAAATGATCTCGTCACATATCCATCCCCTTCCTTTCCACGACAGGGGAAATAATATTATTATCTTTATAACTAATTTATATTAATGAGGTGCAACCGGAGGATGATGATGAAGGTGAAAGGAGGAAGAAGAAAGGGTTGAAATAAATAGGTGGAAAGCATAAAGAGAAAAACAATCGGGTCTTGGAGGAAACGAGGAGAAAAAAAAAAGAGAAATAATAGGACTATTTTTAATTGATATAATAATATATTTATTATCTAAATCATTGTTAGGGATATATTTTAATTAATTACATTATAGCCATTAAATCTAACTTTTGTCGCATGCCATTAATCAAGACTAGAACTTGAAAAAAATGGAGACAATGAAAATGGAGAGGAGTCGGATCCATAATAAAATATTTCAAAAACAAGATTGATGAAGTTGACATTTTAAAAATAATATTCTAAAATATAAATTTTAATTTAACTATTTAAAATAATGATAAAAAAATGAAAATGACAAATGATTAGAGTATACATAAAGTAATTGGAAACTTTAATTTATTTAGGGATAATGCATAAGTACCCCCTCTACTTATGCCCGAAATCTCAGAGACACACTTATACTATACTAAGGTCCTATTACCCCCTGAACTTATTTTATTAATAATTTTCTACCCCTTTTTGGCCCATGTGGCATTATCTTGTGGGTCCAATGCTGGTTGACTTTTTTTTTTCAAGCTAGTGCTACGTAGGCCAAAAAGGGGTAGAAAATTACTTATAAAATAAGTTAGAGGGGTAATAGGACCTTAGTATAGTATAAGTGTGCCTTTATGATTTCGAACATAGGTTGATGGGGTACTTGTGCATTTTTCCATTTATTTATATAAATTATGTTGATATACTTTACTTAAAATAAACAGATTGTTTTTTACTTTTAGAATATAAAAACCTATAAATGTACAAAAATTTTAAAAATAAAGTGGTACAAAAGTGATTTCTTATATTACAAGTTTATTTATATAAAATTATGTTGATATACTATACTTAAAATAAAGGAAAAATATACAAGTACCCCATCAACCTATGCCCGAAATTTCAGAGACACACTTATACTATATTAAGGTCCTATTACCCCGTGAACTTATTTTATAAGTAATTTACTACACCTTTTCAGCCTAAGTGGTACTAGCTTGAAAAAAAAGTCAGCTAGCGTTGGGCCCACAAGATAGTGCCACGTAGGCTAAAAAAGGTACAAAATTATTAATAAAATAAGTTCATGGGGTATATAGGACCTTAGTATAGTATAAGTGTGTCTCTGTAATTTCGGGCATAGGTTAACGAGATACTTGTCCATTATCCCTAAAATAAATGAACTGTATTTTACTTTTAAAACCCAAAAACCTATAAAATATATAGAGATTTAAAAATTAAAATGGTATAAAAGAGATTTCATATATTATAAGATTCCAGAGAATTGAAAATTATTTTATTAAAAGTGACATAAATAATAGGAGATTTAATTACTTAGATATTACAAATAAGCAATTAGGAATTATTAAAGAAAAGGTGAAAATATGTAAATCCATCTAAACTATTGATGTTTTATGAAATTAAAATGATAAAAGATTATTGTATCCGCTCAAAGCGCAGGTATATATACTAGTTTACTTAAAACACAAGTTCATGAGAAAAACTCTCAACACTCGATTTCGAATTCGATGCGAATTTGAATATTTTACGAAAAATATCTTACCGTGCTTAGAAAAGTTCAAGTATAAAATTTCATTAAAAAATGGAGTTAAAATTGACCTCGAAATCCTCAAATATCAAATTTTAATTTTATCAAAGCAAATTCTCAAGCTTATATACGATTATCATGATAAAAATAATTGATGAATTAACAAGTTCATGTCAATATCAGTTTACCATAACATAAGAATCAAAATATATATTTTTCATCAAAAATTGAGTCTAAGATCGATGAAATCCTAATTTCCTCCAAGAATTACACGGATAAGAAAAGAAAACAAGATGAAATCATGAGAAAATGACGAAATAAGGATTGAATATTAACCCTCATATTAAATTAAGAAAATTGCCGCACGAATCATTCCATCGAGTTGTAGAACTTCCAATATGGTCAAATTACCAAATGAACACAGTCTAAAAATTTTAATACATTTATAGCGATAGTTGCACCAACAAATCAGAAACTTTTGTTTCACTAAAAATATCGTAAATTTCTCATACAATAGCCAAATGATCGAATTATTTTTCCTAAATGCCTTAAATAATAATACGGATCTACTCGTTCAATCGAAACTCAACTTCGTACTCATTTGTCTATTCAAATATCATTTCTTTCTGATAAACAATTATTTCGTGTATCGCGATAAAAGTTCAATCTTGACTAAGCAAAAATGCATCAAACTTTGCAGATCAGTCCTATAATTCATGCTCAAACTTTTCACTATTTTGAAATAATTTTTTGACCTTTAAAACTAATAACGAAGTTATTACTTGACACAAATTGGTGAAACAATTAGAAACTCGCACATTACTCATCTGGAACCTCCCGAACACAAATCAAATATGCTTTTAGATTGAAAATGATAGTTCAAACTCAATGGAATCATCAAAACACCCAAACAAGGTCACCTTAACCCGATGTTGAACAAAGTCAACTTTAACTTAAGAATCTCCAAATTTTGAAATAAGAACATGAAACTCATCTAAAAGCTTCGGAACTGAACCAAACCTTCAACTAGGCCAAATATCACCATTTAGTGAAATTATCAAAACTCAAAAATAACCTTTCTAACCTCAAACGTTTACTAAAGTCAAACTTTAGGTTAACTCTATTTTTTTAGAATTAGTACCGTAACTTTAGCCTTAACTTTTCCCGCATTTCTTCTAATGAATCAAAATCAAACCAAAAGTCTTAGGACCCAACCTACAATATGTCTAGACCAAAAATCATATTACTGAGCTAACTGGCCTGATAGAAATCCATTTCGAGACTCGTAGCCCCGGTTACCAAAAGTCACTTTTAACAAATTTATCCCTCCAAAACTCTAGGACTTCCAAAAATCACAACTTTACAATCGAATTTCAAAATCTACTTCATACATTGATCAAATAAGACTTAAAATAACTATCGAAAGGGATAAAATAATAATTTTTCAAAAATCACCTTAGAGTCATTACAACTTCTTAGTAAAAGAACCAATATAACATTTATATCTAAGTCTAGTAAATTCACTCTTAACAACTCTAACGTCCTTTTTCTAGAAATTGAGTAATTTGTCCACAATTCTTTGAGTTTCATCAATATTCTTAAAGCTCATATCTTTGTTCGATTTCAAAAAATAATCTAGTTCTTTAGTTACTTTTTCCTTCTAAAAACTTTTAACTCATTGCTATTGTAATCATTAGCTGGAGGTTCATTTCCATCCTCCTTTTCCTTCCTTGATTCACCATCTGTGACTGTATTTTTATAAATCAAGGTTCGTTAAATTGATTGATGTTAAAACCTGGGATAACATACTCACCCCTCTTAATAGCAAACAGTTGAAGTCGAAGCACACTAGACTGCATATAGACCATGCAATTTACAGTGTTTTAATTCTTGAATCACTATTAACCGAATAATATCTATCAGAGGGTCCTATCCATAGCAAATTGTTTTACCTTACTAAAATATAACTGTTTAGTTTATCCTAAACAAAGGTATATAATACAAATGCAATTTTGTATAAGAGAAATTTTTATGATATCATCCCCACATGAGTTAGTACAATTTTTTTTTGTAAATAACTTAAATAATCAGGATCCACCCGCCTTGATAGTTAAAGGCACACTAACCTTTTCAATTAAAAGAAAGGGAAAGTGATTATCATAAAAACAATTTTAAAAAATAAAAAATAAAAATATTTATTAATATTTTATGTGAAGACAATGGTAAAACATAAAAAAGATGAGAGATCATATGTTGTTGTGTCTATCATAAAAAACATAGAGAATGAAACCTCAAAAATAAATAATGCATCTAAATATGACATCTAACAACCATACTATCATGAAATACAAAATAAGACCCGAAATGAATACTAAGTTGTCAACGCATGTTAAGTAACACTTGCTCACGGGTACGATACCTCAACATTGATTTTGTTGTTGTTACTACTATTCCAATTTTTGTGGCATCCATTTTGGAACATTTGACAACTTCCATGTTTATATGACTTTCGTAACTTTCAAAAATTCAAATTCATAGAAGCATTTAGATTTTAACATCAATATTTTCTTCTGCTATCACTAATATAACATGCTGGAGTTATGTGCATTTAATATTAAATTTGAAGTCTATGCTTTTAGTGGGTACTAGTTCTGAGAAAGTGTATTGCACGTTTCTATCCTACCATTATTATAATTATAAATTTTATATATTATATTTTACTCTCTTTGTTCTTATTTATATGTTACGATTTTTTATTTTTGGTGCATTAAGAAATTAAGTAAATTTACTATTCTACCTTTATTTATTTAATTTTGAAGTTAATTTTTCAATCAATGAATATGAGTTAATTTATTTTGATTAATTAATTTCACAAATGAACATGAATTATTCACTTGATTTTTCTATGTTTGTCAAATATATATTTTCAAGGCTAATAACTCAGAAGGGTAAAATAGAAACAAAATTGTGATTTATGTGTTTATTTTATGAAATGACAAGTATTATAAATCAATTACTTATAACAAGGATGACATATAAAAAGGAATCAAGGGAGTAAAAGTTTTGGGTTGTAAAATGAATATTAGCAACGCAGAAAATTTACAACTCGTCGAAAGAAACACAACCTAAGTTAGGAATATTATAGTAATTTAACATTACTTTTATGGTGATAAAGAATATATATAGATAAATGTTAAATTTTAGGAGGATATAAAAGTCCAACAATATCTTTAAGAATATTTTCATCTATTTACATTTTACTTTTCATGATATGCATTGTTCACCTTGCCATTTTTCTTGTTTATGATGTTTTAACACATAATTGCATGTGAAGATGAGCAATTCAAATTATGTTTGCACCCTTTGTAATCCAATATGGTTGATATATGTTGTTAGTTTTTTGTTTGTGTGTATGCGATTGAAAAGATAAGTAACTTCAGCTGATAATGCTTATCATTATATTAGTTGATAATATTTTTTGTTTGTGTATATGATTGAAAAGAGAGGAAACTTCATATATTTATACTATACCCCCTCTATTTCGTATTAATTTAATTTTGAGATATATTTTTTTTTTTCAAATTAATTTAATTGTTACAGTTTTCAAGACTACTTTTAGAGTGTTTTTTTCAATTTTACCCTTCATTAGTTAATATTGGAATTAGTGATTAATTAATATATAATTATTTTAATCATAAATTTAAAATAATTAATAAGGGTAAAAATGGAGAACATATTCAATTTATGTCTTAATCTACTTTGCTTAAAGGGTGTGAAACACCTCAAAATTAAATTAATATGAAATGGAGGGAGTATTAGTTAATAGTTTATTTAAAAAATTAATTGTGTAAAAGTGTAAAATTATTTTCTCATCATTTAGTAATCCAAGTAACATGTTAGTGTTGATATCTTCTTCTTGGTTTCTATCTTTTTCCATAATTAAAGTCCGGAGAAGGAAGAAATAAGAACACTCTATTGAGAATATTGTAAAAATTCATAATAGAGTCTGTTCATAGTGATTGAATTGATTATCTTCATGCATAAGAATTTTAAATTACCTAATAGAAAAGATTCGGTAATCCAAAAACATGTTAGAAGATTTGTGAAATAGCAAATTAAATTATCTAACTTGTGAAAATTAAAAAAAAATAGTACCAATTTAGAGCTTATAGAATGCTCTAAATTTATATTAGAAAGTGATAAAGTTAGTATAAGTAGCTACGTCAATCAGTGAATTTCATGAGAAGAAACAATATTAGTAATGGATAATGAAATGATAATTTTTTTTTGTAGATTATAAGTGTCACGACCCAAAACGAGCCGCGAGTGGCACCCACACTTATCCTACTATGTGAGCGAACCAACCAATCTAAACCCCAACATTTCACTCATAATAAACAGAATATAATGCGGAAGACTTAAAACTCATTAGTATAACCAATAAATAACTTCTAAAATTTAATACTTATCATTCCCAAAATCTGGAAGTCATCACCACAAGAACATCTATCCTCAAATTACTAAATCTAAGAGTGTCTAGGAAGCTAAAATAAATAAACAGCTAGTCCATGCCGGAACTTCAAGGCATCAAGACATGAAGAAGAAGATCCAGTCCAAGCTAGAAACAATAGCTCACCCTGAAATCTGGTGTGATGAAGACTGGCTAGAGTTGAGGACGAGTTGAAGACGATGGCACGTTTGCTGCACTCCACAAATAACAAAGAAAAGCAAATACAAGTAGGGGTCAGTACAAGGCACAAGTACTGAGTAGGTATCATCGGCCAACTCAAAATAGAAAGCAATATATATCAAATAATAACATAAAATCGACTACCATACTCAACTGTGACAACAACAAGTACCATGACCATTGGTCACAACCCAAGCACATCTATGAGGACTCAAGCCTCCACACCATACTCATTTGGGAAACAGGTTCTTTAAATTGAGTATATTAACATAATTCAAGATTCATTCTCTTTACTATCCTGGTGTCCGAATGTGACACTCCGATCCCCTCAATATTCATTCTCTTTATTATCTTGGTGTCGGAACGTGACACTCCGATCCCCTACTATCCTGGTGTCGGAACGTGACACTCCGATCCCCTACTATCCTGGTGTCGGAATGTGACACTCCGATCCCCTAATACTACGTGTCGGTTCGTGACACCCGATCCCCTAATCTCATTCTTTTAGTTCATCAAGCCTTCTTTTATACCAAGGCATCATCATTAACAAAGTGGATTTAAGGTTTAAGATTCACAGCCTCATCTTTCTAATCCATTACAATTACATAATCACATCATGCAAGCACACAATTAAGCATATAGAAGACTTTACAATACTACCCAATACATATCATTCACTATTAAGAGTTTACTATGAAGCAGCATAAACCATAACCTACTTCCACCGAAGAATTCGTGATCAAGCAAGCTACTCCTCAAAGTCTTTGCTTTCCTCTTCGTTCTCTCTTCTCTCGCTCGTTCGTTCTCCCTTTCTCTCTGTTCTTTCTATTTTTCTTATTCAAACCCTTTTTCTTTTACCCTAATTGTCATATAATTAAGTATAAAAGATGATAAAAATAACCAACTATTTATTTCAAGGTTATCTCCTTTAACCCCCAAGTAATTGAATTATTAACATTAACCCACTAACTTTATAACTATAAGCATGAATAGTCCAAAACGCCCCTTAAAAACTTTTAACAGAAATCCGACCAGTCAGGGTTACGCAGCCTGTGATGGTCCGTCATGACTGTGATGGTCCGTACTGCAGGTCCGTCACAAATTTCAGAGAGTTAATTCTTTGGAAAGATTTGTGACGGTCCGTCGTGCCAACGATGGTCCGTCCTGCCATTCCATCGTGAAGTTCAGAGAGTCGATCTCAGTACCCTAATTTTCAGAATCTTAGTGTTTTGGAACGAGGCCCCCTCTACGGTCCGTTGTGCCCATGACGGTCCGTCGTGGGATCCGTCGACCCAGATAGTTATTACCAGAAATAAACTCTACTGCTCAAAACGACTAAACAGGTCGTTACAATAGATACCTATTTACCCATCGTTCGTCCTCGGACGATCACAAAAAGAAAAACAAGGGCGAAAAGGAGTACCTGAATCTGTAAACAGGTGTGGGTATCTTTCTTGCATATCAGCCTCCTTCTCCCAAGTGGACTCTTCAACTGGTCGATTCTTCCATTGAACCTTGATGGATGCAATCTCCCTTGACCTCAACTTGCGGACTTCTCTATCTAAAATAGCAACAGGATCCTCCTCATAAGACAAATTCTCATCAAGAAGAACTGAATCCCAACGAATAATGTAATTTCCATCCCCATGGTATTTTTTCAGCATAGACACATGAAATACCGGGTGCACTCCTGACAGTCCTGGAGGTAAGACTAATTCATAAGCTACCTCCCCCACGCGCTTCAGAACTTCAAATGGATCAATATACCTCGGACTAAGCTTACCTCTCTTACCAAACTGCATCACCCCTTTCATGGGTGAAACCTTCAGCAAGACTTGTTCACCCTCCATGAACTTCAACTCTCTAACCTTTCGATCTGCATATTCCTTTTGCCTACTTTGCGCCGCTAAAATCTTTTCTTGAATGAATTTCACTTTCTCTAATGATTCCCTCAGAAGATCAGTACCCCAGGGCCTCACCTCGAATGCATCAAACCAACCAATGGGAGACCTACATCTCCTCCCATACAATGCTTCGAATGGGGCCATATCAATACTTGAGTGATAGCTATTATTGTATAAGAACTCTTCTAAGGTAAGAAGTTATCTGTCACGACCCAAAACCGAGCCGCGACTGACACCCACACTTAACCTACTATGTGAGCGAACCAACCAATCTAAACCTCAACATTTCAATATAATATCAACAGAAAGTAATGCGGAAGACTTAACTCATTAATAAAATCAATTCAATAACTATTATTATCCCCAAAATCTGGAAGTCATCATCACAAGAACATCTATCCTCAAATTTCTAAACTAAAAATGTCTAAGAAGCTAAAACAAATAAAAGCTAGTCCATGCCGAAAGTTCAAGGCATCAAGACTTGAAGAAGAAGATCCAGTCCAAGCTAGAAGCATTAGCTCACCCTGAATTTCCGATGTAGTGAAGACTGGCTAGAATTACTGTTGAGTCGAAAACGACGGCACGTTTGCTGCACTCCACAATTACAAAGAAGAAAACATAAAAGTAGGGGTCAGTACAAAACACGGGTACTGAGTAGATATCATCGGCCAACTCAAAATAGAAAACAGTATATACCAAGTAATATCATAAAATCAACTATGATACTCAACATGTAGCAACAACAAGTAATATATCATTAACAATTACCGTCAAGTTCACACATGAGGACTCAAGCCTCGATACCATACTCATTTGGGGATTAGATTGAGTATATTAACATCTTTCAAGATTCATTATCTTTATTTCTCTTGTGTCGGTACGTGACACTCCGCTCCCTCATATTCTTTATTCCTCTTGTGTCGGTACGGACACTCCGATCCCCTACTACTATGTGTCGGAACGTGACACTCCGATCCCCTAAATCTACGGTCGATTCGTGACACCCGATCCCCTAAATCTACGTGTCGGTTCGTGACACCCGATCCCCTAAATATACGTGTCGGTTCGTGACACCCGATCCCCTAAATCTACGTGTCGGTTCGTGACACCCGGTCCCCCTAATACTACGTGTCGGTTCGTGACACCCGATCCCTTAATTCTATGTGTCAGAAGGTGACACTCCGATCCCCTAATCTCATTCTATCAATTCATCAAGCCTCCTCTTATACCAAGGCATTATCATTCTCATTACTTTAGTTTATCAAGACTTCTCTCATACCAAGGCATTATCATTAACAAAGAGATTAGGGTTTTGCAGGATTTGGGATTCAATAACTTCATCATGCTTATATAATCACAATTATATAATCACATTCATGCAAGCATACAATTAAGCACATAGCAGGGTTTACAATACTATCAATGCATATCATTCGCTATTAAGAGTTTACTACGAATATCGTAAAAACCATAACCTACCTCCACCGAAGACTAGTGATCAAGCAAGAATTTTCCCAAGCTTTGTTTCTCTCTTCTCGTTCGATTCCCTCTCTTTCTCTTTGTTCTTTCTATTTTTCTTATTCAAAACCCTCTTTCTTTTACCCTAATTAGTATATAATTAAGTATAAAAGATGACAATAATACCCCACTAATTAACTCAAGGTTACCTCTTTTAACCCCTAAGTAATTAGACTTATTAACATCAACCCACGAAATTTATAATTATAGTAAGAATAGTCCAAAAACGTCCCTTAAAACATTTAAAGAAATCCGACCCAGACTGGGATTACGCAGTCTGTGACAGCCCGTCGTGCCTGCGACGGTCCGTCCTGCAGGTCGTCGCAAAGTTCAGAGACTAGATTTCCACTAAAGAATCTGTGATGGTCCGTCACGCCTGTGACGGTCCGTCCTGCCATTCCGTCACGAAGTTCAGAGAGTCGATTTTCAGTACCCAATTTCAGAATTTCTAAGTGTTTTGAAACGAGACCCTGCGACGGTCCGTCGTGCCCATGACGGCCCGTCGTGGGGTCCGTCGTCTCAGCCAGTTTTCCAGAAATAAAATCTGCTGCGCTCAAAACGACTAAACAGGTCGTTACAATAGATACCAATTTACCATCGTTCGTCCTCGAACGATCACAAGAAGAAAAACAAGGGCGAGAAGGAGTACCTGAATCTTTAAACAGATGTGGGTATCTTTCTTGCATATCGACCTCCTTCTCCCAAGTGGCTTCTTCAACCGGCCGATTCTTCCATTGTACCTTGATGGATGCAATCTCTCTTGACCTCAACTTGCGAACTTCTCTATCTAAAATAGCAACAGGCTCCTCCTCATAAGATAAATTTTCATCAAGCAGAACTGAATCCCAACGAACGATGTAGTTTCCATCCCCATGGTATCTTTTCAACATAGACACATGAAATACCGGATGCACTCCGGACAGCCCTGGAGGCAAGGCTAATTCGTAAGCCACCTCCCCTACTCGCTTAAGTACTTCAAAGGGACCAATATACCTTGGGCTTAGTTTACCTATTTTACCAAACCGCATCACCCCTTTCATGGGCGAAACCTTCAACAAGACTTATTCACCTTCCATGAACTCTAAGTCTCTAACCTTTCGATCTGCATATTCTTATTGCCTACTTTGCGCCGCTAAAATCTTTTCTTGAATAGATTTCACTTTCTCTAATGAATCCCTCAAAAGGTCCGTACCCCAAGGTCTAACCTCAAATGCATCAAACTACCCAATGGGAGACCTACATCTCCTACCATACAATGCTTCCAATGGGGCCATGTCAATACTTGAGTGATAACTATTATTGTATGAGAACGCCGCTAGGGGTAAGAAGTTATCCCAATGACCACCAAATTCTATCACACATGCACGAAGCATATCCTCCAACACTTGAATCGTTCGCTCAGACTGACCATCGGTCTGAGGATGGAACGCAGTACTAAGGTCCAACCTAGTACCCAATTCAGCATGCAATGTTTTCCAAAACTTAGAAGTAAACTGCGTACCTCTATCTGATATAATGGAGAGTGGAACTCCATGCAATCGAACAATTTCTGAGATGTAAATTTTGGCTAACTTCTCTGCATTGTAAGTCACCTTAACCGGAATGAAATGAGCAGACTTAGTTAACCTATCAACAATCACCCAAATAGAGTCATACTTACCCATTGTCTTGGGAAGACCAACCACAAAATCCATTGCAATTCTCTCCCACTTCCATTCAGGAATGGGCATTCTCTGAAGTGTTCCTCCGGGCCTCTGGTGTTCATACTTTACTTGTTGACAGTTTGGACATTTGGCAATAAAATCAACAATATCTCGCTTCATTTTACTCCACCAAAAGTGTTGCTTTAGGTCACGGTACATCTTGGTTGCACTCGGATGTATCGAATACCTTGAACTATGAGCCTCTGTCAGAATAGTGTTGATCAAATCATCAACGCGGGGTACACATACCCTTCCCTTAATACTCAACACCTTCCTCATCGTTTGTTGCTTCTTTAGCCTCTCCTTGCAACACTTTATCTCGGATCCGGATCAATTTCTCATCATGAAACTGCTTCCCCTTAATCTTGTCAAGGAAGGAAGATCTTGCCTCCACACAAACTAACAATCCTCCCTTCTCATTTACTTCTAACCTCATAAGGTCATTAGCCAGAATCTGAACCTCTCTAGCCAATGGGCGTCTAGAAACTTGCAAGTGAGCTAGACTTCCCATGCTTCCCGCCTTTCTACTTAAAGCATCCGCCACAACATTCGCCTTTCCCGGATGATACAAAATAGTGATATCGTAGTCCTTCAGTAGTTCCATCCATCTCCTTTGTCTCAAGTTCAAATCTTTCTGAGTAAAGACATACTGTAGGCTACGATGATCCATATAGACTTCACACTTAACCCCATATAAATAGTGCCTCCATTTCTTTAATGCGAATACTACCGCGGCCAATTCCAAATCATGGGTCGGATAGTTACGTTCATGCACCTTTAATTTTCTTGAAGCATAAGCAATCACATTCTTCTCTTGCATTAACACTGCACCCAAACCAGAATAGGATGCATCACAATAAACAATGAAGTTCTTACCCTCTACTGGCAAGGTAAGGATAGGTGCGGTGGTCAACAAAGTCTTGAGTTTCTGAAAGCTTTCTTCGCACTCATCCGACCATACAAATGGAACATTCTGCTTAGTCAAGTTCGTCAATTGGGAAGCAATAGAAGAGAATCCCTTGACAAATCGGCGGTAGTAGCTAGCTAACCCAACAAAGCTCCTTATTTCTGACACATTAGTAGGTCTTACCCAATTCTTCACTGTCTCAATCTTAGAAGGATCCACCATCACTCCATCCTTAGAAACCACGTGCCCCAAGAAGGACACTGCATCTAGCCAAAACTCACATTTAGAGAACTTGGCATAAAGCTTTTTCTCTCTCAACATTTCCAATACAATTCTCAAATGCTCCTCATGTTCCTTTTTACTTTTAGAGTATATCAGTATATCATCAATAAATACGATTACAAAGAGATCCAGATATGGCTTAAAAATCCCGTTCATCAAGCTCATGTACGCAGCAGGGGCATTCGTAAGACCAAAAGACATCACTACAAATTCGTAATGCCCATACCTGGTTCGAAAAGCAGTCTTTGGCACATCCGTTGCCCGTATTTTCAATTGATGATAACCGGATCTCAAGTCAATCTTAGAGAAGACACACGCACCTTGTAACTGATCGAACAAGTCCAATGCGAGGAAGAGGATACTTGTTCTTAATAGTTACCTTGTTCAACTGCCGGTAGTCTATGCACAGTCCGAAAACTCCCATCCTCTTCTTCACAAACAAAAACGGGAGCACCCCAAGGAGATGCACTTGGTCTAATGAAGCCTTTGCTCAACAACTCTTGAAGTTGGGCCTTTAAACTCTCTTAACTCGCGGGAGCCATTCTATAAGGGGGTATAGAAATGGGGCGAGTACCCAGTTCAAGATCAATACAGAAGTCAATATCCCTATCTGGTGGCATACCAGGAAGATCTGCAGGGAACACATCCAA
>JAKWIY010003058.1:48812393-48842756 GCA_027704805.1 Solanum corneliomulleri
TTTCACCAAACTTTGTAATACTTTTAGATGGTTTATATGTGAGACAATATATTAGACTCGAAATGTATGTTTATGCTAAACGAGAAGCCTAGGTATGCTTCATTAAGTGAGGAGTGTATGTAAACTCCATATATGATATGTGAGAAGTCTATGTACACTTCACTGTTTAAAAGTTTTAAATTTTCCGCATTTTTGACTTATGATATGCTATGAAGAATGCTAAGGTGTAGTTCAATTCCTCTTCGAGGACGAAGACGCCGGTTACGTCTGAGGGGTTCTCCCTGGTCGTGACATTAAGATCAATTCTTGGAGATCTTTTTATCCAATTCAAAAAAAAACAAGACACTTATCATCACTCTCGAGCTAATGTTTGTACACTCCTTTCTCGAGTCATTTTTCAATAGTTTTAACCAGTCTGATTGACTTGTGATATTATTACCATAGTCACAACAACACTAATGAAATTGCGCATCTCCGCACCCAATTATCTATACCTCTAAAGATAACTCTTTATCCTTTCCACTAAATACAATATTTTTTCCCTCACTTCACTTTAAAGGTTGTTCTACATCCCACTATACTTTGCTCCTTAAAACTCTATATGAGTGGTGTCCCACAAATTCTTAGAACTTCTCTTCCAACCAAGTTACTCACCAAATATTAGAAATATGCAACCTTAGATATTCAAAAGTGATAATTACAACACCAAATTCGCCTAGCCATAATCGTATTATATATTTTCATCTCGTCACTATATACTACAAACTTTTATAACCATTATGCTCCGTCAACCCTGATTATCTATACAAGTCAACATCTCCATCGACATAAGACCTTAAACTCATATATACTCATCAACTTGAAAAAGACTAACCCAATATTGGTTTGCACTTTCTAACTAGAATCATCAATTTCCTTCACCCAAGTAGATACTCAATAGAACTTTCTTTATCCATAAGATTGTAATTCTGGTATTAATACACTCCCTTATGGATAAAGATAAAATCATAAGTTCTCATATTGCCTTCCCTTTTTTCAACAAACAAGATAGGACCCCCACGAGGAAACACTAGGATGGATGAAATCTTTCTATGAACCAATTACGCCAAATAATCCTTCCTTACCAGTTTCTTAGCCCGAATCCCGCTCTGATCTTTCCCTATCGGGGATCTCTAGAGTTACCATCTTAGAACCACAATAAAGGCCAATAAAATAGGGGAAGAACCAAGTCATGCCGATGATTATATCAAATCAGTCATATCCAACATAACCAAATCAACTCAAATATAAGAATCCACTACACAACATTGCAACACGATACACATGGGTGACATGACTTACTCCTCGACTATTATAGAAACATGGATGAGGGCATCAAGTACATCAACACCCACATCAAATACCAGTAAATTTCACTAATACGTACAAATAAGTAGAATCCAGATCAACAACAATTTTAGCACTTGTGATCACTACATCCGACCCTCATATGCCCAGGTTGTCTACAATTTTGACACAACTTATAACTTATATTCAATTGTTGAACACTAAGGTACAATTCGGGGTCCATAATTATGACTAGGAAAACAAGGGAGACAAGGTTGAAATTTTGTCTCCCTGTCCCACTCTAGTGGGAGAAATCCCGCTCCAATGGTGCAGCTCTGGCAAGAAAAATCCCGCCCCAGCGACCATAACAAAAATAGAATTCAAGCAACTAATTTTCAGGGATTTTTCTCTATTCTAATTTCCACCTAAATCCAAGCTTTACTTAGTACCTTTGGAATAATCCTCATATCTAGGACAATCATTAGTTACCTCAAGTCAATATTAATGACACACACTCCATAATTTCCATTACGTTAGATTTAACACTTCAACTTACTCGTTCCTAGGAAAAACACAGATATTCACACGATTATCAGTTTTTCGTAACACACATCAAGATTTCTCTCATACAAACCATATCACAATTTATCTAACCCCTTATGGGTAATCTCATGTTGAGTTTTCTTTTACAACTAGTCCACGACACTAAAATGATTACAACTGGCGCTCTTTCAACATTTAGACCAACACATTGCACATATCACCATCAGTTAAGCAATATTGCGCACCTAATAATATCAAAACATTCAAGTAATACACCATTTACATTCATATTAATTTGAGACAACTGGAAACACAAATTCACTGTTCCAAGATACAATTCATAAATAAGTCAAATCCTTACATAATTATTTCTCTCCAGTGATGATTGTTACTGATGATCCATTCTTTATATGATCCCTAAGGCCAAATACCAATTTGAACCTTCCCAATTTCAATAGTACATGTTTGTGTTCCATCAAGTTCACTTTGTTGAGATACAATTGGAATCGGGCAATACCAATTGGACTCAACTCATATCTCACGCGATAATAGTAGCCAGTGAGCCCCATAAAATTGCTAATTTCAATGAAGTAACTTGTCGAAACCCAATACTTAACCCCATCATTATTTAAAAGATTGTAATCAAACCTTAAATCAATCCTACATAAACCTATGAACCTTGCTAGTGACAAAAACTGTCATTTTACCAAGGAAATGGCTACTTTTTCTGAATAGTAACCCTATTCAACTATCGGTAGTCTATACTGAGTACAATGCTTTGAGAAGTAATAATCATGTAACATACTTAATATCAACAACATTGATTAACACATTCTTTATAGTATAAGTGAAAGACACCACAATCACTCTTAAAGTCCACTTGTGAAATCCATGAATAGAGTCTCATTCCCCCACTCACACTAAGTAGAATGCTTCGAGAAGTCATAAGTCATAGTTCATAAAGAGTCAATAAAATTAGCACAAGTATTTGATCCTCTCACGGAACCTAAAGTCAAACTATAATCATGCCGAAACGTGGCAATTTGATTCAATTTTTATGTCGGAACATAACAACCAATCCCAATTAGCATGTCGGAATGTGGCAATCCGATCTATGTTTTATGCTAAAATGTGGGAACCAATCAGCATTAGTATGCCAAAATGTGACAATTCGAACGAAGTTAGTATGTCAGAACATGGAAATCTGATCCCAATCACACATCATAATCACATACACAATCACATCATCAAGATCATACAACAAGAGGTGATTCATGGCTTACAATTATTCTTTTATACTCATTTACATAGTGTGTGATCAATAATGCAATATTCTCATGCATACATGAATTGTAATGAAGCAATAACAATCATATATCACACCAACATGAAATCACAACCATCACTTGCCTCGAATCCAAGATTGAATCCCCTAAGGCACTGAAATCTTCCCTTTATGGATTCTTTCTGCTTGTTCTAAGTCTGCAACAAATTGACATACGTAAGGATCAACAATTAAAGGTCTAATTATTCGGATTATAACCAACCCAATAACCCTAGACAAAAACCCAAGATCATAATATCCAAATTAGGGTTTCTCCACCATAATTTTTATATCTGAACCCTTGCCCATCGATATTAACCCAAGGAAATAGGTTATACAAATTTAAAAACAGATTTGCGGAGTTAAAACCATACCTTTAGTCTCAAAAATGGTGAAACTGTTAAGAACTCGGCTTGGGTCGCCTCCTTAGTCCTAAAAGTCAAAAAATACTAAATAGGATCGTCTTAGGGCTTATAAAGGAATTTAAAACACATTTGTCCTGCTCCACGGACCCATCCCACTGCATTAGGACCACATTAGTGGCCTAAGTCCCACTAGAATGGCCTCAGTGCTGAAAGAATGTACCCATTCAGGAAAAGATCAATTTCGGGAGTTCTACTCATTAAAATTTGATTATGTAAAGTGCTACGTGTTCCTTATCATCTTAGACATTCACTCATGTAATAAACTTCATAATTACATCTATTATTCATTACTATATTTTTCCAACACCATGATAAATCTGAATTCTTCCAAATCTAGATTAGGTTGGGTAATCCCAAGTTACTATGAAAGGGTTTTCTGGCCCAAGTCTTTATTCATTGTCTTTTAAATGATGATAGAATCAGGTCGTTATAATACTTAGATGTTTTGTTAAAACTATTACTGTTTTCATTCATTATCTTCAGACAATTTAATTGAGTACTTTTACCTACTGATTTAATTCAGATTTAAAGTCTAGTCTTCCACAAAGTAGACAGTCAGGACAAGGGTTGCTTAGTACCAACAGTAGTTCTCGAGTGTTAACCACGGTCAATGCGTGGGATCGAGGCATGATATTATTAAATATATATCATATTTGGAGTTAGATACATTTACTAAATCACTCTTTAAAATTAGACTAACATAGAGTCTTACCCACTTAAATATCTATATTGCTCCAAATCAATCAACTATCTCTCCTTATTATCCTCTTTCCCTATCCCTTGGATATTTCTCCCTCACACATTCTTCTTAAATTAAATTTCTTCAATTCAAATATTTTATTAATATACTTTGATTGTTAATAGAGATACAACATGACGCTATAAATTTATTTACAAATTAAACCTTATTCTTTTGGGGGTTTTCCGCTAGTTTGGTGGAGTTTTTCAAAGAGACGGTGTGTCATGGTGATGACATGAGCAGTGAGATGTTACTAATATCTAGACAAAGAGGAAGAGAGATGGTGATTAAAAACAAATATCTGAAAATATGCAGATGTATCTAATCAAAAGTTCATGATCTGATAAATTACTCTACCTATATCTTAGTTAATATTATATATATCTACAAAAAGATTTAGAATGCGAAAAATGGAAGAAATTAAGAAAAGAATTAAAGAACAAATTCACGGAAGATCGTGTGATTTTCTCCTGAACTGATGCTTTTAGGTAACATTCTCTATTTAGATCGACATAATTAGATGTTTCTACTTAAAATGTATTCATACATGGCATGTTTCACAATCTGAGTCTACACCCTAGACATGGCCGGCACTCAAAATTATTGTTGGCCCGACGAACACTTGGTCTAGCATACTATAAGGTTGTATATTGACTAATGCAAAAAACTTTATAAGATGGGAATCAATAACTTGAAAAAATGGACTAAAAAACTTTATAGTTGAAAATATAAAATTTATATAATATTCATATATTTGTAAAACAACTAAAACTATGACTAAATTGACTCATTTACGAAGACTCTATTATACTAAACATAGGCCAAAGGAACAAGACCTCGTGCTACCTAAATACTTTACTAAAATCATAAACTAAATACAAATACTAAAGATAAACTAGATTACTCATAAATTAATAAGGTCACACAAATGTTGGATTAATATTGTCCTAATGATGTGTTTGTTGTTGATCCCAAACACCTAAAATAACATCATTAACTTAACTATTAGTTGAATGAATAACTCTCAAGAAAGACTGAAATAAAGTCAATTCAATGGTAATGCATACATGATTAATTTAACAAAAAAAAAAAAAACTTTATCACTGAAAAAATATGTATCAATAACAAATATTGAAAATAATATAACTTTACTTTCCTTTGGGAATTTCTGTAACCGATAACTATCACGTAAGCCTCGTAATGATATAATATATTCTCCACGTTACCAAAGCCATTACATACCATATTAAGGTAAAGGATGAACTTAACTAATAGATTAAATATATGATCCCTAAGTAGGGGATTTCTAATGAGTCACGCAAATCAATTGTATGATCATACCATATGTTGGTGCTGTAGTTCTAGGGTTTGGATTATCTAAACTCTTATCCAATAAGGTGCTCAATGCTACTCTCGGAACATGCATTGATGCTCAATAACTTTAAAGTTATCCTACCTTAGGAAGAAAGTGCTCTACTTTAAAGGAAAAATGATACTCTCTTTCTTTGAGTCCTTGCTCAAGTAGTTATTTAAAATAAAAATAAATATTATTTAAAAGTGACTATGCTTTCTCAAAGATGAGATGTGATTTCGTTAAAAACTGACTTTAGTTTTTGATACAAAATATAGCTTCTTGGAACTAAATATACTTTTTTTCAAACACTTCCTTAAAATACATCTTTAAAACTTGTAATATACTTTACTCGTGAAAACAAAGCATATCAAGTGCTATGAAAAGATTCTCTAGAAATTTTTGGTGTAACACAAAAACACGACCCTTAACTAGATGTCAACAGACAACTATGACCGTTGTCTTTGGACGTGCACAAATAGACACTTAAAATGTATAAAATTAAATAAATGGACACATTCGTTCTACATCGTAATTTTGTATCCTACATGGCATCCTACATGTATTATGTCATGTACATTTACTTGTTGAATTTCATAAAGTTTAAGTGGCTACTGTTTTATTCGTAAAAAATATCTTGAGACTTGGTTAGAATCGCCACTTAATTTTTTTAAAGAAAAATCAAGAAAACTTTCAAGGATTCATATTTATGTTTTAGGAAGATTTTTACGACACCTAAAATATTTGCCAACTTGCAATTCTCTGAAAACTAACGTATTTGGCTAATAAGAAAAGTTCCAATTAATCATAAGTTGATTGACTTATTTGGAATCTAGAATACTAACCTACTATCTAAGTAAATACTTTATTTGCCAAATTTATTATTTCAAAACCATTTAGACTAATTGATTTAGTTTGAATCATTAAAACAAAATAGCTCCTAGTGGGGATTTAAATTTTTCTAACTTAAAACTAAAAGAAGATATCGAAAAATAAATAGGCGGTAAAGTAAAAGGAGAAAGAGATAGAGAGTTGGGTTGGGCCCAAGTCCGATTTATGTCCGCCTGGACTAGTATTTGGACCCATTTCACTTTGGGCCTTAGGCCCAATTATTCATATGTCCTGATAATCTAATAATGTAATAATGATGAATGGGCAAGGTATTAAGCCCAAGATAACAAAATACAACTTATGCAAAATAAAGAGCGGATCTCTTAATTTTCCAATCGTTCTTGATTCTTTAAACCTTGGGGACCAGTCCGTCAATTTTGTGGGCTTGTTCTTTGTTTTTTTTTAAACTCAGAAGTGGGAGGGATTCGATAAGAGAATTTTTTGGGGGCCTTCGTGGCCCTCTCGATACGTAAAGGGAGGAGTCCAAAGGACCCAGATTGTAGTCACATACAACTAAAATAAAGAAGAAGAAGAATTAGAATCCGGAAGTAAGAAAAGTTATAATATGCATAAGATAAAGTATCACATTAAAGATCCTAAACTGATGTATAAAATAAATGCAATTGGACTCATTATTGGATTTAATTGGATTCATTAGTGGAGTTTCAAAGAAAGGAAAGTCAGTTCACAAAGCAACCCTACCTATATTCATGACCAAAATTTTATTATTTGTGCTATGGCTCCAAAAAAGAAAACCATAAACTATTGCCAACCTATATATATATATAATATATATATATATATATATATATATATGAAACTTTTCATAGAAAAATCATACTTACTCCAAACCAAATATTATAAACCATACTAAATACATAAAAAAAAAATCTAGAAATTAAGCCAAATAATCCATAAAACAACGAGAGATCAAATATAATATATGTACACATCATACACGTAACGTCACGAACATGCTTCTTCAAAATAATCCCTAAGGGATATATAAAATAAAAGTAAGAAAGGGAAGACAACCATGGCTTCGAGCAGGAAAAAATTCATCAAAGATGGTAGGGATCAACAACGATAAAATAAAAACGGTAAGTAAAATCAATATTGAAGTCGTGTCCAATCTTCATTGAAGAGATAAACATCCAAGCAACTGAGTTAGAGAGAAAATTTATAAGAACATCGGATCAAAGCTAAACATACAACAACTATAAATGGTAAAAATAAGAAAATATATATATATATACACACACCATTTTCCTTTTCCAAGAACAAAATAAGCTACCTAGAAAGAGCTTGAACAACCAAATTGAAGACACCAACAAATTCAATAACATAAATTGCAAGGACTCAAGAACGACGCTTCATTACAGAAAATTAACAAACCCATGAACTAAAAATATAACTGTAACAGAAAACTAAAAGACAGTAGACAGAAACAGGGAAGTCAGGCAGAAGGAAAATGGGTAGAAGCAAACGTCTAAAACAAGAGAAAAGGAAGATAAACTTTGGGATGGGAACATACACAAAATAAGAACCAAAACTCCAACTCCAATTCAATCATCCCAAGCAAAAAATGTAGAACGAAAGCATTACAGACACGTGAAGAAAAACCAAAATCTTGATGTCTTAGATTCATTCATCCAACTTGAGGTGCAAGAATGAAGAAAATGACGTCCAACATAAAACATTACTACGGCTTTTGCAGTGAGCAAAAGAAACTAGGACCAATGCAACATTTCGGAATCTATCACAAATATACTAAAAAAAAGCAAGAGCAACAAAATCAGGGGACCAACCCTTTCACATATACATACACATTCATGAATGAGAAAAGAATAGCTCATCAAAACAAAAGAATCTGACTATTACTAGAAACTTACACTAAAACGAACAAACACAACAAAATACAACTATACTAGGAATGATAAATTCATATTTAAACAAGCAAAGAAGGTATAAAAATCTATCATCTACAGCAGCAACAAGATATAAATAGAATATGCAAGGGAACTAATTAATAAAATGAAGAAGTGTACCTTCTTTGGAGAAGCGAACAGTATGATGAACAGAAGACGACGCATCCACCAAGCCAAGTATCAAAGACGGATAGAAAAATCAGAAATTTGGACAGAGATATCGATCTCAGAACCAAATGAAGTAGTTCCTCTGTTCTCTATGGAGCGCTCGGTCGTCTATTTCAGCTATTCTATCTTAATCTGCAATGTTTCTCGCTTAAACTTTTCAACGGGAAATTAATAATTTCTTCTCTTACTAATTTTTTCTCCCACCACAATTTGTTGTCCCTTACAAAGAAATGACAAAAGGATATATATGGATGAAGATTTAGGTCACAATTTCTTTGGAAAGGTGGGGCACATTTGGATCCAAAACCCGGACCCATTTCAAATTTACCCCTTCAAATTCAAAAGCTTTCACCAAAAGAGGGAAACTTCTACCTATTTTGGAAGAGGAAAGGGTGCATTGATGGCCCGGTTGGCTTAACTGTTCTTGGGGAGGGATGTCGCTCCATCTAAAATCAACAAGGACGGATTCAGAGCTGCTTTAGCTGCTCCTTGCTGCTGCGAATGGACAGGCTAAAGACGACAAAGGATTGAATTCTGTCCGTCACTGCTTTCTGTGTATTTTGATGAAATTGTCGTTGGTCCATGTTGTCGCTATGGGAGATTCTATTAACCTGAAGAGGAGTAAGGAACAGTTGGGTTTCTATGCTTTGGAGTGGGCAGGGTCGAGGATATTTGGGAATGGGCTGAGCTAAATTCAAAATCTAAGGGGAAAAGGGTATTGGAACAATGGGTTGCTGGAAAGGTTCTTGGACTGACTAAATGGCCCAACACTTTGATTATATAATAATAAAAAGGATTGGGAATTGGAAATATAAAGTTGATCCTACTATTAAAAAAATGCTTAACGAATTCCCCTTAAGACCAACTAGAGTTGAGAGTTTAACTAAAATGTAGTTTAAATTGATGAATTTAGTTTTTTTTTTTTAAAATAATTAAGTAAGTCGAATTAATATAATAGCTAGCAAGCTTCTTAATCTTAACGAAATAAAATGTCTAACTTCACTATAGAAATAATTAAAGTATAAACTAATTAATCCAAAGGCATAACCATGACTAAAATAAATAAAAATATTCATCTAAAAATAAGTATTATCTTTGCTATGATTTTAAAGAATTTGTAAAATATGCTAGTCATATAATGTTTTATAAAAAAAAGTAATTATTACTTAAAATATTATGAAATGAGTAGAATTACTCAAACTAACCTCGAAAATGTTTGACTTTTATAAATCTAAACATTCTAAATCGTTAGAGAATGAAGAAGCTCGTGAATTAATTTAATATCGGGGAGGGTCAAAATTTGGTGTCAACAATTGTCCCACATTTTACTTGAATTGATGCAAGAAATTCGAGGAAAATGAAGTTGATCGAGCCACTTTTGACCGACCACATATTCATCTTTAGGACTGGGGTTTTGGTACGGACTTTAAGAGATATAGCAAAACCCCGAAAATGGGTTTCCTACATATCTCAAGCTATATCAAAATTCAGGCCACTTGTAGTTTGATAAGCTTGATTTGATGTACGGTCTTGAAAGAATTCAAAGTCATATTGATTACTAAATTATGAAGGTATCAAAATTCTCAAGAATAGTATTTAAGAGCGAATGTTATAAAATACAGCCGAGTTTTCAATATTGAGCTCGCCTACAAATGTTAAACTCAAGGAATCAGGCTATTTGTAGTTGGACTTGATAGATTGAAAAGGAAATCTATTATGTTAGATAAACTTTGGTTCTGGAAAAGTGACAAATTAAGTCGAGTATGAAAAGGAGGTTTGTAACCTCTTAGCCATGAATGTGACATGCTTCACACCCATAATTAAGAATTTACACGTATATAATTACCAAAAATCTTGGTGCATTATCACTCCGATTTGAAAACTACTTCAGGTAGATACCAAAATTTTCAGATGCAAAACTGAACGCAACAAATCTAAAGAAAAAACTACATGTCTTCTATTAAAGGTGTGGTTTGACTGTGGTGGAAGTTGTTCCTCTGCTCGCGTCCTAAGATTATGATACTCCTCTTCAGATTATGTCTCAGTTCGCTGCTAAGAAAAGTTCCACGTTGTACTGTATTCTTTTTGATGTCGTCTGCACCTGTGGTTTGTTTTGGAGAATTCATCCTTTTGGATTCTCCCGACAAAGATTGAGACAAAATTAATTAGCATAAAAATGCAATTCAAATGGGAGACAATGTATTTTACCATTTTTAAACTTAATTGCTCTCCTTCAACATTTAACGTCAACTTGACTAGTTTGACGTAAAGCAAATAAATCTTATGCCTTATGTTTTCAATATAATGTTCACTGTTCTCTTCATTTGATATCAAAATAAATAAAGTTTGATGCAATAAGTTGACAGTTCTTTTGATATTGTTGTTGATAGTTCTCTTCATGTCATATTGGTAGAGAAGAATGATATCATCGATATCGATCTTCTTATGATGGGTAGATTTTTCTCTTGGGATACACGATTTCTTTCTCTTGCAATGCATTACTTCCTTTCTCTTGCAATACATGAATATCTTCTTGCAATGCATGAATATCTTCTCACAATGAATGAGTTTCCACGATGCATGAATATTTTCTCGCGATGCATGACTTTTCGCGATGCATGAATATCTTCTTGCAATACCTGAATATCTTCCCGCGATGCATGATATTTTCCCCTAATGCATGAATATCATCTCTTGCAATGCATGACTTCTTTCCGCAATACATTAATTTTCAGCGATGCATGAATATTTTCTCGTGATGCATGACTTTTTTCTCGCGATGCATGACATTTTCCCGTAATGCATAATTATATTCTCGCGATGTATGATCTTCCGCGATGCATGAATATTTTCTCGCGATACATGACTTTCTGTGATGATTGAATTTTCCGTGATGCATGAATATTTTCTCGCGATGCATGATATTTTCCCGCAATGCATGAATATCTTTTTGCGATGTATGATTCTCCGCGATGCATGAGTATCTTCTCGCGATGCATGAATCTTCTTGTAATTCATGACCTTCCGCGATGCATGAATATATGTGATGCAGGATATTTTCCCGCAATGCATAAATATTTTCTCGCGATGTATGATTTTCCGTGATGCATAAATATCTTCTCTTGATGCATGATTTTCCGCAATACATGAATCTTCTCGCACTGCATCAATATCTTCTCACGATGCAAAATTTTCCGTTGATGTCATGCTTGGTGCCAAATAAAGATGATGCAGATGACATCCTTGACGAAAAAACCGTAAAATGTCTTTCTCGGGGTTTTCGTTTGATTCATCATGGGACCTAGTTGGACGTTCATTACAGATTTCATGTTGTTGGGAATTGAATAATGCCACTCAAAATCCCAAGTCTTCGATATAAGTAGAATAAAGTATTTTCTGCACCCACAAAAAAATTGTAAATTTTGGGGAGCTCTTCACCCCTTAGCTTCTCCACTTTAATTGATTGAAGTAATTCGCTGATTTCAAAGTAAACCTATAAACATGTATCCACCGAAAAATTGTTAATTTTAAAAAGAACTTATCTGTGCTGATTTCTTCGGTTGCCTACTCCTTATTTTTCTACCTTTGGTTGACTTTTTGATCTTTCGACTCTTAATAGATAAGACAACAATATATATGCAAAGATAGGCAAAATATAAAGGAAAAGATTTATGAAAATATATTTTCAAAATGTATCATTTGGAAGAGGCTACTGCCAAATGTCATATCACGTTGAGCTTGGTGAACTTTTTTGGGTTTGATGCTTGGAGGTCTATCTGATTATTTGCTAAAAAGTGTTCAAACTTGCTCTAGGCTGCGATAAACCCAATGTTAAAATTTTTAGGCCATCCTCATAATTTCTGTCCCAGTTAACTGTCTTGGCTTTTCTCTTACCCTCGAAGAGCAAGTTACAAAAATTTTGAGATCCTCTTGAAAATTCTGTCCCAGTTTCAAATTTCAAAGTAACTTCAGTCTCGACTCATTGAGAAAAGTCTTCTCCTTGAGAATTTTTGAGTCCCTCCCAAAATCATGTCCCAGTTCTATTGTAAAGAAAAAAAATAGAAATCTTACGGGAGATATGTACAAACCCTTGTGGTGCCTACGTATCCTGTTTAGGCGGGAATTAAGTCAAATGTAGTTCCCCCACAAAGGTTAAAAACAATAAGAAATTTATAAAGAAATCAACAAAGACAGACATAGGCCGCCTACGTATCTCCTTCTTGAGAATTTAAGTTGAACGTAGTTCAAAGACAAAGAAACACTAAAAGGGATAAATGGGGTGACCGATGCTGACACAAGCCGCCTACGGATCTCATTCTTTAGAATTCAGGTCAAACGTATTTCATTACAAAAGAGATAAAAATTTTAGACAAAGCAAATACAAGCAAATAGAACAATTACAAGGAAATAACAGAAATACGAGCTGAAGCTTCACATGTAATATCTCTTGACACCATCTTGAATTGATCCGTTCTGTCCATGCAGTGCCATCCATCTCTAACAGGACCAAAGCACCTCCAGATAACACTTTGCGAACCATGTAAGGTCCTTTCAAATTCGGTGCAAATTTTCCTTTATACTCTTCTTGATGAGGAAAAATAAGCTTAAGGACCAACTGACCAATTTAAAAAATCCAAGATCTTACTCTCTTGTGGAAAGCGCGAATCATTCTCTGGCAATGTAGTTGACCATGACAAACGACAACCATTATCTTATCATTAATCAAGGTTAATTGATCGATCGGCTTGCTGACTCATTCTGAATTGCTTAATTCAGCTTCTTGGATGATTCTCAAGGAAAGTATTGCAACTTCAGTAGGTTGACCGCTTCTGCACCATACATTAACAAGTTTGGAGTAGATGTGATCGATGTTCTAACAATTGTTTGGCTTCCCAACAAAGTATATGGAAACATCTCATGCCAACCTCGGTAATTGTCAATCATTTTCCTCAGAATCTTCTTGATTTTCTTATTGGCAACCTCCATGGCTCTATTCATTTGAGGACGATAAGTGGTTCAGTTTTGATGAGTAATCTTAAACTGCTCACATATATCTCTCATCAAGTGACTGTTGAGATTTGCGCCATCATTAGTAATGACATCCATGCCCCAAGCTACAAATGGACAAGGCAAAATCATAGCATTGAGTTTGTGAGGCGACACTCAGATAAATTCACAATACACTTGACATTTATGACATTTCTACACAAACTTGCAACAATCATGCTCCATAGTTATCAAGAAATAACTAGCTCTAGAGATCTTCATCTCCAAAGTAGGTTCATTCATGTGTGTGCCGCAAACTTCAGCGTATACTTATTCAATAAGCTTTGAAGCTTCAATACATATGAGAAGACCCATATTTGGATTCCTCCAACAAAAGATTTCTCCACTTATAAAGAAGTTGAGAGTCATACGGCGTATCGACTTTTTCTGGTTGGATGTTTCATTCTCAGGATAACTCCCAATCTCGAAGTACTTCCTTATATCAAAATACCATGGAAAATGTCTGGTTCTGATTCAACATGTGAACAATGGATCGGATGTTTAATCATTGAAGTGATGGTAGCAAGAGCATCAGCCAACTCATTATGCATTATGGGAGTATGTCTGAACTCAATCTTGTGGAATCTCTTGCACAACTTATGTATATGTTGCACATACTGTGTGATCTTTGGATTTTTCATGGCCCATTCTCCTTGAACCTGATGAATCAACAAGTCTGAACCTCCATAACCAACAACTCGTGGACATTCATGTCAATGGCCATCTTCAAGCTAAGAGTACATGCTTCATATTTGGCCATGTTGTTCGTGCAAATAAATAGGAGTTTGGCCGCCACAGTATAATGCTGACTAGATTCTTACACTAAAACAGTTCTAATACATGTTCCTTGGTGATTTGCCGCTCGATAAAAGAATACTCTCCGACCAGGATACGCTTCAGAAATATCTTCACCCATAAATGATACCTCTTCATCAGCGAAATAAGTCTTGAGCGGTTTAGACTCTTCATCGATAGGATTTTTTGCAAGGTGATCAACAAAGGTTTGTGCTTTTATCGCCTTCTGAGTCACATAAATGATATCAAATTCACCTAAAAGCATTTTCCATTTAGATAACTTTTTGGTTGGCATCGCCTTTCTGGAAAATGTACTTCAATGGGTCCATCCTGGAAATAAAATATGTGGTATAAGAAGATAAATAATGTCTCAATTTTCGGCCAATCCAAGTTAAAGCATAACATGTTCTTTTCAAAAAAGTGTAACAAGACTCGTAAGATGTGATTTTCTTGCACAGATAGTAAATGGATCGCTCTTTATTCCTTGTCTCGTCATATTGACCGGACATGCATCCAAATGGGTTATCTGAGATAGAAAAATACAGAAACAATGGACTCCCTTCTCACGGAGGAACCAACACAGGTGGATTGGATAAATAATTCTTGATCGCAGTAAAAGTAGTCAAAATTCTTTAGACCACTTTGTCAAAACATATTTCTTCAACATCTTGAAGATAGGCTCACACATCAGAGTTGATTGAGCTATGAATCGACCAATGTAGTTCAACCTCCATAAGAAACTCATCACTTCCTTCATAGTCTTTGGAGGATGTAACTCTTGAATTGTATTGATCATAGAAGGGTCGAGTTCAATGCCCCTTCTGCTGACTATGAATCCCAACACCTTGCCGGCTGACACCTCAAAAGAGCATTTGGCAGGATTTAACTTCAAGTTGTAATGATGCAAACAATCAAAGAACTTCCTTAAATGCGTCAAGTGGTCTGAAATCTTGCAGGACTTGATTATGACATCATCATAGCCCTCATATAAGTAGCATCCGCATTTTTGAGACAAAATGACATAACTCTATAATGATATACACCCCAAAGCGTAATAAAAAATAGTCTTTTCTACATCTTCTTTATCCATTAGGAACTGATGATAACCTGCGCAACAATCCACAAATGACTGCATTTCAGGCTAAGCACAGTTATCGATCAGAATGTGAATGTTTATCGATGGAAAATTGTATTTTGGGATTGCTTTGTTGATATCCCTATAATCAACACAAATTTTGATCTTCCTATCTTTCTTGGCAACTGGGACAACATTGGCCAACCAAGTAGGATACTGTGTCACTTCCGCTAATCGAGACTTGATCTGTTTTGTGATATCTTCTTTAATCTTTAAACTTAACTCAGGCTTGAACTTCGAAGCCTTCTATTTCACTATACTGAATCCCGGATTAATTGGGAACTTATGAGACACCACATTTGTACTCCGACCTAGCATGTCATTGTAAACCCTGACAAATATATCAATGTATTTAGTAAGCAAATGAATCATGTCCCTTCTTTTATCTTCATTCAGATGGACACTGATTTTGATCTCTTTGATGCACCCTTCGTTTCCTAGATTCACAGTTTCTGTCTTTTCGATATTTGGCTTATGTTGATTTTAAAACTGCCAAAATTCAACAGCAACATATTCCAATACCTCATTTTCCTCTTCGTATTCTTCACTCTCGTTATCACCTGACTCATTTTGTTCGTTCAGCTCATGACATGACATGACATTGACAGTTTTTAAATTAAAATTACTAAAATCAAAAGCAAACAAAGTTAGGGAAGTAAGATAAACAAATAAGAAAATAAACAAGTTTTCAATAAAAGAGGATTTCATTCAAATTGGAAAACAATGTACTCTTTGTCCATGGCAAAGAGTCATGTTTCCTTTTAAACATTACAGGGAAATTTCGAAATTCAAGTAATTAAAAAAACTGCAACGGTGGGTCTCGGGATTCTTTTGAACAACCATTGATTTCAAAAACAGGCATAAACAATATCCTTCTACTAAGATATTCGAGGAATCAAGATTGGTATGGAGGTACAATTTTGCAACTGCTCCCAAAGCTCAACATCCCGGATATAAGCTAGCTCGACCTCGTCTTCTATGACAACATCAATCTCTTCAAAAAGGCCCAAGATTCCTTCCCAAAGGCCATCACGATCGGCACACTCTTGGACTGGAAATGACTAGTACAGATGAGGTATTAGTGTAGTCAATGCTTGATCAACACCTTTCTTCATCTTCAATTCGTCATCTCTGGGGATGTAACCCAAACTCTACCTTGATACTTTGGAGGAAACTCGAATACGCTTCATAATCGTTGGAAATTCTTTCCCAATCCAAAACCTAGCTCGAACTCATTGTGGAGCATCACCGTAGCGATCATATTGTATACAGAGGGCATAGGGGGATGTGAAACCAAATCATCACTGGTGGCATTAACCAGCTCCACCATGTAGAAATCGGTGCCTTGAGAGACTTCATCGATGATTGGCGCATGCCTACACGAGTGGCTTCTTTCACCGTGAATAACCAATTCTTGCTCCTTCCGGACAAGCTTCATCAGCTGGTGAAAGGTAGAAGGCACGACCCCAGCCATGTGGATGAACGACTTTCCAAGAAGAAGTTTGTAGCTAGAGTCGATTTCCAAGACTTGAAACATTGCATTGAACTCTACAGGACCCATCTGAATGACCAAATTTACCGCCCCAACGCGTCTTTCTGCCCCCATCGAAGGCTCTCGCATTTACTTGGTTTTGTTCAAGCATCCCAAATGAAACCTTAACTGCCCTAAAGTCCACAGCGGTCAAATATTGAGAGCAGATCCATCATCTACCAAGACATGATTTATAATCCTTTCTCGACATATGATAGTGACATGCAAAGCTTTGTTGTGCATCTTCCGTTCAAAGGGCAACTCTTGATCACAAAAGTTGATCTGATGTCCTCAAATAACTTGGTTGTTCATGGCCGCTACATTGTATGTGTTGGTTCCCACGGGCACATATGTATCATCCAAAGCCTTCATTAGGGCTTATGTATGTAGTTGTGAACTCATCAATAAGGCCCATACAGAAATCAGGGTTGGGGTTTTCTCCAAATGCTTAACAATCGAATAGTCCTTCGACTGCATCTTTCTCCGGAATTCTTCAGCTTTGCCTTCGCTTATAGGACTCTTTCCTTGGTATTTCTTTTGACCTCTATGGTCCAAGTCTACTAGAGTATAACATCTGCCAGACCTGGTCATACCCTGAGTTGAAGCGGTTCAATCACAAACCTTGGCCTAGCGAGATTTTCTATTGGCACTAGGGTAATAGCCTTTGCGAGTGTCATAATCACGAACTATTCATTTTCTTTGACGCTCAAAGAAGTCACGACCTTTTCAAACTCATCATGAAAAATCAAAACTATTGCCTTTGGCATTCCATAATCATTGTTAGTCTTTATCATTTATATTGATACCCCCATGTTTTGGCAAAGAATTACTATTGACATTCGGTGCGGCTGTCTGGAGGGAGACCACGTTTTGGTTGATTAGATTCTAAATTTTATGCTTGAGGTTCATACAGTCCTCAATATTATGTCCAATGCTATAGGGGTTATATTCACACTTCTAATCAGGTCTATAAGATAGAGAGCTAGTGTTCTCTAGCTTGGGCCCCACTGGATGGATATAACCCGTTGTAGTTAATCGCTCGTACAACATTCTTTGGTTTTCATTAAGCGCAGTAAAAATTCTTGGAAGGGCTGCTTCTCAAATCTAGGATGAGGGAGATTGTAGTTGCCTTGAAAAGGAGGCAGCTGACGTTAATTTTGACATTAGGATGGGGTGCTTGATATCTAGGATAGGGATTTCTCGGGTAATTTGGCAATGGAGCTTGGTAGTTTGGGGAGGTATTTTTGTAAACGGGAGCTTTGGCTTGATATATTGGGGGAGGCGCTAGGTAATTTGACTGCATGTTGGCATAGTTTAAAAAGACACTTTGGTACTGATTAGATGGAGTTCGGTTAGCTATAGGGGAGTTTTGGTAGATGGGAGATGGAATTTCGTAAGCGGAAAGGGGAATATTTTGGTAAGTGGGAGGAGGGAATTTTGGTAATCAGCTTGTGTGTAACAAGCCTTATATGGACTTCGTGAAGGTCGAGAATGACATTTGTATGGTGATGATCTTCTCGAGGTCTTCTTCCCCTCATAAGAAACAAGTGACACATCTTCTCTTTTCTTTTCTAACAAGCCCGAGGACCCAGGCGGTGCAGAAACACGGGCAATTTTCCTAGTTTTCAATCCATCCTCAATAATCTCACTTACCTTGACTATCTCTAACAATTTTGCTCCAATGAGCAGCATGATTTTGTCATAATACTCGACTTCTTGAACCCGCACAAATACGTCAACAATTTCTTTTTCAAACATAGGTGGCCGAACTCTGGCTGCCTTCTTTCGCCATTTGTACGAAAACTCTCTATAGCTTTTATTGGGCTTCCACTTCATATTTTATAAGGAACAACGATCAGGAACAATCTCTACGTTGTACGTGAATCGCTCAATGAAGTCCTTAGCCAACGCATTCCAGCTACGCCACTATCTGGTCTCATAAGATGTAAATCATTCCAAAGCTTCTCGCTCAAACTTAGCCTAAAAAGCCGCATTAGTACAACTTCATCTCTCCCAACTCCTACTAGCTGGTCACAGTAGGCCCTTAGATGTGCTAAAGGGTTCCCTGTTCCTCCAAAAGTGTAAAACTTTGGCATCTTTAACTCTTCTGGGAGGTACAGATTCGAATGAAAGCATAAGTCTTCATAGTTCAAACCAGCGACGTCAGGAGTGCATTGAAGCTCCTTCATTAATCTTATGATATCCTCCTTTATGTCTATCTTTGCAGACTCTTCTTTAGACCTCCACTGTATTTCTTGCTCTTCATAGTGGTCGAGCTTAGAACCGTTCACATCGTGCTCATTTGGAATGGGAATCTAGAAGGTGGTTTTTCTGGGCAGTGGTGGAGCAACAGAGGGACTTGGGGCGTTTTGAGTAGCTTTGTAATTTAGAGGGTATGTTTGGGGTTTAGTATGTTGATTTTTGCTGATGGAGGGATGTTTCGGGGTTCAATGTAATTTGGTTTTTTGTGGAGGTGGGCGTTTTGGTGAAGGGAATCTATGGGGGAGGTGGAATTTGAGAATTATAATTTTGACAAAGGGGTACAAGTGTGTACTGACCCTATACTATTACTATTTTATAGGTGCAGGTCAGAGGAGGTTGAAGACTCATTGCAGCGGTTTGGACTAAGCGGTCTCCAAACTTTTGGTAGGTCCTCTTGATTTCGATGATGCTGCATCTATTTTGCTAAAATTTGTACTTTAGACATATATAGAGGTTGTCCCTAGCGTTTCTTTCAGACATCTATTCGAAGTTTTGTAATAAGCCCATATTTGGAAAATTATTATGATATATTGATTCTTTCATTTGAATTGCTTAATCGATTGTCGTTGGTTGTTTAGTTTGAGCTTATATTATATGAATCCATGTAACTTTAATATGAAGTCTATTTATACTTCATTTCATTTTAAAAGTTTTAGATTTTCCACATATTTTAACTATATGAATGTGATTAAAGCTAAGAAGAGGCTTGTCTGCGACCTCTGAGAGGTTAACGACGTCGCTGCATTCAGATTCCAAAATCCGGGTGTGAAAAACTTGGTAGAAGAGCATGAGATTAAATTACCTAGGTACTAAAGCTCAAAATAACACATTACGTAGTTTCTAACTTATGGTTGTGAAGCGCGCCACAATCATGACTTAAAGACTAGGTGATGTTAAGAATCTTACTTCTTGTACTCTTTATCGTGCCGTGTAGATCTTTGACACTTTGTGTCATTCCAGCATCTAATTCCCTTCTTATGTATACGTGTAGAAAATAAACACAAGGAGAAACGCAGGAAGAAGAGTCGATTAAGCAGCTGATGGAGGAAACCAAGCTCCTCCTCAATCCCCAGCTGCTAGAGTGCAAGTGCTTGTCAACCCAGTTGCGTTGACGGGTGGAGAAGTGAGTGATTCACTAGTTCAGATGGTCCAAGCCCTCACCACTAAGTCACAAACTATCACAGAAGAAGGGACAGATGCACTGGTGTAGAACTAGGGTTTCTTGAATTTTAGAATTATTGGGTTCTTAGATAGTAGAATGGGCCAAATCTGATTAGTACACTAGTATTCAGTTTAATGCATAAATTACAGAACCCTAGCTATGTATTTCTTTAGTTCTTGATTTATATATGCTAGGTCAAATATATCCGTTATTCAGTTTTACATGTTTCAGTTTTGAATGCATTATCATCAAATTAATTGTTGCATTCTAAGTTTGCATCTTAAGTTTAGAGTTATCCAGTATTACAAACACAAAGTCATAATGTGTTCATTACCTAATTTGTTGGGAGTAGCATAATACCGAGTTGGAATAGGGTTCAACTTACCCTAATAGTCCTAGAACTACTAGCCACATAGGTTGTAAGTCCCCTCTTGGGCATCAATTTAGTGATCACGTCAGCATGTCTCTATACCTTTAGCAGGGTATATTGGGTCCTCTCGATGGGTCATATACACCGGACTCCACATTTAGCTCATAGTTTTTACTTTTGGTTATTAGTAGCTCCATAGTTCAGTCAAACACTATTGAACTGACCATATTCACAGTTTAGTCAGTATTCAGTCTCAACATATTATAAATTTGGTCATTGCATCCAATTAGCTCAGCATTAAGTATATCATGTTTAGAATATAATACTTGCTTTTTTGCTTGTTCAATTATGTATTATTTTAGCTTAATTCCATCCTTCATGCTCAATACCTTTCAAGTACTGATGTATACTCTGCGCTACATCTTATCGTGATATTGGTTCAGGTTCTCTGAATTCAGATCACGCTTAGATTGATCCTCGATCTCCTGTTCAGATTAATCAGTGGTAATTCCTCATTCTTCTAGGTCAATAGTCATGAGTTTCTTTTAAGTATTTTTTCCATCTGTTTGGTTTGCTAGATCTAGTTGGGGCATGTTCCGATATTTCTAGTCAGTTAGAGGCTATTGTTCAAACATAGATAAATTCAACTTAGTATTGAGTTAATATCTTCTTTATATTAAACTCATCAGTATTTCATTTATATCTGTTATAATATATGAGTATTTCCACCCTTTCATTTTACTTATGATTTAGCTTACGCATTAGTTTATTAACTATAATATGCTTATGATCATGCCAAAAAGGTTAGTTTAAGATAACTTGTTCCGTGTCGGCGTCTTGGAGGTAGCTCGGGGCATGATATAAATTGCAATAAACATATAGAAAATTAGATTTCAATAATTGAACCCTCACATCCACTCCAAATATTCTACGCTCAATGGTTCATCTTCCAAGATTTTCCTTCAAGTTGCTTCGCAAAGTTGGTTCTCTCAGGTATGTAAGCTTCCATAGTGTTGGGTTTATTCACTCACACACCAATCATATTAATTTCAGGATTAGATTTGTTCTAGAAAGTTGAAAGTATTATTTTCTTGTAAATGACTTTAATGTTGAGTTTAAATGAGACTGTGGAGTTCTACATCAAATCTTGTCGATCTTAGAGTTATATATGATGATATTCTAGTGTTCATGTGTTGGGTATCTGAATCTAAGGAGGAATTGAGGAAAATAATCAAATTTAGCTAAATTGTGGTTACAAAAATGAAGAAGGAAACAGCAGGGCGAATCAAGCACTTTGCTCCGCGTCGCGGACCTGCCTACCCTTTTCAATAATATATTATTCGCATCGCGGAGAGGTCACAGACCTATATACCTCAAAAGTTAATTCACGGCGAAATATTAAAATACATCTCCGCATCGCGGACTTGCTTCAAAGTAGTGATTTTTTAATCCTTTCTCATGTTAACTATCTAAAAACACTCATAAACATCACAAGATCTTTCCTCTCACGAATCACAACATTTAAGTAAATTAAATTCAAGGTAGAGTTGAAAGTCAAGCTTAGAGAGTTCTTTCCAGTAACTTGTTTGAAGACTTGACCAAGTGAGTATAAGAGTGGGTAAAATGTATTCATGAGTATACTTTATCATTACAAGATACCTAATATCATGAATCATAACTCTTGTATTCATAATTGACATTAAAGAGAGAGTTAAGAGTAGAATTCAAGAAATCTTTTGTGTTCAATTGTGAATCTTTTGAGATCAACTATCGATTAAAACTAAATCTGAGAAAATAAGTATGAGAGTGAGAAGAGTGGTATTCACGAGTTCCATATTGTAGACCCTCTAGTCGAGTTGTTTAATGCCCATAATTCTGTATGAACTTTATAAGTTGAGGATCTTACAAAAAAGTGGTATCTTTCATTTATAAGTCTTAAATGTATCACTTTTGAGAAGTATCTTTGAGTCCTTGAGTTGAGTAGTTCATGCCATAATTCTGCATGAAATCTGTGAGTTGAGTATTCTTGAAATGACTAGGTTCATTCAAGTTGTTGAGCTCCAATTATTGAAATCTATGCATAGTTATTGAAAACCTTGCATTGAGTTGTTGACGTCCATAATTTGGCATGAACCATAGCTTAAGAAGTCTTTTACAAACATTTTAACTTTATTTTAAGACTTAATATTGGAGTTCAATAAAGAGTAAAGAATGAAGTCATTTCTATGTATTTCCAAAAAGTAAATGTTTTCACATTTTCACAAGAAAGGGAACTGAGATTTCCAAAGGTCTTTGAGCTAGTTTTCTAGAAAGAGTAAGAATAATGTTCATTCTTCAAAGATTATACGGGAACTAAGTATTCGCAAGAGTTAAATGTTTTCACATTTGAGTAAGAAAGAAACTAAGATTTCCAATAGAGATTTAAAGCTAAGTTTTTGATTAATTATCTCAAACCAAAAAAAGAAGTTATGTTTTTCAACATATGAGTTTAGTATTTAAGGAGTATTATATGTATATAAAGGAGAGTTCAGGTAATTCACAGCCCCCAGAAACCATGTAATCATCATTAGTAATAAAGGATCATACTTTTTAGATGATTCTTTAAGTGTTTTTTTAGCATAAACTAGTGGATCCACTTAATTAAGGCCTCTTATATGATGGCAAAATGTAGGACAGTTGTGGCAGCGTGGGCAAGAAGATGTATCATCACTTAGACTCATCGTTGTGGTTGTCGATTAGGAGAAACTCCCATAGAGTTATATTCTATTTTATTATATATAAATTGACCTGTTATTGTATTCTTCACTACAATAAGTTGATTTCTACTATTTTAAAAGTTTCCCATATATTGCATGTGTATTGTTTCTTTATATTGAGTTGAGTATCTATAGTTGGGTACCCAAAGTTGAGCATCATATCTTTGAGTTGAATGTCTAATCTTTGACTTGAATATCTAATCATTGAGTTAAATATCTAATATTTGAGTGGAGTACCTTATTCGTGAGTTGTGTTGATAAAGTGAGTTGAGAAGATGTATGTATGTTTCCTTTTTACTAGTTCAAGCTTATGTTTGTGCTCTAGAATTACAGTTACATGCTCGTACATTCCACTTACTAAGCCAGTTAGCCTGCATCCTTTTATAATGGAGATATAGGTAATGAAGGTCATCAACAGGAGCTTCGTTGATATCACGTGGAGTCTGAGTTAGCTATGGTGAGCCTCCTTGCTTTTGGAGGACTTCATTTACTTTTCTATTTAGTCAGGATGTCGTGGTCTTGTCTCGACTTCCATCTTTGTCATTAGAGGCTTCATACATATTTAGTATAGTTGAGACGTCTATGTTATTTAATTTATTAATTGTTTTAAATATTTAAGTTGCCTATTTTATGGCGAGTTGAAAAATATATTTTATTCAAAGTTTTATTTTGAGTTAAAGCTTTTTATTAAAGATTCGTGTATATTTATTCAATCTTTAAGCTTTGTATGATTTAGTTAATCTTCCGCTTGAAGTCAGGTAGGATGAGGTTCACTTGGAGACCGGCAATGGTTCTTGAGTGCTGGCCATGTCCAGGGTGTAAGGTCGGATCGTGACAACTTGTCAAGTGACACAGACACTGGTACATAATGAATCACATCGTCACCTTCTTCTTGTTCTTTTGGCTTTATTAGCGTCACCTAAGGCCTCTCTTTGATCATTCATGTCTTTCAATAGTTTCCCTTTCTTTTTCAAATAAAGATCTTCATCAATCACTACAGCTGTCACTTCTAAAGTATTTGAAGAATTTACAAATTATGAGAATTTTGTTATATCAGGATCGCTAGTGGGATAGTCTAGTTGTACTCCTTGCCTATGTTGACACATTTGACAAATAGGGACTGACAGACAATTTACTTTGTAAAGTATCGTACTTGAACTTAAGGCAATTATTCATAAACATAAGGAGATGACTTTTGAATACGGGGGGATGGTGTGTTGAGATATAATGGTAGATTGTGTGTTCCAAAGGTAGATGAGATTTAAGAAAATTCAGAACATAAGACTAATAGGCTTGTCTGTGATAAGTTATTAGTTTACGGAGCTTTCTCACTTATCTCATGTAAGGAGACAGAAGTTTCATGGAAAAATTTAATAGTTCCAAATATTCAATCCATTAGGGTTCCACAAAGATGTACCATATCTATTAGTAGAATAGTATGAAGATGTGTATTGCAGATTTTGTTGCTAAATACCCGAATCTACATAAATTCAAGGTTAAACACCAAAGGCAATGTAGAGTATCTCAAAACATAGTCCTTCAAGAATGGAAGTGGAAGATTATTAATAAGGATTTTATTAGTGGCTTGCCACAATCTCGTAGGCAACATGATTTGATTTGGGTAATTTAGATTGAATGACTAAATCAATCCATTACTTATCGATAATGATTACCAATTTAGCAAAAGATCATGCGAGTTATGTATCCAAGATAGTCCAGCTTGATGGAGTCATATTGTCCATCATTTATTATAGGGGTGCACAATTCACTACTTAGTTTTTGAAGTCGTCTCAGAAAAGTTTGGGTTTGAATCTAAACCTTACTATCGCTTTTCATCCTCATATATATGGCCAAACAGAGTACACCATTAGGACCTTAGAGGATATTTTGAGAACATGTGTGTTGGATTTCAAAGGTAACTGGATGAGCACTTGCATCTTATAGAGATTGAATACAATAACAACAATCATTCAAGTATTCAATTGGCTCTTTATGGGCAAAGGTGTACATCTCATATTGGCTAGTTTGAGATTAGTGAAGTTGAGTTGTAGGAACAAACTTAGTTCATCAATCCATGGAAAAGGTGAAAATAATCCAATATAGGTTGAGAACAACAAAGAGCCCTTAGAAATCCTATTCAGATTTATAAGAAGAGATCTGGAGTTTGAAGTCGATGATTCGTTATATATGTGAAGGTTTCACCTATAAGGGTGTTATGAGATTTGATAAGAAAGAAAATCTAAGTCCACGATACATTGATCCCTACAGGATATCTAAGAGATTCGGTAATGTACCTTATAAGTTGGATCTACCACCATAGTTAGTAGCAGTCCATCCAGTATTTCACATCAACATGCTAAAGAAGCATTTTGGTGATCTATCACTTATTATGCCTACCGAGAATATTAGTATCAAGGAAAACCCATCTTATAAGGAGATTCCCGTTAGAATTCTTGATCATCAGGTTCACAAGTTGAGAATGAAAAAGATTGCATCATTCAAGGTCTTATAGAGAAATCAACTTGTTAGAGAGGTAATTGGGAAATTTGAAAAGATATGAACACTAGATACCTCATCTATTTTCCTCCGATTTAGTGTCTATCCAAGATATTGACTCTACCTAAAGTACCCATTTAATTTAATCCCTCCTTCAGTGTTTTGAGTTCATGAGTTTTATGTGTATTTTGCATTAAATTAGGTTGTCAAACATTTTCCTACCCTTTCCATGATCAGTTCATCTGTCATTTGAGGATGAATAATTCCAAATGGGAGATATTGTAACACCTATGTTATTATATAAGATTCTACTTAGTCAACCACAAACAAACATATATCTCAGCACAAAATTAATTAACACATGACCTATCAAATTGAAGATTTATGAGTCCTCTTTCCAACACTACTATTTTTTCGTCATTTCGAGTCTAGATTGAACATTTATGGCCATTTCACCAAAGACTATCACATAAGATTCCTCAGTAATCAATTCTTATGAGTTACTTCTACATGTCTTAAACATTTTGATAACCGTACTTTCATCTTGTAGAAAGATTTAAAGAAGTTATTTGTTAGGGTCCAATTCCAATGAATCCATTCTACGGGTCGAAAAAACTTTTATGGGACAAAGTATGGACCCATCGAATGGACTTGTCAGCCTGAAAATTGTTTAACTTCTACAGATTCGATCTACGGTTCGTACGAAATTTCTAAGGGTCGCATTTTAGATCACTAAAATGAAATTTTAATCCCAAAAATTAAATAGAAATTCCATAGATGAAATATATGATTCGTATATCGAACCACAAATCGTAGATGGGACCATAGAAGGTTTTAATCACTCTCTAAAAGGGGTAATTTAGTCATTCCCATCCCTTCTAAGCCTAAATCACAACGTTTTGGCACCTAGTTATGGTTTTAAAAGTTTTAGTCAATTATTTTAAGTTCACTTATGTTTCCAAGTCTGAGAGTAAGGATCCAACGAGGAGAAAGCTAGGGTTTCAAGTTTTATTTGAGTTTTCACCTATTTCACAAAGAACTTTTTTCTTCCAGGTAGGTTAGGCTACTCATAGTAATGAACCGATTTCTTCCTTGCGCCCTATATCTAAATTCATTCATTAAAAGGGTATGTTCAGATTTTAATCTGTAGTATCTTGAAATCCATAATTACAGTAGCATATTATATTTTGACAAGGTATAAGATGACCCTTACAACGTGCGATAAACTTTTTATCGTTATTAGAATTATAGTTATGATTGTCTGTTAGAGAAACACCCCCACAGAGTAAAAAAATATATTCCAATATTCTTTTAAGGTATAATTACGTAGTTTGACAAGCTTATACTGCATAATTATCTACCATAGCTAATGTTTGTTTATATTACCATTCACATCCATTGAATTTTGGTAATTACATTTTAAATTCTCCTTATTGTATAACCGTGTATAACATTCTTTTCCTTATATCCAAATGGGTCTATTCCCTCTCTTCAATCACATTTCCTTATTTTCTCCTTTATTCTCTAAATCAAAATTGATTTCAAAATTTGAAATTGTCACTCAGTCCCTCTCAATCGTGATTCCTAATTTATAGGTAATTGTTCTATTGTTAAATTTTCTTTAATTTTTTTTGTAATTTCATATTTTTTTTCTTTTTATATTTGTATATCACGCAGATTTCATTTGATTTTTAAGATTTGTATATCTAAAGATTAAGATGGTGTAACATGTGAGGTAATTTGTATAAAATTATTTGTATAAACTTTGAAGTTTGGATCTACAATATATTGTATATTGTCATACAAATCCTTTTCGTACATACGAATTCAATTAAATATTTATGAGGTAAAAAGAAAACTCATTTTAGTTCTTCAAATAAATTACATTTTACTATATTTCTTTGTTTTGGGTTTTGTTTGGGTAAAATCTTCACCCAAAGTTGTATAGTAATATAATTGTATAACTGTTATTCAAGATGCATAATATTATTTGTATAAGACTTCACGCTCGGATTACTGTTGTATATTTTGTTGTTTCCACATCTACTCTTTAAAGACCTTCAGTCACTTCGTACCAGCCAAAGCGGCACCTATCCCAGTGTAGCAGTACTTTTTGAACCAGTAAGCTCTCGTCTGAAAAGTCCCAAAAATCTTATAATTCCAATCCCCCCGTCGTTCGCTACAGTGGCACCCATCTCGCTGTGGCGGTGTCTCTGCACAGAAAAAATTGAGGAAGTGAGATTTTTTATATAATTTCAATTCTCCCTTTTTAAAACACACTTTTCACCCACTACTCTCAAAAAATACCCTTAACGTTAAGGGTAACACTATGAAAGTCGATGACCTAGTATAGAGACTCACAAGATGAAATAAGACTTGAAACAATGTGGTTATGCCTACAAATAATGTATTTAAATCAAGTAGGAAGTGTTAGAGTCAAAATGTTAAGAAACGACCATGACGTCCGAAGAATTGTAAATGTGTGTTGGTGTGCCTTGGCATGTTTCAAGGGGTTTTAAGAGTCAAAATTTGATGAAATTTTGTAGAAAGGTGTTAAAATATATAGAGTGTGTTTAGGGTCAAAATGTCTATGTACGACTCCCCAAGGACCACCCTAAGGGTCCTTAGAGAGGACTTGACATTTAGACCCAAAATTGTCAGTTGGGCGTGGCCATACGACGAGCCGTCGAATTGTCAACCGCCTGTCAATGGTGGTAGTTATTCAAGATTTTGCCACATTTCAAAATGGTCGAAGAATCCAGTCTCTGTAAACGACGCCTCTACAGGATGGGCCATCGTTGGGACTACGGGGCGTGAACATGGTTTCTTGGTTTGGAGGGTCGACTTCACTGTTAACATTTAGTTAGGTTGGGTAATTATTTAGGTGGTTAATTAAATAATTAAGGGTTTATGGGTGGTTAATTAAGTTATTTGGGGGACTATATAAAGACTAAACCTCATTAAACTAACTCAACACCCATTATTTCCCAAACCCAATTCTCTACAACTTCTCTCTACTTTCTCTCTCTATTATAAGACTCCATTGAAGACCAAGCATCAATGTTCACTAGGGATTCATGACTGTATATTTTCTCCATCAATCTTCAAGGAATCCTAAGCTATAGAAACTATTCACTCTTGGGATCTCTTTCCCCAGGAGGCTCTTCCAAATTGGTTTCCAAAGATCTCAAAAACATGGGTTTCATTCCAATTTCGCGAATTGTCTTTCAATTTGATTTGATGTTGATTTACTTTGATTTTTATCCATATATTATGATTTTTTATGAGTTAATTGTTGTAGTTATTATTCTTTTACCTAGTTTTATTAAAGATCCATGATTGAACCATTTTCCCCTAACCCTAGGTTATGAATTGAGGTTGATTAGATTAGTGATGATATAATTGACTTAGTTCTTGTATAGATTACTATTTTATGATGATATTAAGTTAATTGATGTATGAATATGGTTGTATTGATGGTAAGATCTTTAAGGAGCTTATGAAGGCTATTTGGTAAGACTTTATGATCTTGAGTTCTTTACTTTAATGATGATGGTATATACTTGTTGATGACGTTCAATTGAAGTATTATATGTTATTAGATTAAAAAGATAATGATATAATGATTATGATGAAATTCCATGAGTATGTTGAATTGTGATATCATGTTAAGGTTATGATAATACAAGGTTGAATATGAATCACTTGGTGTGCCTTACTATGATATGACTATGATGTGTTGATCTCACAAATAAAGGGTTGTATTGAAAGGAAATTCTCATGCAACACCTAATGAGATAATGACATGATTATAAAACTGGTTAGTCTACATGTCCTATATTAAGCTAGGATGATTATGAATGACTTAATCGCATTTCAAAAAAGGACTTAGCTTAGCACCGAATGAACTTTATAATGAGAGGTATTGACTCCCAAATGGAAGGTATATTCACCCTATGCTTTCTCATGAGATGATGACTCCAATGCTAATGGACATGTAGAGGGTTCAAGACATATCTCCTAGTTACTTAACTATCTTCCCCCATAGGAATACTAACTAGTGGATCCACCTAGAATGCTATGTTCATATTTTAGTTTTACCTTGGCAAGTAGAC
>JAKWIY010003058.1:49442856-49593150 GCA_027704805.1 Solanum corneliomulleri
TAGCATAATTTTTCATGAATTTCGATTAAAACATCATAGTTTAAGCATAAGAACAACATTTAACAACTTAGAAATACATAAGAAACACTTAATCCAATAATCACGTTTTTTTAGAAAC
Source organism: Solanum corneliomulleri (assembly GCA_027704805.1). Lineage (NCBI taxonomy): Eukaryota > Viridiplantae > Streptophyta > Magnoliopsida > Solanales > Solanaceae > Solanum > Solanum corneliomulleri. The sequence continues at coordinate 49,442,975 of JAKWIY010003058.1, forward strand.
TTTACTGTGAATTCACTTCACTATACAGTGAACTCAATTCGATGTTACAATGAACTTCCTTTACTTCACTTTAAACACCCTTTAGCATCTAATCTTCTCAGTCAACGCTATCCAAAGATTCACTTAAGTCACAGCAATAACGACCGCCCATACACTCTCTCTAGATTATTTATATTGAGTCAGAATACACACTTATAAAGCATCATTAACATCAAGGTAAGATTCTCCTACCAAAGGTGATTCTAAGTCTCACTTCAGTGAGTTGTGAAGGGACCGCTGATACAATCACTTACCCACACACTTAAGAGATCCTATATAATCCCTAAGATAGAATCATTCTCACTTAATACATTAACATATAGATGATATGAAGTTCTCCTTCCGAAGGCTATCGAAAGACTTACTTAAGTGAATCAAGAAGATAGCGTCCATAGTGACCTCTTCAACATTACCTAAGTAATCCTTAAGACTACCTAAGGCTTAGATCATGTCTACATAATAAACCAACTTCCCTAACTAGAGTCATTCTTAAGACTTATCTAGGTAAGATAAGAAGTGACCATTCCTATGTCCCCTTCACACCTTAACTAGACAACCCTTAATTACTCTAGATTAATACTACTTCATTTAACATACTTTCTTACCTTATTCCATTTCATTCATTAGTTCATTTAAGACTCATTAATAACATAAAAGACATTCAAGTAATAATCTTGGACAAGATCTAGGAACTCCAAATAACATCTTCAAAGTCTATTGTGCAATGTCTAGATAACGTCCCATACCAAAACCTAAACTTTATAAAAATTCTCAAATGGTAATAGGTATACCACAATAATCGACATAGAACATGTTAGAAAACCATGGAATCCGGAGTTCAAACATACTCCGATGAGGATGTTCTACTAGCCATGGGTAGAACTAGGAAACATCCCATGTAGGCACATGGTTAAGGAATATGAAGGGCGTGCATTGTATTCTAGTCTCATGCTTAGCTAGAGCACTTCCCTTACCACACTCACTCGGTGCTAGCCTTCGTTCTCATACAATAATTCACATTAAAGTTTCATACAATTGGGTTCCATATCTAGTTCATAAACTAATCACATTTACCCTACCAAAGAGGTCCTTTAGGGATACCTTACAACTGCGACAAGAAGCTCATGATGACTTTACTAAGGATTAATATGATTTCATTCCAGCCAATTAACCTTAAGTTCATCATTCCTTTACTTGAAGGATACCATTACGACTTTCGACTTCAATATTTATAACCTTACCACTATGTTCAAGTTTTCACATAAAAGACCCTCTTAACATCATTCAAGGTTACATATCATTCATACATTAAATACAAAGAGACATTAGTATCCTAATTCAAGACATCACATATTCACTTTCGTAAAAGCATCAAGAAAGAGATACAAGTCAACCAAGAGAAGACACCATATACTTTACCTTAGCATATTTTACTAATCATTCTACAAGCACATAGAAATAAACATTATCATCTTTAAGTCATCCTCAACACTTCCATATCATCATCAATATAACTATTATAGACTCATATAGTCAAGTAGGAACAACCATGCATCAAGCGTAAGACTACATGATTTCCTAACATACATAGAATGAACATGTAGTTTCACATTGCTTCACAATAGATAGATATACTTGTACTTCACATAAAACAACTAGACAAAATATGATAGTACTTCATGTAGTGCCGACAAGGCCATGATAATCATATTGCATAAAGTAACGCCAACAAGGCCACATCAATTCACATAGCACCGCCACTATAAGTGGACCGTATCAATCACAACATAATTGAAGTCTAATTAACATAAAATAAAAATAAATATGGCAGAATACCCAACTCCATCTTACCACATTGATTTCAATGCTAAAACATCCAATTCGATATCATAAGGCCCCTTACCCAAGTCCATAACCAACAATTCAAAACAATTATATCAATAATCAATGAGACTAGGTCAATTCATTACATACGTATCAATCTAATACAATCTACATATCAATTGAATGTATATATTTCATCATTAGATAGGCCCTAGAAGAATACATTAGAAATCATAAGCCTTAAGTCAATATCAATTCAATAAGTTTAACATTCAATAGATCTATGAATATTCAATACTCAATTGATCAAATTGAAACAGCCTATAAACAAATTAACCATAATCTATACATGAATCAAAACCCATATTTTTTTTCAAATTGACAGATTTGTTAATGTCAAGGATTCATGGCAAATTTCATTGGAAAACATAAATTATACATCAATTTCATCATATATAAACATTTGGAAACCATTTATGCAAGAACCCAAGACATAGAGTAAAAATTGGAGTTTTTCATTTTATTTTTTTAAATCTTTGAAAGTCATCTTTGAAATTGGCTCTAAGGTCATAACAAGACTTACATAAATAAATAAAATAACTTATGTTAAGAATACAAAGCTAATTGAATAAGAAACTCCATTGAAGACCCAACTCCAAGCTCTATCTTCACTTTAAACTCACATGGAGGTTTTTGGAGAAACTTTTTGAGGGAATTTGTTTTGATTTAGGCGTTAGGGTTATAATGAGAGTTTAATGACTTATGTACTCTTAAAATACCCATAAAAACTCAAAAAAAACCATCCTCACATTTAATAAGACTTGAGGTGCAACTTAAAACTTCACCGCAAAAGTTATCAGAATGCTGGAAAAAAATAGGCAGCTCATCGGCAGTCCGTTGTCTCACCCACGTCCCGTCAATGGGGGTCTCGTGGGTTGCACCTGAAACTTCCCAACCTTCAGTAAAGTGGATCCATCGACATGAACCATCGACGGTCCATTTCCTGGTTGACTGGCCGTTGTTTGGGTCGTTGATTGCCACTGCTTGGCAGTGTTGAGCTCTAATGTTGGGGTCCTCCTTTAGGGCCCCTTGTGGGTCCTAGATGGAGTCGTACGCGGACGTTTTAATAAAAAATATGTTCATATATGAGTTTAGGACTTACCATATATATATTTCATACAAAACTAATACGTACTCGACTAAACGTACATAGACACACATAGTCGTTACAAGGTAAACTTTCCGAACGTCATAGACTTTCTTGGACGTTTGACCTCCAAACTTAACAAAACGTGACAAACTAAATATATACTCTATAATAACTCTTTTGAGGACATTATAAACTTATGAATCACACATAAACACATTAAACGACATAGGAGGCACATAGGTCACTTATTCGTCGAACATCTTTGTAGTCCCTTGACGTTTGAATTCCAATGGACTTAAACTCTTAGACACTACTCAAACCCACATTATAAACCATTTTATAACTTTATACCATCACTATAACCATGTTAGTCTCTAGTTTACCTAAGTCATTTTTGGGGCCTTACAAAGATAATTTGACGTGAGGGATCTGATCAGCGTGAGGGTAAGAGGAATCGATATTTAGGTGACTATTGTGGTGCTCCCCATTGTAGTCGAGGTTACTTAGGCAGAGGTTATCATTCTCAGTCCAGCAGACCCATTCATGCTGCTATACCTGCGTTTAAGGCTGGTTACGGTGGGCATAGTTCTTCAAGCTCAGTGCATACTTCACAGGTTTCATCTGCTAGACTTGTAGTTCATGGAGGGAATTCTGGTTATTTAGGATGCCCTCATCATCCTGCGTCTCATAAGGGTTGTTTTGAGTGCGGTGATATGTGACACTTTGTGAGAGACTTCCGTAGGACAAGGCGTGGTGGCTAACATCAAGGTTCTCAGGCTTCGACTTTCAGTGCTTGATACGCTCAACCTTAATTCTCAAATAAGAACTAAAGCGGTCGTGTCAAGTAAATAACTCAACTATGGAATCGTTCCCACGAGGAAAATAGTTAAGACTTAACTTCAATCAATTATTACTATTGTTCAGTCAATTACTTCCTTGGAAAGCAAAAATGATAAAAGGGGGGTTTTCTATTTCTAAATAAATGAAAACAACTAGCGAAATTAAAGGAGACAACTAACAACATCAAATGTTGGTGTTTCATCAATTAATAAAAGTAACTAGGGTTTACGTGTTCCCCACAGGCTCATAACTTATGAATTCTAACTCTAACAATTCTTTCCTAGTATCTTGCATGCAAAGTGATCAGTTATGTATTTCTAAATCCTTGGTCCGGCATGTAGAAAATTTTACTCCACACCTTGGTACGGCTACGTGTGTTGCTATTCTAACCCTTATCATTACCTCATATTAAGCATCATATTCGATATTTGACTATGTTATTATCTCGTACCAATAAATACTAGCCTATTAGATATAATACACTAAATCTATGTTGATAATTCTTTTCCTATTATCTACCTCCTTGGTCCACCAAGTAGCATTAAGGTGAGTTCTAACATTGGTTATCCATTAAAAAGACTTTTAATCGAAAGAATTATCAATACATGCAAGACATTATTCTAGAATTGTTATTATAGTTAGGTTTTACCTCATTATTCACCTATGGTTCCCAAAACTCTATTTATTGAGTTTAGTTACCCATAGTTATAATCACAATATTCAAATATGTAATATAAGAATTCATGCACTTACTTCAATGAGAAAGAATAAAATCCAGAAGTTCACTTGATTAATCAACAAAAGTCACCAACAATCACTTACTGAAATTAATTGAAGAATGAAGATTCTCCAAAAGTGTAACAATAATCACCAAGTCTAATCCACAAAATAAGCTCAAATAACCAAGAGTGTAACAAAGAGTCTAAAAATAATCAAGAGTCTAACAAAGAGTCTAACAACGAGTCTAAAAATAATTAAGAGTCTAACAAAGAGTCTAAATATAATCAAGAGTCTTACCCTAAAAACGAGGTTTTTTTGAACTATTTATAAAGAATAAAAACCTTATTAAATAAGGACTCTATTTGTTGGAAATTTGTAATAATGTGGCTGGGTTGACGGACCTCGAAATGGATCGTCGTGGTAACGACAGGCCGTCATAGACTCCGTCGTCCCATACTTATGCAATTTCTTATGCTACTCTCTTCTTTACCCTCGACGGCAGGTATGACGGATCGTCACACGCACAACGGTCCGTCGGAGGTATCCGTTCCATAACACATGAACTCTTGGAATTTGGGTACTGGGTCTACTTCTCTGATCTTCATGACTAACCAGCAGGACGGACCGTCATGGCTACGACGGTCCATCACGCATTTCGTAACCCCACACTTGGTAAGACTTCCCCATCTTCCTTCAGCAACTGCACTACGATTCCACCTATGGACCATCACGGGCACGACGGACGGTCACAAGCTCCGTAGGTTGTACTTTTCTGCATTTCTTTCTCAAAAACCTCCGCATTTATCTTATAGACATATTTTTGCAAATAATGAGAAACTTACATAAAAAGTAATACAAAAAGGCTTTTGGACACACTAAACTTAAGGAAAAAGCATTAAAAATACCGTGAAACCACAGTATATCAACACCCTCAACTTAAATTCGTTGTTTGTCCTCAAGCGATGCACTATGACACAATACAAAATCTTTGTACAGTAGTATCCATGTTTTATCTTTCGTAAACATTTGGCTATGAACCCCGATCAGTCTCATCATATTCATGCATGCTATCACTCTTAGGCTTGAATTATGTGGAATAGGACCATGACAAAGACTTACCATGCACTTACACCTATCCTCTTTTATTTCTCACCGAGGTGCTAATATTTTTGGTGTTGAAACTTGTGTCCTAACTTCAAAACAATATCCTCATTTTTCACACAACGATTTAAGTTTGAGTATAAGGATTACTTTTCAACACACAGTCTCTGAAGAGACTCACAACTCATTCACACATATTGCCATAAGCTTGCCCTTATTTTCACTTCTTTAAGTTTGCTACACAACTCTTAGGATGACGATAGGACTTTCTAATCTAGTAACATAGGCTCATGGTCAGGTAGGGTATATTTAGGTATATATTAGTGATTTTTTGCCCTCCTTGGCATATCGGCTAAACGTACCACTTTTTATCATTTTATTTCGCACAGTTTCTCATATTCTTTCACCTTAATATTTTCCCTTCTTTCTTCATCTGTGTAAGTCACTCTCTTCTTTTCTTGCTTGTATTTCTTGTATTTTTTTTTTATACTTTTTTCACTTTTCTTTCAACTTATTCTTGAGTCACTTTACTTTTGTTCTTTCTCTCTCTTTGTTCTTTCAACCCCACTTTCAAGAGCATTCCTCATAATAGCCACCCTCAACTCATGGCTTTTCCATGAGTCAAAGTACACAATACCCAAAGTTGGGTCAGGGCCATAAAAAGGGTTGTTTACTGCATTAGCCACCATCAACATATGCTTTTGGCATTAGCTGAGGTGCACATGTCCAAGGAGGGACCAGGGCCAACACATTATTCTCAGAAAAGATCAGTTGGAGGGAAACAGAAAGGTCTAGTTTAATCTCAAATCATTTGGATCAAAGAGATTAATTTCATTTGGTTTTCTTTTATTTAGGCTAAAAATGGGCTATATTGAACAAGTGCCTATGATCCTTTCCTAATTGACTATTATAGCTTACATTTAGCAGGACTAACCAGGCAAGTTCTAGCTCAGTACAAATAGTGGACTATTCAAATCTTCCTTACACTCACTTGACATCTCATTACTCTACCAGATTATCAGACACCTAGTTCGAATTTTAGATTTAGGGTCATGCAGTGGTGTACCTCTATGTCTTGCTTTAAGCCACACATTTATCAATTACTATGCCTATTTATGCATCATTTTCATTTTATCAGGATATCATTTTAGCCATCATGCATCAGAATTAAACTATGTACACAAGATGTAGACATGCCAGTTCAACAGAAAAAATAATCAGCCTCTTGGGGAAAAAAACACAGGCAATAAAACCCCAAAAGAGAATAGTGAATTGAGCTACTCACACTTCACCCTACCATTCACTTTCCATTTACCCCACCCCCCAAAAAAAGACATGCAATTGTCCCCAATGCATAAAAACATTGGAATACAAGAGTGGTAGGTAAAGCAAACCTGGGGCGCAAAGCGCCGACGATCAGCAAGTTGGCGGGTCCGGTTCCTCGGAACCCACTATCTCTATAATCTAGCCACCCTCAGTAGTGTCCACAGCATCAACAAACACTATTAGAAGTTCCTCCCGCTATCTCCACATTTCTAGAGCTAGATGCCACAACAGTAACTTTACTGCCCTCATATCACGCGCCTCCTCATCAGCAAAGAGGCTCTCCTCGCAGCCTCCATCTCACGGCGCTCCTTCTTCCATGCTCGAGCCTTATCCTCCTCTCGACCCCTACGCCTCTTGGCATTCTCTCGAGGGGGAGGAGGTGGAATCTTAGAAGTGGTGAATAAGGCCGCCATCAATGTGTCTTCAGCAGGCTGTGCAGAAGGGGCCTCATACTCAAGCACCCTAGCCTCTAAGATCATATCGATATCTGTGCGAAGACTGTCTACCGCAGCCTTAAGGGTCGATACATCTAGCTAAGGGACTGGCCCGTCTAGCACCTGCAACTCAAAAGCATCCAAGGGATGAACTACGATGCCACCTACGGACCGTCAAGGGTACGACGGACCGTCACAAACTCTGTAGGTGGTACTTTTCTACATTTTATAATCAAGAACCTCCTCATTCATCTTTTTGACAGATTTCCTGCAAATAAAGAGATTTAAATAAAAATTAATACTAAAAGTCTTTTGGACACACTAAACATAAGGAAAAGCATTAAAAATACCGTGAAACCCACGGTATATCAATGTTGTACAACCTTAAGGTAAGGGTTGTATGTAGAGTTGTAGAAGTGGTTCTCATTTAGGTAGAGGTGATTCTCCTTCTTGTCGAGGATAGTGGTCTTGGGGGTTCACAATATGAGGGAGGTCGTTCTCACTATAATGTTTTTCCGAGTAGTGTAGAGACTGAGGCTTAAGATTGTTTTATCACATGTATTTTTCAAGTTTGTCATCAACAAACTATTGTATTATTTTATCCAGGATCTGCTTATTCTTATGTGTCCACATATTTTGCTCCTAGTCTAGATATATAATGTGAGTATCTTTATTTGTCGATACATGTTTCTACTCATGTCGGGGATTCTGTAGTGGTAGACCGTGTGTATCGATTATTTATTGTTACCTTGATAGGGTATGAAAGTCATGCAGATTTAAAGGTCTTAAATATGCTAAATTTTGATGTGATTCTTGGTATGGATTGGTTATCTTCTTCCCACGGTATTTTAAATTGTCATGCCAAGACAATAAATTTAGCTATGCCTTGAATTCCTATAGGAGAATAGAGAGGTTCCTTTAGTCACCCTCCTCAGGATGTGATATCATTTCTCAAGGCTCGTCAATTTTTAGAGAGAGAATGTTTGTCTTACATGGCACACATTAAAGATGCTAGTGTTAAGACTCATATGCTTGAGTCTATTCCAGTAGTGAGTGATTTTTCGGAGGTATTCCGGACAGATTTGCAAGGTCTTCCACAAGAGTGTGATATCAATTTGTGTATTGATGTGAATAAAGGAACTTAGACTATTTCCATTCCTCCTTATCGTATGGCACCGACTAAAATGAAAGAGTTGAAGGAACAATTGCAGGATTTGCAAAGCAAGGGCTTTAAGTCACGACCCAAAACGAGTCGTGAGTGGCACCCACACTTAACCTCCTATGTGGGTGAACCAAGGAATCCAAAAAACCAATATATGCCAATAATTCAACTACGAATAACAAAAATAATGCGGAAGATCCAAAATCTTACTAAATATAATTTTCCAAAACCAGAAAGTCATCACATCAAGGACATCTAAACTCCAAATACTAAGTCAAAAAATATCTAATACAAAAAATTAAAAGAATAAAATTGTATGTGTCTAAAACATAGAACATCATGTCATGACCGACAAAATCTAGCACGAGCTTGAATGAATAGCTCACCCTGCAACATGACATGCCGGAGACTGGCAAGAGCTGAGGGAAATTCAAAGTCCTTAGTACACTCGTTGCACTTCATAAAAGGAAAACAAAGAAAAACACATGTAGGGCTAAGTACGGGGAAACATTCACTGAGTATGTATCATCGACCAACCCAACATATAACCTAATATACAATAAATAATAGTATGAACACAACTACTTCACCAAATGAAAATTACATAAAAATTTCATGATTAAAATTAAAGGAAAAATAGATGTGGTGAGTGAAGATTAAACCCACAACCTCTTAAATGAATGTGAGAGTTAGGAGAAAAATAAAGGAGAAAATAAATGTGGAGAGTGGGGACTGAACCCAAAACCTTTTGGATAGGTAAGAAAGTTCAGAGATAAATTAAAAAATAATAATGATATTGTGGGGGCTTGAACCCACAACCTCCTTGTCTTAAAACGAAAAAGGAGAGGAGAAAAGAAAGAAATATTATGGGGTTGATGGGAATCAAACTAGGGTCTCCCAAATTTGAAAAATGCAATTATCATGTTTAAAATAAGATTAAGTGTTGTTCAAGGGATTCAAAATCGGGCTCCCTTGCCCAATTCCGTATTGAGACATAAGTCATACGTAAACAGATATTTAATGAATGTTGCCTCTAAAGATCGAACTCAATATCTTGGCATATCTACAAGATGCATAAGCGTTGTACCATAAATCTTAGGTAAACATGAATCACTTAGACAAACTATGAATGAAGCCTCATGGCTTGTATGTGTGGAATCATAAGTCTAGCATACGTTTAAAAGTATGTGATCCTAAGATGAATGTGATAAAATAGTGTAACCCTAGAAAGGTAAAGTAAGAGTGTGAAACACACTAAATGGCCAAGTGCATTGCCATATGATGAAATAAACATTCACGTGAAGGGGTGAGTAATTATGAAAAGAAAATGTGTTAAAGTTAATGAATGAGGTGTCAATATTATAAATGCCTAATATGAAAGATGAGAGCAATCTGAAATGAGCCTAAGAAAATGTTACCAAAACGTACTCACCTATGAGAGTGAAGAGCTAATGAAGAAACCAGTCTCTATGAACACTCTAATGAATGTATTGAAGTTAATGCATACTTAATACTAATGATGAGATGAAAACTAATCTAATGAGCTATGATGTCCTCATTCTAGAAGCTAACTTCCATTATGTATGAGTTGAATGTATTGGAAGTTTATACTGAGCACCAATACGCTAGATATGAGCGGTGATGCCTTTCTTCATGAAAGGGCGGAGGTTGACGTAACTCTCATTAGATGAGACTATCCGGCATGCCCGGTATGGGTTCCTTATATCTCCTTGTCTTTTAACCTATACTGCTAATATAAGGATCTAGCAGTGTTCAATCCCCTATATACGCTAGCATATTTTGGGTCACTTTGGCCAGTGATTCAACCTCTTTTCGGTGTGGGGAAGACACCGGATTTCATGATGCTAAAATGATTTATGTCGATTAAAGTTATAGTTTCCAATCAATGAATGAGGCCAGCTTTAAATGATGCACATAATAAATGACTGATACAAAAGGTGTTAGGATAGGATAATCAAGAGGTGAGCTAGACTTAAGTAATGACACTAGGTAATTCTTGATCACTGCACAATGAACCCTATGAATGTCAATAACTACATCCTAGGTATAGTTGGTGTGTACACTAGCATAAGAATGTATGTAGTGAAGTACGTATTAACGAATGAATCAGACTCTATTTTTTCTAAAGAAGGCTCCCTACTAGAGGTCCCATATGTTGGGCCCTCATTTTTTGGAAGTCTTGATGTCAAATCCATGATTCCAAATTCTCATGGCATATGAACGAATGATATGAAAGATGTTATGTGGTATGTGTAAGACATTATGTGTTGTCTGCAATATGATACGTGTGATGATACATGTTACTCTCATGGCATGACCTTTCTAATGAAATTTGGAAAGTCCACTAACCTTTGTAATCCAATTTTAGCAAGTCTACTGACTTGATTTTCTATAAATAATTTTATTAAGAAAGAGCGATTATTACCCATGCATCTCTTTGGTGTGTGCTTGCATATAACCGTACATAGTAAAAGTGTTTACTAATCCCATACAACTATTTATTTTTAGGTGCAGGCACATGTAGATGTTAAAGCTTACAGGTCGACGCTGAAGCCATCCAAGACGTGGAGCATTCATACACTTTGTAGGCCCTCATGCATTTGAGAAGGATTACCCATTTTAATCTAACTTAGATATAAAATGAGCTACTGGAGTATGTTCCACTAGCGTTTCTTTCCCGTTTTTATTTCAGACATTATATTTGTGCCATTTTGGCAAGTATATATTCAAAGCAACATTGTACTATTTCTTTCATTTGATGATATTAATGTTAGATGGTTGATGGTGAACATATATGAGATTGAATATAATGACTTACATACATGTTAAGAAACAAAAAGTTCAAATTTTCTGCTAAAATTAACCTAGACAAAAGTAATGATGACGTATGTAGGCTTGTCTGCGACCATTGAGAGGTCAACGATGACGGTATCGTCTGGGTTATAGACTCCGGCTGTGACAAAGTTGGCATCAGATCCATAGTTTATATTACGAGGATAATAATTCACATCACATCGAGTAGTTCCTCATTCTAGTGAAGTGCACCACTATCCTGAAAAAGAGACTGCGTGATGCGTAGGAAAAATTACCTTCTTCTGATCTTATCGTGCCTTCTCTAATTGTCTGATTTCATGGTGTTAAGAGAGTATCTAACATCAACTGTTGAGATTAAAAAAAAATGAATACGAGGAGAAACGCTAGCAGAGAGATTGGAGGAGCAGCTACTGGGTAAATGAAGTGCCTTCCCAGGTTCCAGCTGCAAGAATGGAGATGTCTGTTAAACCAACATGGTTAACATATGGAAAAGTGTGGACAACCTTGGTAGAGATGGCCCAAGCCATCACTTTACAAGCTCAGGCTATGACAGCCCAGGAAGAGCAACAAGGTTTTCCAAGGGAGAACCCACCTTCCAGCACCATTACTAGCAGGTTAAGGGACTTCACAAGGATGAATTCTCCAGTTTACACTAGATCTAAGATTGCTGAGGTTCTCGAGGAGGAGTGTAGGGCATCAATGCTGCATGATGGCATGAATCTTTCCAGCTTATGGTCCATGTCCAAAAAGTGGAGAAAAGCAAGAAGAGGAAACATACAAGGGCAGGGAATAGGTTAAGGCAAGCTAGGAAGAATTTTTCAAGGAAGAGTAATACTGAAATAAGGGATAATCCCGAGTTTAAGAGGTGACTCTCCCACCAAGAGGAGTCAAGTTCATCCAAGGGTCACTTAGATAGGGATTCCGAGCCCAGATTTAAGAGAAACAGTGAAGTACATACACCTCAAGAGAGGCCACCTTGTAGGAAATATGGCAGACTTCATGGAGGAAAGTGTACAAGGGGCTCTAACGCTTGTTACTGTTCTTGAAACCTTGGTGACATGATGAACGATTTTCCGTATATGAGAGGTCGAGAATAAGGAAAGGATAAAGTTCAGCAGAATGGTCCAAGTGAAGAGGTTCCAAGTAGGGAACTATTCTTCGCACTCAAGTTTAGAGGTGTATGGGAAGACACCTATAGTGATGTCTACGGTGCGTAGCCTAAATTAGTTTTTCATGTGTATGGTTTTATGCACTAGTATGAAGTTAATATTTTGGGGTCATCATATTGGTTGCTGAGTTATTTGACTTATGTGTTTATTTATGTTGTATGCTTTGGTTTAGAAAGGAGTTCCTTAGTCTATTATTGTGAATCTTCTAGTAGGTTTCAAGGATGTGCACAAACATACTAATATGTGAATTAGATATTCACAACAAAAAGCATTGAATGGATTAGGTATGGATTTTCTCCACAAGTGTTATGCTAAGATAGAATAGCAAACCATTGTAGTGAGGTTTCAGTTGCCAAATGATATAGGGTATAAATGAACAGGGCGTGGATCAATCCAACAAAGCCATATAATTTCAAATCTTAAGGCCAACAAGATGTTATATTAGGGGTTAGATATACTCCTCCTAAGGCTGGTTTACTTTAAGAAACTCTATGTTTTAGTACAATAGTCGACTTGGTGTTTTAAGTCCAAAAATCGTATATGTAATAATTGCACTATGTGAGTTAAAATGAATTCATATTTGCATATCATGTTGCTGTTTTTGTATAGCGTGGACATGATATTTTTTTGTTGCATGAATTGTGAGGTGCATCAAGTTAAGTTAGATTGAGAAAGAAGTTCCTCAATCTCAAATATGAATCTTCAGATAAGCTTGAGTAATATGCATTATCCAGAGTAAGTGTGAAACAAAAATTCACAAAGAGTAAAGTCTAAAGTATGAAGATATTTTAAAAAAATCACCCTCCTTATTTTAAAATAATGTGTAGTGTCATTCAGGGACAAATGTTCTTCAGGGTGGATAATGTAACAACCCTAAACTGGATATGCTAAGTATGCTTGATGTGTCTATTCTGCCTACTGTTAGACCGTGCTCACACAGATTGATCCGCGTAGAACCAGACCTCTGAACCCTTGCAAAAGCCCATCCAACTAACTTGGGGAGTTAGTTGATCTAGTAAAAGTTGGGTCCATCCATGTAGGGCTCCAGAATATGAAGATTTACTCTTATGAGTCTTTAATGGACTTAAAAAGGGGAAATCTTAAGTTTGGAGGGTCTAGGGGTAAAATGGTCTTTTTTAGGCTAAAGATAGTATCGTAATTACCCTAAATATGTAATTCATTATTTAAATAATAAGTTGGAGGGTCATTTTTTGTAGAAAGGACAGAAATTGCCCATTGAGCAAAATATTGCTCCACCCGTGTTCGAACCTAGGTAGGAGCAATGATTTAAATTGATTAGTTATATTGGTGAATTAGTTTAATTAATTAATATTTCAATATTGATTGAAAAAAATCAAAAATAAGATTATTATTATTAATTAATTAATTAATTAATGGGGCTGTTTAGGTCGGGTCTATCCGGAGGGACCCATTTCTGCAATGGGGACGTCACAGGTTCGAACCTCGACGGAAGCGATATTTAAGTGGACTAAATTGAGTTTTAGAACTTGATTTTGTAAAGACACTCACCTTTTTTATGTTAATCTCTCTCTCCTTCACGTCTATCTCTCTCATTTCACACTTTCTTTCTGGCTGACAAACGTGAAAAAAAATTTCTTCACACTTGAAGAACTTTCACACAAAACACAAACGAGAAAGCAATCTTAAAACGTTATGCAAAACGTAATACGCTAGTTGGGTAAGGTGCAAGTTGTAGGATTGGACGTGAATTTGGTGAGGTCTTGGGAAGCAAGTTCAAGTTTTGAACAATGTTAAAATCAGGAACGGGTTTTCTTACTTTTGTTCCCTTTCCTAAGAGACCCTTAAGACTCAGATAATTCTATTCTGAAACTAGGATTGTTCCCTGTCACTAGCTCCTATCACTGATCTTACATTGTTATGTTTGCTGGTAGATTAGCTATGAAGTGTCATTTTTGTAATAATGTGTTCATGATTATGTGTTTGGAATTGTATGACCGATGAAGTTTGTACGCCAAAATTTATCGAAAAATGTATGTGTATGGCGTGACATGATTTTGGATTTTAAGCCTTAAAAATGATAAATTTTTATGGTTGAATTTTATGTGCGAATGTTTGTGTAAATCATGAGGTGTAAAAGTTGTGTAATGTTGTTGGATTTAATGGGAATTCTTGGCTGAATATAATCATAAAAATATTACACTTAATGATACACCAAATTATCTATGAAATTCCTTAAGAATTAATGTATGAATGATGATAAAAAGAACCTGAAAATATTGAACAAATTTCCAGCATTTGGCAAGTTGGGTTCGGCCAAACAAAGTGATACAAAATTCAATGAAAAATGAATATAAAAAAAGTGATATCACTAAGGATTAACCAAAGACATCATTACATGAAAGATACAAAAAAAATCAACAAAAGATTGAGAGGAAAATGGACTTGAAGAGACAAAATTTCAAACAGTCTCGATCAAGGATGAGGAAAATTATCTATGTTTTTAAATTTTTTCAATTGTGACGTCATTAGGGATTGAACCGACGACCTCAACAAATGAAAATTTCATAAAATTTCATGATAAAAAATAAAGGAAAAATAGATGTGGTGAGTGGGGATTGAACCCACAACCTCTTGAATGGATGACAGTGTTAGGAAAAATATAAAGGAGAAATTTAATGTTGAAGATGGCGATTGAACCCACAAACTCTTGGATAGGTGATAAAGTTAAGAGATAAATTAAAAGAAAAATAATGAGCTTGTGGGGATTGAACCCACACCCTCCTTGTCTTAAAACAAAAAAGTAGAGGAGAATAAGAAAAAAATATTTTGGGGCTGATAGGATCGTTCCTCTTTCTTGGTAAAAACCTTCCACCCACACCACAAAAACATACTACTTCTCGAGGTATAATATGTAACGGAATCTTCAAACCTTAAAAACAAAATTTTTTCGTTTGTGGTTAAATCGATTATGTTGTATTGACTGATTAATAATTTCTGGAATGATTTGGCAGATAATGTTGTATGAGTAAAGATTTGGTTCGTTAGAGAAATTTCATGTTGTTCTGGCAAATAAGTCTGGTGATGTGATGTATGGGAATAGGGTCTCCCATATATGAAAAATTCAATTATCAAGTTTAAAATAACATTAAGTGTTGTTTAAGGGATTCAAAATCGGGTTCCATTACCCGATTCTATATTGACACATAAGTGATACGTAAACAAATATTTAATAAATGTTGCCTCTAAATATCGAAATCAATATCTTGTCATATCTACAAGATGCATAAGCCTTGTACCATAAAATCTTGCGTAAACATGAATCACTTAGACAAACAATGAATCAATCCTCATGGCTTGTATTTACGGACTCATAAGTCTAGCATACGTTTAAAAGTAAGTGAGCCTAAGATGTATATGATAAAATGATGTAACCTAGAAAGGTTAAGTAAGAGTGTGAATCATACTAAATGGCAAAGTGCATTGGCTATGATGAAATGAACATTCACGTAAAGTGAGTAAGTATCAAAAGGAAATGTGTTAAAGTTAATTAATGAGGTGACAATGATAAGCGGCTAATATGAAAGATGAGAGGAATCTTAAATGAGCCTAAGTAAATGTTACCAAAAACGTACTCACCTATGAGAGTGTAAAGCTAATGAAGAAACCAGTCTCTATGAACACTCTAACGAAAGTATTGAAGTTAATGCATACTTAATACTAATAATGATATGAGAAATCATCTAATAAGCTATGATGTCCTCAAGCTAGTAGCCAGCTTCCATGATGTACGAGTTGAATGTAATGGAACTTTATACTAAACACCGATAGGCTAGCTATGAGCGATGATGCGTATATAGAGATCTAGTAGGGTTCAATCCCCTATTCAAGCTAGCATGTCTTTGGTCACTTTGGCCCGTGATTCAACTTTTTTCGGTGTAGGGCAGACACTGGTTTCATGATGTTCACATGATATGTGTGGGTTAAAGTTATAGTTACCAATCAATGAATGAAGCCAACCTGAAATGATGCACATAATGAAATGAATTATACTGAAGGTGTTATGATAGGATAATCAATAGGTGAGCTAGTATTATGTAATGATACTAGGTCATTCTTGATCATTGCACAGCGAAACCGATGAAAGTCTTAAACTAATCCTAGGGATAGTTGGTGCTTACACTAGCTTATGAATGTATGAAGTGAAGTACGTATGAATGAATGAAGCAGAATCTGTGTTTGCTAAAGAAGGCTCCCTAGTTGACGTCCCATATGTTGAGACCTCATTGTTGGGAAGTCTTGATGTCAAGCCCATCATTCCAAAGTCCTATGGTGTATGAACGAATGATATAAAAGATGTTATGTTCTATATGCAATATGTTATGTTCTACGTTTAAGACGTTATGTGTTGTGTACAATATGATACGTATTATGATGCACGTTACTCTCATGGCATGACCTTCCTAATCCAATTTGGCAAGTCCACTAACCTTTCTAATACAAATTTGGAAAGTCTACTGAGTTAATTTTTCCATATATGAGGTTGTTAGGAAAGAGCTATTCTTACTCATACATGTCATTGGTGTGTGCTTGCATATACCTATACTTAGTACAAGTGTGTACTAATCCTATACAAGGCTATATTTTTACGTGCAAGCAGAGGTGGACGTTAGAGCTTACAGGTCAATGGTGAAGCCATCCGTACCTGGAGCATTCATCCGGACATCGTATGCCCTCATTCATTAGAGGATGCTTGCCCATTTTAATCTAGCTTAGTTATAGGATTGAGCTAGTGGAGTATGTTCCACTAGCATTTCTTTCCCGTTTTTATTTCAAACATTGTATTGCGGCCATTATGGCAAGTATACATTTAATGCAACATTGTACTATTGCTTTCATTTGATGATCTTAATGGTAGATGGTTTATGGTGAACGTATATGTGTTTAACTAGAATGACTTACATGCATGTTGAAAAATAAAAAGTTCAAATTTTCAGCTAAAATTAACCTAGATGAAGAAAAGATGATGTATGTAGGCTTGTCTGCAACCTCTGAGAGGTCAAGGACGCCTGTCTTGTCTGGGGTCTAGACTCCGGTCGTGACAATGGAACCAAAAGGGCAACAAAATTTTTTCGAAACTCTGAATAGGGTAATTCTATATATTTTTATACGAAAAGGGAAACATTTCCTAAACTTTCCCTAGCGGTGTATATTATAGGGTTTTAAAAGTAATACACAAAATGAGTCTTACAAGCTTCATGAATATTTGAGCCTTATAAGGCACAAATCCACATAATTTTTTAAAAAAATACATTTTTTCTTTCTTACTAGGACTATTCTATAACTTGAAGCATATTAATACAACAAAAGTTGTTCTTCCTATAATTAATTCTATACATTTAATTCTAATCTTTGATTTGTATAAATTTAGTAACAAATTCCCATGTGCTTATCTTGAATGGTGAAGCCACGTATGCTAATAAAAAAATAACAATTGAATATTTTTCGTCAAAAAATTATATTATATAACAGTAAAATTTGAAGCTGTTGATTTTAGAATTTTAATTTTTTTTTATTTAAGAAGGTCATAAATTCAAGCCATAGAGAGAACCTTCAGTATAAATGCAAGGGCTGCACAAAATAGTCCCTTGTGGTTTAGGCCATTCTCGAACTCCACACATAGATATGCATTTTAAGATGTTTTAATACACACTTGTACAGGTTCATGTACCAGCCTGCAACATCAGAAACCACTTTAAGATAAAGACTTTGGTAGATGGATTTCATCAACATATATATACTCCATCAATTAGGTTACATTTAGTTATTATCACAGGTGACCTGCCTTATTTTGAAGATAAAAATTTCATATTTTGTACAATGCATTTTGAATTAAGACCACAAAAGATTGTCAATTACTATATTGTTCCTCCCTTTCGTCGCAATTAATATTTCTTTTATATTTTTCGATAATAATAACACACTACTTAGTGTAATCCTACAACTAGGGTTTGGAGTAGGTAGGATGTATGCTGATTTTACCTCTACCTTTATGAGGTAAAGAGAATGTTTTCAATGGACCATCTGCTCAAAAAGAATGTTATCAAAGTAACATTTGCAAGAAAAATATAATACCCAAATACCACGACTTGAAGAAAATAAAACAACAATTAGAGCGACACACAGAATAATAGGAGACTATACAATTACTAAATACTACTGCAATGATGAGAAGAAGAAAATGAGGAGGTTATCCCCAAATTCTCCCACGTTAAGTACGAGAACACCCAACAACCTACTGAGTTGGAGCTGTGCTAAGTCATATGTATTCTCTATCAATGTTTTCCCAGTATACCTCAACCTCTCTTAACTCTTGCTACAACAAACCTCTCAGATCTCCTAATTGGTGTACCCTCGCAGCTCACTTTCACATGAACGAACCACCTTAGCCTCATATTTCTCATCTTGTCTTTCATAGAGCTACTCCCACCTTGTACCGAAAAACTTTATTCCCAATCATATTTCTCTCAGCGTGTGATCACTCATCCATTTGAGCATCTTAATCTCAATAATCTTCATCTTCTAGACGTGGATTTTCTTGACTAACTATCACTCTTCCCGTACATCTCTACCTCATAAGTTACATAACTAAACATCATTTTAATCTTATTAACAATCAATGACATTGTAAGAAAAAAATATTATATGGGTCGATGAAGGGACTCTCAAAGTCAATATAATTATAATAGAAGTATTAAATTTATGTAGGCCTTTTTACAAGAAGAATAACCATAAACAAGTAAACACAGTGAAAGAGATGCAAGCGATGAAATAGAGAGTAACGGCTAGACAAACTGAATGTTCTAAAGTAACATACATACCAGTTGCAAATGCAACTACAACGACTTCCATCACATAAATCTACAATGCAATCACCATATTATAAATATGGATAATAATTGTCAACACTGTTACAGCGGTAATGACATCCATATTCAAACTTTTTTCTATTGTAATATTGTAGCATGCAACATATAATCTAGTTTTATGTTGACCTTCAATATTTATTTTTTCTGTTGTAATCTTGTCATCCTTTCTATAGTATTTTTCCATGATCGCTTCACGTCTTTATAAGTCATATATAGGTTGTGACAGTGATACTTCAAGCACAAGCACTACAAAAAGAGACATTTAGCGGTAATTGAGTTCATATAATTGCATCTAATTTCACTAAAATATTTAATGACATTTATATAGGGTATTGGTTATGAATACTCATATTTATTAAATTTTGCCATTAAATACTATATAGTGGTAAGATATGTTATTGCCACATAGTCGTTTATTTATTATAGCGAAGTTGTTTTTAAGGACTCATGGCTGGTGTCTTCTTGTCTTCCATTCATTATTTAGTTAATGTGAAGATCATCATGTTAAATGTTAGGAAAGGATATCTATTACATATAGTGTGAGCTATTTATAAGCCTCTATGATTACATAAACTAGTTTTGAAGAAGCATATTGATGTTGAGAATACTTACCTTTATTAATTTGGTATACTATAAACAACAACAATAACATACCTTGTGAAATCCACTAAGTGGTATCTAGGAAGGATCATTGTATGCAAACCTTATCACTATCTCGTAGAGGTAGATATTTTTTTTTCGAAAGACCCTTGGTATCGAATTTTATCTGTTATTATTCGAAGAGATGACACCATTCTTGTTGATGAATTTTTAAGAAAATACTTAATAACTAATAATTAATAAACAAAAACTGAAGAAGCAATTGACTAAGTTTATAAAGGCGACTTAAATTTAAAGTTTTGCATGAAATGATAAATTTCAACATTCAATAAAATTATTAAAAGAAAACCTAAGCTTGCATATATGATTAAATGAACTGATTAAAATGCAATCCTGAGTCTACAGGGAAGAAGTGTCAACATTGTTTTCTCAGTTGTTGTTTCTCCGTTTTCTCTCACAACAAATAGTGTTTTTGTTTGTTTTGATACTTGAATCTTCATTTTCTTAATGATTCATATTTGGTCTTCTTCAGTTGGACGATTCCAATTATATTCATCTTCAATTTGTGAGAGCCTGAAAGTACACTGTGGAATGGAATGAAATTTAGTGAGATAACAAAATAAGTTTAGAAATTTATTTTCTTCTGTCAAATTTCGAAGTATCAAAAGAAATGAAAAAAATAAACTATTGTTGAATAATATTACAAAATTTTTTCATACATGATGTAGATAAACAAAAGCTTTATATGAATTACCTTATAAATGTTATTGATGGAACGAAATTTGATACTTCTTGGCATTCCTTGTATGATATGATAGTTTCCACCATTTTCATCTTTTGCCAAAATTCTCGAGCCATAGTTAATATTTTCATTTATAATATGATCAGAATTATCTAGGATATCATCTTCGCATGTAGTTTTGTTGATATCTGGCTCACCTGAAAATTTTATGTGACATATCATGATATATGTGAAACAAATTAGAAGTTGAAAAAGTAAGGTTGCAACATCAATTTAATGACTGTATTTTAGGCTACCAATGTGCTATGTGCCATTTAGGGGAAGATTTTAAATTACCATGCGCTCATCAATTTAAATTAAAGATAATTCTATACTTTCGATGAAAAAAAAGTCAAATAATTAAAATAAATTAATTTTGAAAGTTGTAAAATTCATAAAGTACCATCAATATTTTCTTCTTGTCGTTTGTCAAGAAGTTCCTCCACAAAAGAATCCTTTTGACCCCAGCTTATGTTGCTTTCGCTATGTTGTTTAAATTTCTCACTTTCTAATTCTTGCAAATCCATATTGTTTCTTAATAAACAATTGGAGATAGAAAGGTATATTGTGAAATACAATAAACGTGCTAAATAAAAGATTTTTAAATAGATGTAACTGTTAAAAAATTACCTCGCAAGCAGGAAGGAGGGGATACAAACACGTATTGACAGTGTTATTTTCTATTTGGGTAGCACTATTATGGTTATCTTCACCAAGGCTCTCAAACTCACCTGAAAATCATTAATAATCAAATGAAAGATAATTAATAGTATAAGTCAGTTATGAGTTGTTGAATAATCTAATGAATTACCTACCATGAATAATTTGTTGCTCGTGATTGTCTGCATCCTTCCTCTTTCATGGGAAGTTGTGAATTTCTTTCCTTGTTCCCTTGAAACAAATAGTTAAAATTTTATTTTTCTAAACAAGAGTTACTAATGATATATTGAAATTAATTCTTAGACTACTAATACTCAAATTACTTTTTAAAAGTTTATTTAATAATAAGATTAAAATAAAAAAAAATCATTATTTCTATTTTAATTTATTAAAGTGAACAAGGACAATAATAATCAACATAAATAAGTTGTAAGATGTTGAATTAATTAACTATGTACGATAAATAATTTTTTCCTTTTGCTTGTCCTCTAGTATAGTCCTGGAAGAGTCCCCTTTGGTCCTCTCCAGAAGATTACTTATTCCTCTTTGCATCTTATTTCTTTTTATTTTCTTCTTCAAGCATATTGGGCATATACTAGTGAATGAAAACCAAAAGAAAAGATCAACAAATTATTCAAATTGACAAATCATGCTCTTAAGGAAGAAAGATCTTCCCCCCACACTAAAGAGTATAAAGTTGAAAGCCAAATGAGATTTAGAAGTCACAAACAAAATATAATTAATTTATTATACATAAATGTCGTTGAAGCTATATACACTTTATCCTAATCATAACCTTATATATACATTGTATTTCATAAAATAAAACTTATTTAAAATAAATAGAAATAGATTTTACACATAGATTTTAGAGATGAAACACACTTTTGGATTTGAGCACATAGGAATGATTTTAAGGGATTAAGAAAGCATCATCCTTCGATGACTCTCGTTCTAAGATCGAGATAAAAGTCTCGTTCTAAGATTGGAAAATATAATTGCTTGAATGCTTGTGGAAAAATTTATGGAAGTCTGATTGTGTTTAATGAGATTGTTCATACATATATATACACAACAACAAAAGCAACAATATCTGATGTCATCCAACAAATAGGATTTGAAAAGGGTGAGATATATACAAACTCGGGTTTGAAAAAAGGAAGATCTACACAACTTTTACTATAACTTTTTGGGGGTTGAGATATTTTTTTCTATATTCTATTGACAAAAGAACTACAATTGTATTTCAAGCAGGAGAAATAAAAAAATCAATCTTGTTGATTATAGGTTTTAAAATTTATTAGAGATGGTCTGTAAATTAAAAAAAATGACACTTGCTAAAATGAATTGTAAAATTTATAAATGAACACAAGGAAAAAAATTGAGAAACAAAACTATAACTGAATTGAGTCAAACTTACCATCACGTAATTCTATTCTTTTATGCAAGAAAATAAAAGGCAAAAATGAATTGAATAGAATGAACGAGTGAATTAATATTGTCTCAATCACATTTACATGTTCCTCTTTATTTATCCCTTTAAAAAATTGAAGTAAGTGAAGAAGCAAACCTGTATTGGTTCAAGTGTCTTCTCTTGATTGCTTATATATTTTTTCAAAAACAAAAATTAAAATGAAGAACGAAATAGACATCTCGCCTTTTATGAGTTGTTTCTTGAAAAATATGTTTGTTCAATTTAGGAAAATTTATTATTTGTCCATAAAAGTTAAGATAAATTTAAAGTTCAAAGGTGTGAACAGAGTAGAGTTTTAAATCAATTATTGTGAAGACTTTTATTATTTTGCTAATAGTGATATTTTAAAATTAATTGAGAAATTTATTTAAAATAATTTATTTCTTTTAACTTAGTCATTTATTATACTTTGTAATGTGTATTATAAGGAAATGACTATTGGTTTTAAGACTTTGACAAAATAAATTTAAATAGTTTTCATATAGTTGGTCAAATATCATATTTAATGCAAACTATCAGAATCACAACAAAATTGATATAGGACATGAAATTGTGGTTGAGGTAATGATATTTTTCTTCCAAAATATAATAGTTATCTTAACTTAAAATTAAAGTATTCTGAATTTATTTTTTGGAGTGGAAGACTCTATATCTCTTTTCTTCAAATTTGTTTAGATTATGAAATTCACATAAAACAATTTATGTGTAGTTGTTTCTATAATAATATAGAATACATTAATATAAAATAAAAAATCTATTTTAAATTAAATTAAAAATATTCACTTTTTCCTGCAATTTGATAAATGAATAATTTATGGGTAATTGAAATTAAAAATTAGTTGTTCTGTCGTACGTGTTTATATGTCTCAACATAATTGTTTAACTATTCCTTTTAAGAGTAATACCTTCAAGATATTTAGTAGAGAAATTCAAAAAATAGTTGAAGACAAAAATTTATTCTGGTGTGGGAGACAAATAAAGTATAAATTTTAGAAAAAATAGGTCTATTTATAAAATATAATTTTTCAATGAATGCAATTAAATTGAAACCCTTCCCAACATATAGTTTCTTCATTGCTTTAGAAAAAAACAATCATCATATCTTTACAATTTAAAAAAGAAACAATATGAAGAAATAAAAGTTCTAACTAGCACGATTCAATAATTGGGTGTGATGACATCTTCCTTATCCAAATATGACAAGTCCACGGAATCAATCATTGACAAGGGTAAATACGAAAGTAAGAAAGGAAATAAGGACTAAAAATAACATAAAAATTTCGAAAATTATAACAAAACAAAACATGATTTCACATATACAAGCTACTAGACAATACACAAGTTTTTATAAATGAACAAGTCTGAATGTCTACATTCCTAGAATGATAGAAAGACATAGTCAATAGTAAGTAACACCTTCCGCGAGGTGGTACCTCACAAATTCCTCAAAATAAAGCCACGAACACTTATGCAAGAGGAGGATCAAAATTAACGGGGCACATAAACTAAATAAGTGTAGAAAACAAGGGAGTGAGTGATGAGTGGTGGATTTCCCCTCATTTAAATAACTTTCATATTTACTTTCACTTAACTTAGTTTAGAATTGATGCTTTTTATGTGGTTTGCTTAACATTTATAGGTAAATGAAATGGAGTGTTGATTAAGAATATGGATGAAAAAATTAAGTGGGATTGAAGAAGGAAGAGGCCAATTAGAAGAAAGTGGAACTGAGAGAAGTTTAGTTATCATGACCGTATGAAGTATAGGTCGTGATTGCGTTGCCCGTGAAATTCAATTCTTGGGATTCTGTATTCAGATGTCGTTATCCCATGTCCTAGATACACAACTCCCTGCGATCGCATGTGTTAGTTGTCGTGATTACAAAGGGGTAAAATACCTAGCACCAGGGCAGATTGGGAATTTCACCAAATTAATCCCAAAACCCCTTTGCACACTTGCCAACAATCAGTGTTTATATATCCATCTTGTACGCAATAATCCTAGAGAGAGAATTCCATATTCTTAGCTTAGATTAGAAAAGTACTTGTAGATTTCTATTAGGATTGAGACTTCCAAGTTGCCTTAAAATTCACATTTGGATTTTACAATCGTGTTCTTATTACTAAAATCTCATAATTTTTTCTTTTTTTCATTTCTTTAAATTTCTAGAACTATGGGTGAAATTGTCTAATTGATATTTGGGGTTTCATACTAAAAATAGACAACTTGTTTGGATTTTTATTGCTCACTCTAATGCTTGTTTTGTGATTGTGTGCTTTCATGATTAGGGTTTAATCTTATTTTCATGCTTTAATCTATGATTTGAGAGTGCATGCTTGAATCTAGCTTCCGATTTATGTTGATTGCTCGAATAAGAATTCCTGATGTGGAGCATTAGATTAATAGTCATTTTTGACTTTGATTCCCAAATTTGAGACAAGGAGATAATTTGGATTTACTTTGTTGAATGTTAGAAATATGGATTCAGTTAATGTATTGGATTGGTTGTTGTTGAAATCAATTGAACACGAAGGAGATTTTCTGATAAAACACTTTGAGATATAAAGGAGATAAGTGTTGATTGATAATTATGTAGTCAAACTTAAATTGATTTGAGATGGCAAAGGATTGTTGAATGAGGGTTGTGTTCCAAGTTTCCTAATCTATCCTTGCTTAGTATTGTCTTTGACTAAATCCTTTATTTTCTTAACAAATTCGCTTTCTATTTGATAGTGTTGTAGATTGCATGTTCAAATTCACACCAATATCTTTTTATCCTATAACTTTTCGATTGCTAATAAAAAGGTTCCTTGTGGGATTTTACCGTAACTCTTAGTTGGCTATTTTTATTGATGACAACCACTCACTCGTAAAAATTTTTTAGGGTAATTTAGTATTATAGAAAACGGGTGCCATTGTCGTTGATCAATTAAACATATTGAATTGATTTAGGATTTTTAGTTTACTTGTTTCTCTCTAAATTGTGAGTATTTCTCTTTATAGTTTTTTTCGACCATATATTTGAGAGTGGTTTGCCTATACCGATCCATGTCCATGTCATGAATCGAATGTGATAAGAGATTTTTTGGATGAAGGTCGTAGCAGTAAAGCTCAATTGGGGGAAAAGGAACTACTCTGATTCTTCTAAGAAAAGGAAAAACTTCTCATAATCCACTTCACTCGGTGCCAATGGGCAGTCAATTTCAAGTTTGAACTCGCAGCTCTTAGGACCATATTAGGAACCAGATATAAGGTAGATACTACTCCTTATCCAATAGTCAAAAGGAGAGAAGAGGAGTCTCATGCCTTGAACCTAGCTAGGTGCTATGATGTGGCACCACTCAATTTTGAGATCTCTACTTTTGAAGCTAATGTGGAGACAAGAAAAGGGATGGTGGTTTACATTGAGAATACCTTAGGCCTTTGAAATATATCCAAACCAATAAGAGTCCAACAAGCTGGAAAAAATGTGATTATACTAAAGTTGCATAAATATGATGCAAAGTTTGGGTAGACGTGCATTTCCGCAAGCTTAAAACATAAAGGGTGATATAACTGGCGTCGTGTCGCGACGTTAAATTGTGCGCTTGATAGGAGGCAACCCATCTATATCTTAATTAGTTTAATGTCTCAATTTTTACATGTAGTTTAGATTTGACATTTTTTTAATTAACCCTCATAATTTCAAAGTTGTGGTGGAGTGTAGAACACGTTTGAATGTATAAAACTAACTGGAATTGATGTTTGGGGTGAAACACCTTCAAAAATAAGAGTTGAAATTTTTTGGATACTCATATGTGCGTAATTATTGGGTGGATCGTCATATTTTGCTCTTTCATCACCCAAATTGAAAGTACCTTTCGCAAGTCTAACACCATGTTTTTCATCACAAATACGAGACCATCTAGCCTCGATCATAAGTAACTGGTGTCACATTCATGTTAGGTAAAAAATCTTCTTGTTGTGATCGTGAGAAGAGGGGTCCCAACAATAATGATTCACGTGAATTTCAAAAGGCTGTAGTTTTTAAATCCATTTTAGTGTCCCATAAACTTCAAAAAACTTCTCCCCCATAAAATAATTTACTCTAATCAATTTTGGACAAGAATTCCATTCAAGTATTTTTTTTTAACTTAAGGTATGTCTTCTCCCCCCTTTCTTGATTATTTCTTGAAATTGGTGAGTTATTTATAAAAGGGTAGATTCTCGCCCTTAGTTTTTTTATCATGATTGGTGTTGAAAACTTTATTGTGTAGAGAGTTATTGTAGTTGAATG
Source organism: Solanum corneliomulleri (assembly GCA_027704805.1). Classification (NCBI taxonomy): domain Eukaryota; kingdom Viridiplantae; phylum Streptophyta; class Magnoliopsida; order Solanales; family Solanaceae; genus Solanum; species Solanum corneliomulleri. Next base: position 49,470,274 of record JAKWIY010003058.1, read on the forward strand.
TCCTTTAACGGGTGTTTATTGAATAAGGATGAATTTGAGGCTTGAAATCGGTTGAAAATGGCACGAGAATAGGTTGCAACTTGTTTATGTAATGCCGAAGTGAAAAATATTTTCTAGGCTGAAGTTTTCTATGCTATCGTGGTCTCATCCCGTGATTATGGTATCTCATCCCCACAATCACGCCGTATTAAAATCTTAAATTCCACGATTGTGATGTCTAATCTTGCAAATACAATGACACTAAAGGTTGATGCTCATGGTCACAACGTCTAATCCCGTGATCGCGATTAGTCGTGTTCTTCGTATTGAAAACTACCAAAAATAGTAACTTTGCCTCCATTCACTCGATTCTTTTTTAACTCATTTCATTTGCCTAATTTCTTTATCATACATTTATTTACCTGCCTTTGCATTAATTTTACATGTTTGTATCTTGTATAGGTATACTTTCTTCAAAAGCATGGACTACAATGACGTCAACCAAATGGAGGAAAAAAGGGAAGAAAATATCATGGGAGAGGAAATCATTAGTCATCAGCTTTTAATGTTCGCTAATTTCAGCGATTGGATGTCCACCTCCACAAAACAATATCATAAAGGAGAGTGGTCTTCTTTTAAAACGTCTCCATGGGAACATCATACTTCCATGGGAGATTTGAGGCCAGTGAATAGATGTGTTTTGTTATAAACTTAACAAGGTTAAACACATGGTGGATCAAGATTTCTATGCCAATATTGCCGAAGGTAATTTTTCTAGTGACTTGGTAGTCACGATCTGGGGCAACCAAGTTTGTTTTGACTTCATGGGGATCAATAATTATTATTGTATTAATGATGTTAATAATGATATTCACATGACAAGTGCAACGGAAGAGGTCCAAGAGTGGTTTGTGAGATACTTGCATGATGGTCATATGCATAAATGGATTGAGAACAACTAGTGGATTGATTCCTCAAAATTTAAAGATAAATAAAAAACTTGGGTGTCCATCATATTAATTTGGGTGATACCAATTTTTCTCTTTATTGGGAGCTTTTGACTTTTCCCATCATGGATGGGATTCCTATTAATGTTGGGTGGATCATTGTGCAACACATTCAGTGTAAAAACACTAAATAATAGACCAAGACTAACATGTCGATACATCATTTCCTAATTACTAATATATGTTTTATTCTCATTTTGGGGACTTAAAATTTTGCGATAATTACAACCTTGCTTATGTAAGACCCCAAAATGATCTAGGTTAACTAGAGCCTAACATGTTAGTATTGATGTTCTAAGTTCCTAAATATGACTAAAATATAGTATATAGGCTTTAGCGAAAATAGTAGATGTGTTGGAAGTCAAACGTCAAGGGACGACCAAGACATTCGATGACTAAGTCACCTAAATGTCTAAAATGTGGTTCTATGTGTTTATGTGTGTTTCATGGTGTTTTAAGGTTCTTAATTGAGTTAATATAGTATGTATAATCAGTGGTTGAAGTTTCGTGAAGTTTGGAGGTCAAACAACCAAGAACGTCCAAGGCGTTCAAAATATATGCCTTGAGTCGACCTTCTACGTCTAGAGGAGTCTCATCGAGTTTTACGTGTTAGTTTTGGAAGAAATTCATGTGAGAGGTGTTAAGCTTATACATGATCGTATTTGGTTGGGAAACATCTGGGAAATTATCCCCAAGGACCGTCTAATGGTCCTTGAGGAAGGACGCCAAATTAGTGTGCAGGCTGTCCCATGCAAACCTTGCCGAAGGAGCAGTCAACGGCCCGTCGTGTATGTGATGCCCCTTCAAAGAGTCCCGTAGTGAGGAATTAGACAAGGGCGAAGAGAGGAAGCTTGACCAGCTATTGTAGCCAACGACGGAGGGCTGTGACGCCACTTTGTGGCTGTGACGGCACGTCAAGGGCAGGCATCGCACGCAACTTCCTTCATGCGCATGCTACTTCCAAGTCAAGGGGTGAATTTTTAAATTCACCCCACCTATAAAATATGTCATGGAAGGTTTATTAAGGGTATCTATGGTGTTTTAATTAAATATATAAAGGGTTATCACATGGAATGTAGTTATGGAACCCTTTTATGTGAACCTTCTTTGGTAGGGTAAATGTGATTGGGGTACGAACTAGTTATGGAATCATTTTATGTGAACCAAATGTATGAATTAATCTATGAGAACGAACGCTAGCACAGAGTGTGTCTGGTAATTGATAGTAGTTCTAGTTTAGTATGAGACTAGAATACAAAGAAGACTTTCATATTCCTTAACAATGTGCCTACATGGGACGTGTCCAAGTTCTACCATTGGAAAGTAGAACAACCTCATCGTAGTCTTGCTATCATGGTCTATGTCGGTTATTGCCTGTTCTCATCATATGGAATACCTATTAGCATTTGAGGAGTTTATGGAGTTTAGATGGTTGTATGGGAACTACCTAGACATTGCACAATAGACTTTGAAGGTGTTATGTGGAGTTCCTAGGTCTTCTTCAAGACCATTATTTGAATGTCCTTTATGTGATGTATGATTCTTAATGAACTAAGGAGCTAATGACTTATGTTAAGGAGTATGTAAATAAATGAGTACCTAATCTAATGTGACTTAAGGATTCCTTAGCTTAAGTGTGAAGAGGGAATAAGAGCTGATCTTTTCATGTCTTCTCTTTGGAAGTCTTGAGTATGACTCTACTTAGGGAAGTAGGTTTATTTTGTGGGCATTATCTAAGCCTTAGGTAGTCTTGAGGACTATTTAGGAAATCTTGAAGAGGTCCCTATGGACGTTATGTTCTTGATTTACTTAAGTAGGTATTTTTATAGTCTTTGGGAAGAGAATGTAATATCATCTATGTGTTGGTGATTTAAGTGAGCATGACTCCATCTGAGGGATTCTATTATATATCTTAAGTGTGTGTGTAAGGGATTGTATGGGCGGTGGCTTCACAACTAACTTAAGTGAGACTTAGAGTTCACCTTTGGTAGAAGAATATTACCTTGATGTTTATGATTTCTTTGTAAGTATGTATGTGAATCATTAAAGGTAATCTTAAGGGTCGTTTAGGCACATCTAGAGAGGGTGTATAAGCGGTATCTCTTTGTGTGACTTAAGTGAATCTTAGGATGACTTTAAGTGAGGAAATTACATGCTAGAAGTATCTTATGTGTTTCTAAATTGATTTATGATGTTATTATGATTATAATATGATTTTAAATCAAAAGATGCATATTTCCAATAAAGTCCATTTTCATGATTTATATGTATTAGCCATACTTAGTACATGTGGTTGTACTAATTCCATGATTTTATCTATCTATATAGTTCTTGGTAGGTGAGGAGCTTTGAGAAGTGAGGACTTAGACTTAGAAGATCATTCAAGAGAAGTTAAAGTATGTCCTTACTTGACTCGAGGGCATATATATGTCTTTTATGTTTTCGTTCAAAGTATTGTAATAGACTAAGCATTTCTATATTCGTATTTTGAAGTATGGGCCGTGTCCCAAGTTTTCTTGTGTCTTAAGATGATGACATTGAGACTTAGTATTTCCTATTACTTTTATATGAAAGAGATTTTGAAGAATATATTATGTTTTGTGAAAAGTTTTAATTCCGCACTACTTTTCACTATGTATATGCAATAAATGATATGAAAGGGCTTGTCTAAGAACTCCGAGAGTTCGACGACGCCGTGCCACAATCCAAAATTGTGCCCTTACTTCTAGGGCGTGGTTTCGGGTTGTGACAAACTTGGTATTAGAGCATAGGATGGTGGAATGTAGTATTAGGAATCTAGAAGTATCATCAAGTCACGTTTAGTAGAGTCTTGACCATCGGGGTTAGTCACGACACATCTATGGGCAAGAGGCTATAGGACGATAGAGTTTCCCTTCTTTTCTACCCCTATGTCGTGCGGTAGAGTAAATGTTATGATTATCCTTCTGATGAGTTTCCTTGTGTTTTCTAGGAGATGAATACTAGAAGGAAGGCCGCTAGAAGGTTGGAAGAGGAGAGGGTGAATGAGGAGGTTCCCCCTCAAGCTTAGCAAGTCGAGCAAGTTCCTCAAGGTAGGAAAGAGTTCAAGGTGATAAGATGCCCAAGTGCCTCCCCAAGGTGATCCTATACCAAATGTAGAAGGAGGTATTGAGGTTCCGGAGATGTCTAATAGTGAGATTAGAGAGGCTTTGATTGCTATCACCCGAGACGTGACTATGCAAGCTAATTTGAATATGATACCTAGGGTTGTGGAGAGCACTATGACATCTAGGTTGAGAGATTCTGTGAGGATGAATCCTCCTATCTTTCTTGGCTCTAAAGTAAATGAGGATCCCCAAGAGTTTCTTGATGGAGTGTACAAAATTTTGAGTGCTATGGGGGTTACATCTAGGGAGAAGGCGGAGTTGGCTTCGTACCAATTGAGGGATGTTTCTCAGATTTGGTACACTCAATGGAAGGATAATAGGCCAGAAGGATCGGGTCCTATTGAATGGGACGAATTTAAGTAAGCTTTTCTTGGTATGTACTTTCTCCGGGAGAGGAGAGAAATTAAGATGGAGGAGATTATCAATCTCAAGAAAGGCAATATGAGTGTTGCGGAGTACTCTTTGAAATTCTCAACTTTGTCTAGGTATGCCCCTTCTCTTTTGTCCAATCCAAGAGATGAAATGAGTCATTTTGTGACGGGGGTAGCCTATTTAGTGGTGGAAGAGTGTTGTACCACTATGTTGCATAATGATATGATCCTAGCTAGACTCATGGTGTATGCACAATCAATTAAAGAGTCTAAACTTAGGAGGACGGCTAGAAGTTTGAAAAGGAGTGGTGCTAGTGATCAAGAGCAAACTAGGTTTAAGAAGAAGGTTCAAACTCAATGAGAATCTAGGAGTGCTAAGTTCAAGGTTGAGAAAGGAGGTGGTTCGAAGGATGGCAAGTATACTTGTACAAATTGTGGAAAGAAACATTATGGTGAATGTCTATTGGGTACATGGAGTTTCTTTACTTGTGGTAAAGATGGGCACAAAATGAGAGATTGTCCTATGATTGCTTCTAGAGGAAGAGAGGGTAAGAAAGTTGCTTCTAGTGTTTCAAAGGATGATGCTTCGACTAATAGGCGTTTCTATGCACTCCGTTCTCGAGTGGAGAAGCCGGATCTGATGGATAGTGATGATGATGTTGGTAAGTTCTCTTTCTTTTGTTAAGATATGAGTCCCTTTTAAGTGGGGGAGTATTTTTGTATATGGGACAGAAGTCCTTGAAATTGTTGTTTGTGCATGATGTTTAGGACTTTTGTTGAAATTGAATTTCATTAACTTCTTGCATTGTGTGTTTTATGAAGCCATGATTATGTCGTAAGATGTGTTTATATGATGTTGCTTTGCATATTAGCATGTTTGTATCATGAATTGCTTTAAAATGTGAATTTTTGAAAAATTTCTTAGAGAAAGTCATTTTTTCCTTAAACACTGCATGCTGCCATATTTTTGAGAAAATGACAAATTGATTCGTTCGCCAAAAAAAATATTGTAATGTGGTTAGAACTGATGTATATGAGTAGGGTATTGATTGTAAAATGATTTTTTACTATTTAAATTGAAGAATGTGAAATTGTTTTTTCTTCTTTGAAAGGTGTTTTATGGTTTGCTAAAGAGCTGCTAGTTGAATCTCTAATCTTGGAAGTGTTCGGAGAGTGGCAAGTGTCATTCGATGACGCATGTTGTCCATGTGGGGGAGATTGTAAGACCCCGAAAATGACCTAGTTTAAGTAGGGCCTAACATGTTGGTATTGATTTTCTAAGGTCCTAAATATGTCTAAAATATAGTATATACGCAGTAGCTAAGATATTAGAGGTGTTGGAAGTCAAACGTCAAGGGACGACCAAGACGTTTGACGACTAAGTCACCTAAATGTCTAAAATGTGGGTCTATGTGTTTATGTGTGTTTCATGATGTTTAAGGTTCTTAATTGAGTCTATATAGAATTTATAGGTAGTGGTTAAAATTTCGTGAAGTTTGGAGGTTGAACGACCAAGAACGTCCAAGTCGTTCGAAAGATATGCCTTGAGTCGACCTTGTACGTCTAGACGAGTATCAACAAGTTTTACGTGTTCGTTTTGGATGAAATTCCTGTGAAAGGTTTCAAACTTATAGAATATCGTATTTGGGTTGGAAACATCCGGGAAATTATCCCCAAGGACCATCTAAGGGTCCTTGAGGAAGGACCCAAAATTAGTATGCAGGTTGTCCCAGACAGACCTTGGAGACAGAGCAGTCAACGGCCCTGTTGTGGCTGTGACGCCCCGTCAAAGGTCCCGTGGTGAGAGACTTAGACAAGAGTTAATAGAGGAAGCTTGTACAACTACTTTAGCCAACAACGGAGGACTATGACGCCCCGTCGTGGTTGTGACGAACCGTCAAGGGCATGCGTCGCACGCAACATCCTTCCTGCGCAGGCTGCTGCTAAGTCAAGGGGTGATTTGGTAAATTCACCCTAATTCTAAATTTATTCATGTACGGTTAATTATGGGTCTTTTGGGTATTTCAATTAAATATATAAAGGGTAATTACATGGAAGACCGCATTCTTCAAAATCATAAACCCAAAACTCTTAGAAAATATTCCAAAACCTCCATTGAAGTCTAACTTGAAGAGGCAGCTTTGTCAGGGGTTTTCGTGTCGAAATTCTTCATCAAAGTGAAGAATTATCATCCTTGTGGTATGACTTGTGATCCTTGAAACTCGTATCATCAATGAGGCCAACTCTCAATATGTTTTTCAAAGTTTTCTAAAGTGAATTGTCCAATTTAATGATTTTACCATGGGTTCTTGCATAAATGATTTCTAAACATCTAATTGTTATTTTATTGATGATTCCAATCTAAATTACCTATGAACCAATGAATTTGGATAAACCCTAATTTTTTACTATAATGTGGGTTACTTGATATTAAGCTAATATTGTTGAATTGTAATGTAGTTTCTTATGGACTTTCTAATGATATTAGAATTGTATTCAATTATTATCTAATTGATCCTAGATTGTTAAACCTAAATTGAATTGACAGGGATTTCATTGGATTTTATGATTATTGCTTGAATTCTTGGTTATGGCCATGGGTAAGGGCCTTGTGATGTTTAATTGGACGATTAAGCATAGAATTGAAGTGTAAATAAGGGGATGAAGGTATGCTGCCCGGATTGATTTGATTTTATATTAATTTTACTTCGATTCTATTGTGATTGATATGGTCAATTTATGGTGGCGGTGTTATGTGCTTTACTTGCAATTGACGTGGCCTTATCGGCGTTACTTTATGCAATATTTTGAGCATGGCCTTATTGGCAACTAGTTGAAGATATGTGGCTATTTGTGTAGTTTTATTATCTGAAGCATGATACTATCTATCTACATGTGAAGTTTATATAGTCATATATGTATTCTTCTAGTTATGTTACCTTAAGTGATCATGTTAGACTTTGACTTGACATTATGAGTATAGTGTTAGGTTAAGTCGCGGTTATTTGTATTTGACTTTATGAGTCTATGTGGAGTATATTAATGATGTTATGATTATATATAGGATTACTTGAAGATGTATAGTTGTTTTGGAGGTGTTTCTAGAATGACTTGTATTATGCATTAAAATTGAAGTATGTGATGTCTTATCTTGATTGACTTGTATATCTTGCTTGATCTATATATGATTATTAATATGCTATGCCTTGATTTGGAGTGTTAGAGATCTTAGTCTTGGATGTATGATTGAAATGTGCATTCAAAAGATGTTATGAGAGTCTCTTATGTGCAAACCTTGACTTAATGGTAAGGTTAATAATAAATTAAAGTGTAAGGCAAAAATGGTATCCTTCAATGTAAAGGAATGATGGACTTAAGGTTAGTTGGCTTGAACGGCATCATATTAATATTTAGGAAAGTCGTGATGAGATTTTTGTCGCCATTGTGAGGTAGCCCTAGTGGACCTTCTTTGGTAGGGTAAATGTGATTGGGTTATGAACTAGTGATGGAACCCTTTTATGTGAACCTAATGTATGAATTACTCTATGAGGACAAAGGCTAGCATCGAGTGAGTAGGGTAAGGGAAAGTAGTTCTAGTTAAGCATGAGACTAGAATAAAAAGAAGATCTTGATATTCATTAACCATGTGCCTACGTGGGATGTGTCCAAGTTTTACAATTGGCAAGTAGAAAAACCTCATCGAAGTAGGATAGAACTCAGGATTCCATGTCTTGCTATCATGGTCTATATCGGTTATTGCCTATTCTCATTATGTGGAATACCTATTAGCATTTGAGGAGTTTATGGTGTTTAGATGGTGGTATGTGAGCATGATTCTATCTTAGGGAGTCTATTGGATCTCTTAAGTGTGTTTGTAAGGTATTGTACGGGCCGTCGTTTCACAACTCACTCAAGTGAGACATAGAGTTCATCTTTTTTAGAAGAATCTTACCTTGATGTCTATGATTGCCTTGTAAGTATGTATGTGAATCATTAAGGGTAATCTTAAGGGTCGTTTAGGCACATCTTGAGAGCATGTATGGACTGTCTCTCTTTGTGTTACTTAAGTAAATCTTATCATGACCGTAAGTAAGGAAATTACATGCGAGAAGTATCATATGTGTTTCTAAATTGATTTATGATGTTATTATGATTATAAAATGATTTTCAATGAAAAGAGGCATATTTCCAATAAAGTTTGTTGCATGATTTTTATGCATAAGTCATACTTAGTACATGTGGTTGTACTAATTCTATGCTTTTATCTATCTATATAGTTTTTGGTAGGTGAGGAACTTTGAGAAGTGAGGACTTGGACTTAGAAGATCGTTCAAGGGATGTTGAAGTATGTCCTTACTTGACTCGAGGGCATATATATGTCTTTTATGTTTTCATTCAAAGTATTGTAATAGAAAAGTATTTCTATATTCGTATATTGAAGTACGGGTCATGTCCCAAGTATGCTTGTGTCTTAAGAACATGAGATTGAGACTTATTATTTCCTATTATTTTTTAAATGAAAGATATTTTTAAGATTATATTAAGATTCGTGAAAATTTTTTATTCTGCATTATTTTTCACTATGTATATGCAATGAATGATATGAAAGGGCTTGTCTAAGAACACCAAGAGTCTGACGACGCCGTGCCACAATCCAAGATTGTGCCCTAACCTCTATGGTGTGGTTTCGGGTTGTGACAGCTTAACATATGTGTTAGTGTAAATTAAGGTATTATATGGGGATATTTGCATAATTTTCTTATTGTATTTGCATATACACTGGAATTGTGAGAATAAGGTATATAAATATAGGTATATATATAATTTTTGTGAAGCCAGGTGTTTATTTGGGCAGCCCCTTTTAGTGACATCTGACCATGTGATAAGGATCATTTGTGTAGCTATATATTTCACACCTCCTGTTGTGATTTTTGTCTCACTTGAAGAATAGGAACCTTAGGACATTACCTGGCAATTTGTTCTTCAAACTCAAGAATAAACTAGGTCCTTTTGGCTGGAATTCGAGACACACACTTCTTTTTGGTAAGTGATGAAAACCATGATTCTTAGTTGGGTAGTGTTTTGTATTTTAAGCGTATCTTGTCTTATAGAACATCGTTTACAGTGAATAAATATGATTTGGAGAGATATTCTGTAATTATGCAACTCTTATGTTTATAAAAACTCTAATTTTGCCCTTATGGATTCGAAATATGCGACGAAACATAGGACCAGTTCTGTCCAGCTGTTGGAATTAGAAATCCTATATGTTCAACAACTAGTGTTTTGATTAAATCTTTTTGTACAGAGCGTATTTTGCGATTACTCTTGATTATTTTCAAACTTAAGAGATCCAACTAGATATTTCATGTAGGTTATGAAGTCCAGTTATGCCGTTTTTCTTTTCAAATCTAAGTTGTGAATTGAGATATTAGGATGGCCGGAGTCATTGTTCTAGGAGCATAGTCGTATTTATAAAGGATAAGAAAACTTGTGGTGATTATACTACTTTATTTCGACATTATTGATATAATAGGAATTAAATAATTTATTTAATTGTATTTTTTAGTCAATAAGTAATGGCAGAACATCATGTCTCAGTTGTTCTACTACAATCCTTGTCGATGTCGGAATGAAAATAGGAGAGAATAACTAGACTTTGTTTCTTAACTTCCTTGCACTTAAAGTAATTATAATGCAATATGGGTGATTCTAGATACGCTAAAAAATAGTGATCACTTCTTAGCAATCACGATAGATTACTCACTTGAGCTTATACCTGAGTTTTACATTAATGAGATAGTAAGACTACATGGGATCCCGATGTCTATTGTATCTGACTGAGACCCAAGTTTTACATCTAGATTTTGGGGCACCTTATAGGAAGCTTTGGGTACAAAATTTAAATTTAGCACTTCGTTCCATCCTCAGACAGATGGCCAGCCGGAAAGAGTTATACAAATTTTGGAGGATATGTTTCGAGCTTGAATTATCGAGTTTGAGGAAAGTTGGGAAAAAATTGGCTTTGATAGAACTTTCTTACAGCGATAGCTGCCAATAAAGTATTTGAATGCCTCTATGAAGCCTTAAATGGAAGAAAATGTCAAACCCCATCTTTGTTGGAGTGAAATTTGTGAAAGAAAGCTGATTGGTCCTGAAATGGTGCAGCAAAAAGAGGACAAGGTAAAAATTATCAAGGATCATTTAAACGTTTCTTTTCATAGACAAAAATAGTACGCTTATCTAAAAATGTGTGATATTAAATTTAAAGGTTGAGATAAAGTATTCTTAAGGTTGTCTCCATGGAAAAAAAATTATGAGATTTGGCCAAAAAGGAAAACTTTGTGCCCAATTTATTGGACCTTATGAGATACATGAAAGGGCCCAATTTAAAATACGTTTCTCACAAAAAGATACCGTTCTAATCTATCTCATGTTCTTCTAGTTGAACTATTGAGGCTAATCATGACTTGATGTATAAGGAAGAACCAATCCTAATTCAAGATTGGGAAGTAGAGCAACTTCGGAACAAGATTATCTCCTTAATAAAGGTACTTTGGATGATCCATTCTTGAAAAAAAGGTACCTCAGAGAGGGAAGAAGACATGAGGACACAATATCCGCACTTGTTTCGTGACTAGACGAAGGTAAATTTTGAGACGAAATTTCTTTAAGGGGGAGAGATCTTTAACAACCCTAAAATACAAGACCAAGATTCACAGGTCGATACATCATAACTTAATTACTATAATATGTTTTCTCATTTTGGGGACTTGAAATATTGCGATATTTACACTCGCTTAACATAAGTGTTAGCAAATATTAAGGTATTGTATGGGGGTATTTGTGTAATTTTTTAATTATAATTACATAACATTGGAAGTGTGAGTATAAGATATATAAATATAAGTATATACGTATGGTTTTTGGGCAGCCCCTTTTGGTGACATCTGTCCATGTGATGAGGATCATTTGTGTGGCTATATATTTCACACCTCGTCTTGTGATTTTCATCTCACTTGAAGAATAGGAACCTTAGGACATTATCTAACAAGTTTTTCTTCAAAATCAAGATAAAAACTAGGTCCTTTCGGCTGGAATAAGAGACAAACACTTCATTTTGTCAGGTGCTGAAAAATTTGTTTCTTAGATTGGTAGTGTGTTGTATTTTTATGCATATTGTGACTTATAGAACTTCCTTTTAACTTAATTAATATTATTTGGAAATAATTTGTAATTCTAACACTATTTTGTTTATGGAGAACTCGAATTTTTCTTTATGGATTAAAAATATACGATGCAAAATAGGACCAGTTCTATCCGACTTCTGGAATTAAAAATCGTGTATGTGCAACTGTTAGTATTTTGATTAGATCTTTTTGTGAGAAACGTATTTTAATGTTATTCTTGATTATTTTCAAGATTAATATATTTAACTACATCTTTCATGAAGGTTATAAAGTCCAGTTATGTCGTTTTCCTTTTGGAATAAAAGTGGGAAATGAGATATTAGGCTGGCCAGAATCACTGTTCTGGAACCATAGTCGTATTTGTAAAGGCTAAGAAAATTTGCTATGATTATCATCTTTTACATGGAAAATATTAAGATACTAGGGATTAAATAAGTTATTTAATTGTATTTTTAAGGTTGTGTATACTCGTGAATAAGTTGAGGGACTTTTTACATTGGTTGGTCTACGGTTTGAATTCTTCAAGTGGTGTTTAAGAGTTTCTTGTCTAAAGAACTGAGGTTTGTTCATAAACTTGTACTTGTACTAGTTTAACCTGCTGGTATATCTGAAAATCTATCCTGGTACCTTTGTTACCTCTTGTCACTTTGAATTGTCATGTTATTTTTGTTTAAGACGTTAAAGACTCTTGTGTAACTCGCCCACTTGTACTGATTGTTTGATGACTTGATAATCTTGTTGGGACCTTGTCCTTCTTGTTGTTGTGACTTTGTAACTATGGGCATGTTTCATTATTTGGATCATTTTCCATCTTGACTCTGATTTTTAGTTCGTCTTAAGTATTGGAGTTGTCCATTTTATGTCCGACTCTAATTTCTGCATAAGAGCACATAAGTCGTATAAATTGTTGGCGCGAAAGACTGCTGAAAGTGTAATATTTTGTTGTTACTTTGTATTGGAAAGTTAGAAAGAATTGATATACCGTGGTTTCACGGTATTATTAATACTTTTTCCTTAAGTTTAGTGTATCCAAAAGCCTTTTTGTGCTAATTTTTATATAAGTTTCTCTTTATTTTATAGGAAATCTGTCTAAAGATGAATTGGAGATTTTGAGCGAAGAAATACAGAACAGACCACCAACAGAGCTTATGACGGCCCGTAGGTGGTAGTGTAGTGCAGCTGCCGAAGGAAGATAGGAAGTCTGATCAAGTGTGGGGCTACGGAGTTCATGACGGTCCGTCGTGTCTATGACGGTCCGTCCTGCAGGTTCGTCATGAAGTTCCGAGAAGTAGTCCCAGTACCCATATTCCAAGAGTTCAAGTGTTTTGAAACGAAGACCCTCGACGGACCGTTGTGCCAATGACGGTCCGTCATACCTGCCATTGAGGGTAATGAAGAGAGCAGCAGAAGAAATTGCATAAGAATGGGACGATAGAATCCATGACGGTCCGTCATGACCACGATGATCCGTCGACCCAGCCGCGTTTTGACCGATTTCCAGCAAATAGAGTCCTTGTGTAATTAGGTTTTTATTTTCTATAATTAGTTTGAAAAACCTCGTTTTTGAGGTTAGACGGGGGATCATTATTAGACTCTGTGTATTAGTGTTAAACTTTTGATTATCATTACACTTTTTTTGAGATTATTGATTACTTTGATATTCTTGAAACTGACTATTGGTGATTAATCAAGCAAACTTTCGGATTTTACTCTTTCTCATTGAAGTAAGTACATGAATTATTATTTAATATATTTAAATATTGTGATTATGACTATGAGTAACTAAACTCCATAACTTGGGTTGTGGGAACCATAGGCAAATAATGAGATAAAACCTACCTAAAATAACAATTCAAGAATAGTGTCTTGCATGTATTAATAATTATTTCGCTTAGAAGTCTTTTTAACGGATGGCCAACGTTAGAACTCGCCTTAATGCTACTTGCCGGACCAAGGAGGTAGATAATAGGAAAAGAATTATCAACATAGATTTAGCGTATACTATCTAATAGGCTAGTATTGATTGGTACGAGGTAATAACTTAGTCAAATATCGAATAGGGTGCTTAATATGAGGTAAAGATAAGGGTTAGGATAGAAACACACGTAGCCGGACCAAGGTGCGGAGTGAGATTTTCTAGATGCCAGACCAAGGATTTAGAAATACATAAATTATCACTTTGCATGCAAGATACTAGGAAAGAATTGTTAAAGTTAGAATTATCAAGTTATCAACCTGTGGGGAACACGTAAACCCTAGTTACTTTGATTAATTGATTAAAATCCAACATTCAAAGCTTTTGAGTGTCTCTTTCAATTTAGGTAGTTATTTTCATTCATTTAGAAATAGAAACCCTCTTTTATTGTTTCTACTTTCGAAGGAAGTAATTGACTAAACAAAAGTAATAATAAATTGAAGTTAAGTCTCGATTATTTTCCTCGTGGGAACGATCCCAATCTCACTAGTTGGGTTATTTATTTGACACGACTGCTTTACTTCTTATTTGAGAAATGAGTTTGAGCGTATCAAATTTTGGCGCCGTTGCCGGGGAATATAACTTTTAGATTAACTTGAACTTATTACTATATTTTAGTTGATATTTTCTTGATTTTACTCTGTTTTATTGTTTTTGATTTTTTTTAGAACTATCCTCCTTGTATGGCAAATACACGGAGAGGAAGAGAACCTTTGTTTCCCTATGATCACGAATTAGAGCATACACTATGCAAGATGAATTGAAACTTGGGAATAAATAATGATGACCCAAACCAGAACATCTCAGCTCCGGTTGATGTTCATGGTCAGTTGTTACCCGATGCTCCGGGTGAACACCAAAGGAGGGGACAAAATCCCGTTCCACGGCCCCAAGCATACTACAGAGGCTATGATAACATAGCAGACTCCGATGAGACAGTTGTCTTACCTCCTCTACCCACAGGCCACACCTTTGTGGTAACTAGTAGCCTGATGCAAATGCTCACTGCCAGAGGTTTGTTTTCAGGGCTACCTTCTAAGGATCCACATGCCCATATAGCTAAGGTAAGGGCAGTGTGTAAAAGATGTGTAGGGAGGCCTGATCTGGATTTAGATGTAATAAGGCTCAAAGTGTTTCCTCTCTCACTGACGGGAGAGGCTGCTATATGGTTCACTGAGCTCCCATAAAACTCAATCTTCACTTGGAACCAACTAAGGGATGTTTTCTTAGCACGCTACTATCCGGTCTCCAAGAAACTAAACAACAAAAACAGAGTGAATAATTTTGTGGCACTACCAGGAGAGTCAGTTAGTAGTTCTTGGGATAGATTCACCTCGTTCTTGAGAAATGTACCAAATCTTCGTATAGATGATGAGTTACTGAAGGAATACTTCTATCGGTGACAGGATGATAATAATAAAGCGGTGTTGGACACTATAGAAGGTGGATCTTATGGGGAATGTCCTTATGCTGAGATTGCTGAAAAATTAGAGAAAATATCCCGGAACTATAAAGCTTGGAGTACTAGGAAGTCCGATACCGGGAGAAACACCTTCGCAGTGCAGTCCACTCAAAACCCAACCACGGATGAGATTCGTGATGAAATGGCTCAGATGAGAACTGAGCTTCGGTTGGTACTAAAACATGTCACTGGGGTGCATAAAAGATATATGTAGTAAACTACTTGTCGAAACCACCGCCACAAAATGATAAGTGTTATTATGAGGAGGATTCCTATGCGGTAAATGAGCAGACGGGGGGTTTCTGACCAAGTGCCCAAGGCTCTAATCAGGAAAATTGGCGCCAAGGTCAAGGGAACCAAGGTAAGAACTATGGTAACTACAACCGTGAGGGTCATTATGTTCTAGATGGAAACTATAACCGCGACAACAACTTCAACAGGGGTAACTAAGGTAACAGAAATGACAGGAATAGTATGTTCCTCCTCAAAATTATGAAGTTACTCGTAGGGAACGTGGAGGTAGTATGGCGCGAGTTGAAGATATGTTGCACAAAATGATGAGGAGGTTTGATGCAAGTGATGAGCACAATAAATAGTTGAGAAATGATTTAGCGGCTATTGGGCAAAAAGTCGATACACATTCAATATCGGTTAAGCAACTTGAGTTACAATTGGCCCAATTGCCTGCGACTGTGAACATACGCCAACCGGGAACTCTTCCTAGCAACACTGTCCAAAATTTGAAAAAATTATGGACATTGTATGGCAATTACTACTCGCGGTGGCAAGCAAACCATTGACCCACCTATTCCATCTAATGAGAAAAATGTGACAAAAGATACTGATAAAGTGGTAGATGTTAATGGTGAATTAGAGGATAACATTGTAAAAGATGCTAAAGTGCCTAAAAAGATAACCCCCATGCCTTGGCCACCACCCCGATTTCCTCAAAGATTATTGAAAAAGTATGAGGATGGTAAATATCGGCGTCTTATAACAATGTTGAAGCAACTTTCTATCAATGTCTCTTTGGTAGAAGCTTTAGAAAAAATGTCTAGTTACGCCAAGTTTATTAAAGATATGGTCACAAAGAAAGGATCGGTCACTTTTGAGGATGATGATAGAATGCAGCATTGTAGTGCTACTGCTACAAGATCTCTTGTCCAAAAGAAAGAAGATTGTGGTGCGTTCACTGTTCCTTGTACAATCTGGCTATTACATTTTGCGAAATCATTATGTGATCTGGGGGCAAGCATAAATCTCATGCCCCCTCGATTTACAAGAAGTTTGTTTTGGGTGTTCCAAAGCCCACTGCGATGCGGCTACTGATGGCTAGTAGAACAGTAAAAAGGCTTATAGGGATACTCCACGATGTGCTAGTAAAAGTGGAGTCATTCATATTTCCGGCAGAATTTGTTATTCTTCATTGTGAAGTCAATTTTGAAGTGCCTATTATTCTTAGGAGGCCATTCCTTTCTACGGGAAGAGCCTTAGTCGTCATGGAAAAGGGGCAGATGAAATTTCGGTTGAACAAGGAGGAAGTGACCTTTAACATTTGTAGGTCCATGAAGCAGAGTGGTGAGCTCCAATTGGCATCTGCAATATCCTACAACATGGGTGAGATATCTGAGACACAAATAGAAGAACGTCTAGGTGTAGAAGCATTAGCGGCAGTGATAATGAATTTTTATAGCGATTGCATTGAAGAGTATGGGTCATTAGTAGCGGCTGTTGACCTAGTTGATTTTCGGTTTAAACTTAAGAAATATGAGCTAGATATGAAGAATCGCGAGTCCCCACCCGCGAAACAATTTATAGAGGAGGCTCCAAAATTAGAACTAAAAGCTCTCCCACCTCATCTCAGGTATGAATCCTTAGGAAATGGTGACACTTTTCTGGTAATCATTGCATCATACGTGAATGAACAAAAAGTTCAGAGTTTGGTGAAGGTGCTAAAAAGGTTAAAAAGAGCTATTGGGTGGACTATTGCGGACATTATTGGGATCCCTCCTAGTATTTGCTCTCATAAAATCCAACTAATGCCTGATCATAAGCCAAGTATTAAGCACCATTGACGCTTAAATCCTCCTATGTAAGAGGTCGTAAAGAAGGAAATCATTAAGTGGTTGGATGCCGGAGTAATCTATCCAATCCCCAATAGTAGTTGGGTATGCCCGGTTCAATGTGTACCTAAGAAAGGGGGATTGAATATGGTCCCCAATTAAGAAAATGATCTTTTTCCAATTAGACCGGTTACTAGATAGAGGGTGTGTATGTATTACCGCAAACTAAAATCATTGACTGAAAAAGACCACTTTCTATGCCCTTCATGGATCAGATGTTGGATAGACTTGCCAGAATAGGGTGCTACTATTTTCTTGATGGATATTTGGGGTATAATAACATTCCTATTGCACCAGAAGATCAAGAAAAAACTAATTTTACTTGTCCATATGAGACCTTTGCGTTCAGAAGAATGCCATTGAGGTTGTGCAATGCTTCCCCCACATTTCAGAGATGTATGATGTCGATATTTTCTGACATGGTAGAAGATACTATAGAAGTTTTTATGGATTATTTTTCTGTTGTTGGTGATTCATTCGAGCGGTGTTTGACAAATTTATCTTAGGTCCTTAAGAGATGTGAAGACTGCAATTTAGTACTAAATTGGGAAAAGTGTAATTTCATGGTGAAAGAGGGTATTTTTTTGGGTCATCGCATTTCAAAAAAGGGCATAGAGGTTGATCGAGCTATAGTCGAGGTAATAGAGAGACTTCCCCCACCGATCTCTTTGAAAGGTGTGAGAAGCTTTCTTTGGCATGCAGGTTTTTACCAGAGATTTATCAAAGACTTTTCAAAGATTGCACATCCATTGTGCAAACTACAGGAGAAAGATTGTAAATTTTGTATTGATGAATCCTGTCTTAAAGCATTCAGTGAGCTAAAAGAAAAATTTGTGTCTGTGTCTATCAGTATTTCTCCGGATTGGAAAAGTCCATTTGAGGTGAAGTGTGATGCTAGTGGGGTGGCTCTTGGTGTAGTATTGGGACAGAGAAAAAAACAAAATCCTTCACCCTATTTACTATGCTAGTAAAGCCCTAAATGAGGCTCAGAAGAACTACACTGTAACCGAGCAAGAACTCCTTGTAGTAGTCTTTGCTTTTGAGAAATTTTGCTCCTATTTGCTAGGTAGTAGTATTATAGTGCATACTGACCACTTCGCATTGAGATATTTTATGGCAAAGAAGGATGCGAAACCTAGGCTGATTCGTTGGGTATTACTGCTACAAGAATTTGACTTTGAAGTGATGGATAGAAAAGGAACAGAAAATCAAGTTGCTGATCACTTGTCTCGTCTAGAGGATGAAGCTATGAGAGAGTTAGGGGATAAGACTGACATTGATGATACTTTCCCTGATGAGCATGTATTGGCTGCTTCACAAGACTTGATCCCATGGTTTGCAGATTTTCTGAACTATCTGGTTAATGATATTTTTCCATCGAACTTGTCCTTTCATCAAAGAAAAAAGTTCATGTAAGATGTGAAGATGTTCTTTTGGGATGAACCATCATTATATAGGAATTGTGCCGACTGGCTTATTCGGCATTGTGTGCCAGAATGTGAGATGTTGAGTGTGTTGGAGGCATGTCATTCGTCACCTGGTGGTGGACATCACAGCGGTATCCAACCCCTCATAAGATATTACAATGTGGTTACTATTGGCCACTCTTCATCAAGATACTCATGAGTTTGCTAAAGCATGTGACAGATGCCAACGAGATGGCGACTTTACAAGAAAGCAAGAGCTCCCTCTAAACCCCATTCTTGTGATTGAGTTATTTGATGTTTGGGGTATTGACTTTATGGGCCCTTTTGTGAGTTCTCATGGAATGAAGTACATTCTAATAGCGATTGATTATGTATATAAATGGGTCGAAGCCATCACCCTCTCGAACAATGAAGGGAAGAGTGTCACTGCATTCTTGAAAAAGAATATATTCTCTCGTTTTGGCACAGCAAGGGAAATTATTAGTGATGGGGGCTCCCACTTCTGCAAAAGATTGTTCAAGGGTTTATTGGAGAAATATGGGGTTCGCCATAACGTGTCCACTCCTTACCACCATCAAACTAGTGGGCAAGTTGAAGTGTCGAATTGGGAGATCAAACAGATATTGTCAAAAAGTGAACGCTAGTAGAACGGATTGGTCAAGGAGGCTTGATGATGCTCTTTAGGCCTACCGAACAGCATATAAGACTCCCATAGGTACGTCTCAATAACAACTTGTATATGGGAAAGCTTGTCATCTTCCGGTTGAGTTAGAGCATAAAGCCATGTGGGCCATGAAGAAGTTGAAAATGGATTGGAGCAAAGCTGCAAAACAACGGTTAAATGGGTTGAATGAACTCGGTGAATTTCTTCTGAAAGCCTATGAAAGCTTAGCCCTATACAAAGAAAAGATGAAGAAGTACCATGACAATAAAATTGAAAAATGAGAGTTTATGGTCGATGATTTGGTTCTTTTATTCAATTCCAGGTTGCGCTTGTTTCAGGGCAAGCTCAGGTCCAAATGGACTGGTCCTTACTTGGTTACCCAACTATTCCCTCATAGAGCATGTTAGTTGGAAACTAAGGAGGGTGTGCGGTTCAAGGTGAATGGACAACGTATAAAAATCTATTTCGGGCATGCTGAATCGGCGAATGAAGTGATCGAGGCATACCATCTTGATGAAGTCTGGGTAATCAAGTGTCCCTAGTAGTGTCGCGACATTAAATCAGGCGCTTGTTGGGAGGCAACCCAACACTTATATTCTTTTTAGTAATGGTAGCATCTTTATACTAATGGGTTTTTAAATTTGCAGGCACATCACTAAGAAATTCTAAGAAAATTACTCTGTACCAGTCACTGACGGATACATCAACGGACCGTTGAACCTGCGACGGACCTTCGTATGCCTCCGTTGTACCAGGTACATCTTTCTGTTATTTTCAAACTAGGGCACAAATGAGGGAACCAATGAGGGTCGTCACAACTGCGACAGACCGTTTTCGGGGAATCGTCGCGTGATTAATGAGGCGTACCCGACCTGACCCGGTTGGAGTTTATCATAAAATGTCA
Organism: Solanum corneliomulleri; assembly: GCA_027704805.1. Classification (NCBI taxonomy): domain Eukaryota; kingdom Viridiplantae; phylum Streptophyta; class Magnoliopsida; order Solanales; family Solanaceae; genus Solanum; species Solanum corneliomulleri. The sequence goes on from JAKWIY010003058.1 coordinate 49,490,522, forward strand.
CCATTTAAACTCCCCAACCCCTCATTTAACTCCCATTCCTTCATTACTCCTCCCATTTCCCTCTCTTTTCAACTTCCACAATCTCTCCCTCTATCAACCGATCATTGCCCCCCCCCCCCAAAATTCTCCAAAGCCCTAAAAGTTATAATCTACAAGTCGGAGTTGTTGTTGTGGGTGTCTTCCTGGTCACTTACTACTTGTCCATCTTGTTTTTCTCTAATTCTAAGGTACTATCTACTATGGCACCCAAGCATGATCGAATCTATGCACGCAGGCGATGAGTCTGTCGCCCCATCTGCCCCGCATAGTCATTGGCTCTAATCATGAGTGTGACCCCGAGTATGTGCCCCCAGGCAATTCCACCCCTGCACGTGCTCCAAGAGCCACACCCAAAAAGGTGGCGTCCGGCTTAGTCACTGCTTCCCAATCTGATGATGATCGCAGACTGACCGGCACACCCTCTGGGTCAGCCGCAAATGAAGAAGTAGCGGCTGGCTCCTTAGGAGTTTCCTGGTCGGAGGAAGCCTCTGGCTCTGCTGAGGTTCCCGCACCGGCCACCGCTACAGCGTCGGCGAGGCTAACAGTTCGGAATCCACATCAGGTTCACCAGCTCAGACCCGCCCCCAGCCACTGACCGCCCAATCGGTGCTGTGTAGACGGGCAATTTCAAGTCTACTCCGACGCCAAGTTCCTGAATGACAGAAGAGTTATGACTCGAACACTCACCTTGGAGCGGCGGGTCCTTACAGGGAGTCTCCCGACGATGCCTGATATCCACAATCTCTTCACCAGGCGTCGCCTGGAGTGGACAGCACGTCCATTGGGACGTTTCAGTGAAGAAATGGTCCGAGAGTTCTACATATCCTATGTAGCGACTCTCCGATCAAAGATAGATAGGCGGGCTGCCCCCGCCAAAAAAGCCCCACTGGATCAGGTCCGAGTACAGGGCGTGCAGGTCGACATTTCCCTGCCTACCATCTGCCGGTTTCTATACAGCGAGGGTGTTGATTCTACTCGGACCCCTCTCACAGCCGAGTTTTACTACAGATGGAAGCTTAATAAAGATGGCATGTTCCTGCACGAGCCTTCGCTGAGAGAGACCACCAAGAGGTGGATGGCCCTGCACTTGTCAGTTGCTGGAGAGGGTGCAGACTGAGTGACCGAGCAAAAGGGGGCCATTAAGAAGGCCAACCTCACTTTCACGGCGATGTTCTTGTGGCTAATTGTTTGCCACTGCCTTTCCCCCACAGCCGCTGATAATATCGTTACATGCGATCGAGCAGTGTTCATGGCGGCGATTATAGCCGGGTTCTGGTGGATTTAGCATGGCTTCTACAGGTAGTCATGCACGAGAGGGCTTTCAAGGTCACAACTACTTACCCTTTCTCGCGCATGATCTTTTCTCTATGCAGGTCCGCAGCAATATGACAGGTAGATCATCTCATCTAGCCATGGATGCAGAGGTCCATTACCGAGATAGAAGAGCGCCTGGAGCAGAAAATGATTCAGTATACAGAGCGGATGATCGCTGAGATTCATCAGCGCTTGGATGCCTTTGAGTTGAGGGTGATAGCCCGGCCAGCCCCTCCGGTGGATGTGTCTACTCTTCAGGCTGCGGTCCACAGCCTTCGCGTCGATATTGACACGATCTTAGAGGCTTGGGTGCCTGAGTCTGAGGCCCCTTTTGTCGAGCCTGCTGAAGACACAATGTTGGCGGCCCTATTCGCCACCTCAGAGATTCCACCACCTCCCCCTCGAGAGCATGTCAAGAGGCGTTGGGGTCGAGCAGAAGACGAGGCGCGAGCACGGAAGAAGGAGCGCCGTGAGATGGAGGCAGCGAGGAGAGCCTCACTTGCTGAGGAGGCGCATCAGATGAGAGCATCAAAGTTAGCAACTGGGGCGTCTAGCTCCCAAACTGTGGAGATAGCAGGAGGCACTAATGATAGTGCGGTTTTACTTAGGACACCACTGAGTGTGTTGAGATTGCAGAGGACGTGGGTTCCGGGCAACCGGACCCACCAGCTTTCTGATAGACGGCGCTTTGCGCCATAGGTTTGCTTCACCTACCACTCTAGTATTTCAATTTTTATGCATTGGGGACAATTGCATGTTTTTTTTTGTTGGGGGTGGGGTAAATGTAAAGTCAGTGTTAGGGTGAAGTCTGAGTAGCCCAATTCACTATCCTCTTTTGGGGTTTTCTTGCATGTGTTTTTTTTTCCTCAAAAGACTGAGTAATTTTCCTGTTTAACCAGCATGTCTATATCTTTTGTACATATTTTAATTGGAACATGATGCACGACTAGGCATAGTAACTGATAAATTTGTGGCTCTAAGCACGACATAGAGGTACACAATTGCATTACCCTAAGTCTAAAATTCGAACTAGGTGTCTGATAATCTGGTAGAGTGATGAGATGTCATGTGAGTGTGAGGAAGATTTGAATAGTCCACTATTTGTACTGAGCTAGAACATGCCTGGTTAGTCCTGCTAAAAGTATGTTGTAATAGACAATTAGGAAACGATCATAGGACCTTATTCAATATAGACCATCTTTATCCTAAATAAAATAAAACCAAATGAAATTTATCCTTCTTTGATCCAAATGATTTAAACTTATATTAGACCTTTCTTTTTCACCCCAACTGATCTTTTTCTGGGAATAATGTGTTGGCCCTGGTCCCTCCTTTGAAATGTGCACCTCAGCTTATGCCAAAAGCATAAGTTGAGGGTGGCTAAAGCAGTAAACAACCTTCGTTATGGACCTGACCCAACTTTGGGTATTGTGTACCTTGACTCATGGCAAAGCCATGAGTTGAGGGTGGCTATTATGAGGAATGCTCTTGAATGTGGGGTTGAAAGAACAACGAGAGAGAAAGAACAGAAGTAAAGTGACTCAAGATCTAGTTGAAAGAAAAGTAAAGTAAAGAAAAATATACAATATATACAAGCAACAAAATAAGAGAGTCACTTACACAAATGAAGAAAGAAGAGAAAATAGCAAGGTGAAAGAATAAGAGAAACTGGGCGAGATAAAATGATAGAAAGTTGAAGGCTTAGCCGATATGTCAAGGAGGGCAACAAGTCACTAATGTATACCTAAATATACTCTACCTGACTCTGAGCCTATGTCATAAGCTAAGAAAGTCCTATCGTGATCCTAAGGGTCATATAGCGAACTTAAGGCAGTGAAAATAAGGGCAAGCTTATGGCAATATGTATGAATGAGTGTGACTTTGTTCTGAGAGCGAGTGTTGAAAAGTAATCGTTATACTCAAACTGAAATCATTGTGTGAAAAATGAGGATTTTGTTTTAAAGCGAGGACACTAGTTCCAATAATGGAATTGTTAGCACCTCGGTGAGAAATTGAAGAGGATAGGTGTTAGCGCATGGTGAGTCTGTGTTATGTTTTTATCCCACATGATTCAAGCCTTATAGTGATAGCATGCATAGATTTGATGAGATTAATCGGTATTGATAGCCAAATGATTGCAAAGGATGAAACATGGATATTATTGTACAAAGATTTCGTATTGAGACATTGTGCGTCGCTTGAGGACAAACAACGAATTTAAGTTGAGGGTGTTGATATACCGTGGTTTCACGGTATTATTATTACTTTTTCATTACGTTTAGCGTGTCCAAAAGCCTTTTTGTTATAATTTTTATATAAGTTTCTCTTTATTTTGCAGGAAATCTGTCCAAAGATGAATGCGGAGATTTTGAGCGAAGAAATGCAGAAGAGACCACCTACTGAGCTTATGACGGTTCGTCGTGCTTGTGACGGTGCGTAGGTGGCAGCGTAGTGCATCAGCTGATGGATGATGGGGATGTCTGACCAAGTGTGGGTCTACGGAGTTCATGACGGTCCGTCGTGTCTATGACGGTCTGTCCTGCAGGTTCGTAATGAAGTTTAGAGAAGTAGTCCCAGTACCCATATTCCAAGAGTTCAAGTGTTTTGAAACGAAGACCCTCAACGGACCGTTGTGCCTATGACGGTCCGCCATACCTGCCGTCGAGGGTAATGAAGAGAGCAGGAGAAGAAATTGCATAAGTATGGGATGACGGAGTCCATGACGGTCTGTCGTGACCACGACGATCCGTCAAGAGTTCTGTCGACCCAGACGCGTTTTGAGAGATTCCAACAAATAGATTCCTTGTTAAATTAGGTTTTATTTTCTATAAATAGTTTGAAAAACCTCATTTTTGAGGTTAGATGGGGGACCATTATTAGACTTTGTGTATTAGTGTTAGACTTTTGATTATCATTAGACTTTTTGTGAGATTATTGATTACTTTGAGATTCTTGCAAGTGATTATTGATGATTAATCAAGCAAACTTTTGGATTTTACTCTTTCTCATTGAAGTAAGTACATGAATTCTTATTTAATTTATTTGAATATTGTGATTATGACTATGAGTAACTAAACTCCATAACTAGGGTTGTGGGAACCATAGACAAATAATGACATAAAACCTACCTAAAATAACAATTCTAGAATAGTGTCTTGCATGTATTAATAATTCTTTCGCTTAGAAGTCTTTTTAAAAGATGGCCAACGAAAGAACTCGCCTTAATGCTACTTGCCGGACCAAGTAGGTAGATAATAGGAAAAGAATTATCAACATAGGTTTAGTGTATACTATCTAATAGGCTAGTATTGATTAGTATGAGATAATAACTTAGTCAAATATCGAATACGATGCTTAATATGAGGTAATGATAAGGGTTAGGATAGCAACAGACGTAGCCGGACCAAGGTGCGGGGTGAGATTTTCTATATGCCAGATCAAGGATTTAGAAATACATAACTTATCAAATTGCATGCAAAATACTAGGAAAGAATTGTTATAGTAAGAATTATCAAGTTCTGAACCTGTGGGGAACACGTAAACCCTAGTTACTTTGATTAATTGATTAAAATCCAACATTCAAAGCTGTTAAGTGTCTCTTTTAGTTTAGGTAGTTATTTTCATTCATTTAGAAATAGAAACCCCCCTTTTATTGTTCCTACTTTCCAACGAAGTATTTGACTAAACAAAAGTAATAATATATTGAAGTTAAGTCTAGATTATTTTACTTGTGCGAACGATCCCAACCTCACTAGTTGGGTTATTTACTTGACACGACCGTTTTACTTCTTTTTTGAGAAGTAAGTTTGATCGTATCAAGAATCTAGTACAATTATTACGTTGAGTTTATGATTGTTTAATTAATAATAATTAGTATGCAATCACTAGACAATGATTACAGGATTCAAAATCATTTCGTAGTTGTAGGATCTGTGTTATAATTTCATTATTTATTGTTCTTTTTGGTTTTAAAATGGTGGGGAGGACAAGAATCTAAGCCCTATCATTGGGAAATCATGCTAATGATTGGCATTTGGTTGTAACTTTTAGAATATTTGGCATGTTTAGCGCACAATTAATTTTTTTAAAAAGAATGGTCACGTTGCAGCAGTGCTCTGTCCGGTGTTGTTAATCGGGGGAAAGTGATTCTTATTTTACTTATTTATCAAATCAAGATACTAGTTTTTTCTATATTGAGATAGCTAATTAATTTTTAGGTGTATATTATATGATCTAACATTGAATTTTTTGGTATTTAGAGAGATTAAGGTTAATTTCTCGGCTTGTAATTTGGCAATATGCTTTTTGGGCATATAAATTATATTAAGATTTGGAGCCTGATTAGTGTTTGGAGTTAGTTTTAGGGTCTCTAAAATACCTATAATAATTTTAATGTCTATGAACTCGCTTACTTATAAATATTGCATCATTGGTAGATTGTGAACATTCGTAAACTTTGCGAAAAGGGAAGGAACTATCTAAAGGATTCGTGGCAAGATTTTGGCACTTAAGGTATGTTAAAAATTTTAGACTTGTTGAAGGACGCTTTCCTAATTAAAGTTAAAAAAAGAAATGACAAAGATGTTACGGTGAAATATGGGGGTCTCGTATCAATAGTGTGATGGGCATTTGTACGAGTACATGCGTTATAAAGGGAAAGTTATTACTATAGAATTTGGATTGTAGTTTGAGAATATCGAAGCATATTGGTATTAGATTATATATTATTGACTTGAATTTCTTGTGTGATTGTGTTTTCTTTATTTCACCCGTATAGTTTTGATAATTGAGGTGATTATGTATTAAGTAAATATTTCACATATTGCGGTGCATCATTATCCCCTTATTTGAAATAATATTGTGTACAAGCATTGACATGAGATCGAGTATAAGTTGGGCACAGGGGAATTGTCCATGCTGGGGATGGTGAGATATAAAGATCATAATTGAGCACATGGAGATCGTCAGTGCGGAAATGGTTTATTTTTATGATATTTCATTGAAATGGTCTGCACAAAAATGTAGAGATCATCCGTTTCGGCATATAGACCTCGCGAGTCCCTCATAGGTCATTAACTCTCAATGTATTTTTTAGCAGTATCATGTATGTACCATTGAAAGAGTATTGGGCATTCTAAGTCATATCATTTCATGGTGCCATATTACATTGCATCTTGGGACATCTTTTTTTAATGTTTGATTATGTGTTTTTATTGGTTGTTGGAAAATAATTGATATTTGATTATCTTTTATTGATGAAACTTGATTAGTAAGTGTAATATAGACTTTTGTAAATAAAGAATTGAGTTTTCTTATATAAACTCCCGTCACTACTTTTTCATTCTCGGTTAATGAGATATACTTGGTCCACCTTGTTTTGTGCTCATATTACACTTGTTGCACTCTTTGTGGTGCAGATTCAATTCAAAGTACGAGCACATCTCGTGGAGCGATTTGAGTCCTAGCTTGGAGTATGTTTGAGTTATGGTGAGCTTCTTGGCTATTCCATGGACCATACCTCCCTCTATCTTTTACTTATTCTGTTATATTAGTATTTAGACAGGTTATCCCTTACGATGTATTTTTCATTTCAGCTTCAGACTTGAATCATATTTTAGAAGCTCTTGTACTTATGGCACAATTAATGGGTGGTTTTTTTATCTTTCCGCAATTCATACTTATAAAGAGCTTTTTGTGTGGACATTTTCACTTAGTGTTTACTTTTTATTACTATTTAGTTAAAATTGGTAAAATATGTTGGGTTGACTTACCAATTGTTTGGGAACATAGGTGCAATCACGGCTTGTGAATTTGGATCGTGACAAATTTGGTATCAGATCCGTATGTTCATTGTTCTCACGAGTAGAAGAGCAATGTCTAGTTAAAATCTTGCGGGTTGGTATGATGATGTCCATACCTTTAATCAAGAGGCTATAGTACATTTAGGAAATATTTTGTTCATTAGTTCATTATCATGTGTACTTGACCTTGTTGAAATTCTAATATTGATATCTTATTCTCTCTCAGATGGCGATATCTCGTACATCAGCAAGTGGTGGTCAGGATACTTTTCCTGCGCCTGCTTCTAGGAACACTATCCGAGGAAGAGGCAGGGGACGATCTCGAGGTTCAGGTCGGGGTAGGGGTCGTAGTGCAGCACCTGTGGGAGGTCAAGTACCTATAGCTACCCGGGCCGTGATAGGATATACCTCGTGATGCATATGTTATTCATGGGGATGTGCAAGATAGTGTCAAGGGAGTTGGACCAGCTAAGCTCTACCTAGTACTATTGCCACCCCAGTGTTTCAAGATACCATAGCTCGTATTTTAGGAATACTAGAGGTGATGGCTTAGTCAGGAGCTTTGCATGTCCGTTGTGATGGCTCACAGACCCGTGTTGGAGGTCAGACTCCAGATCCGATTGTTGCTCAAGATTCTAATGGCTAGAAAGGTGTGATGACCCGCTATGTCGTTTTGAGAACTAGGACTATTTTAACTCTTCGTTAAAAATTTAAAGGGCTATTTTAAACTAGTTAGTAACTATGAGTATCTGCTTGATAATTTTTGTTAAATGAGTATCATAGTTGAATCGTTAGTGGGTCACATACATAATTAATAGTAACCACCTGACACATGTAATTAAAATATGTTAGTGGAGTTAGTTTAGAGAAGAAGGTAAGACAAAATAGTTGGAAATTTATTTGTGCGGTGTAAAATAGAAAGCGAAAGATGGAAAAACAAATAGTTCAGGTAAAGAGGTTTCTTTAGCCGACTCTAATTTCTGCATAAGCGCACATAAGTAGTATAAAGTATTGGCGCAAAAGACTGTGTTGATACTGTATTATTTTGTTCTCACTTGGTATTGGAAAGTTAGAGAAAATCTAGTATATTTATTACGTTGAGTTAGATTGTTTAATTAATAATAATTAGTATGAAATAATTATACAATAATTACAGGAATGAAAATAATTTTAGGGTTGGGGTTTGTGATTTTTCCCTCTCGTAGTTGTAGGATCTGTGCAAAATTTGGCTTTTAATTTCTTTTTATATTTTTCTTTTTTGTATTAAAATGGTGTGGAGGAGAAGAATCTTAGACAAATAATTAGGCAATCATGCCAATGATTGGCCTTTAGTAGTGATTGTAGAAATTTTGGCATGTTTTGTGCATAATTAGTATTTTTTAAAACAAATGGTCATATTGCAGCAGTGCTATGTCCTGTGTTGTTAATCGGGGGAAAGTGATTCTTATTTTCATTATTTATCAAATCAAGATGCTAGTTTTTGATATATTGATATAGACAATTAAATATTAGGTGTATTTTATATAATCTAACATTGAAATTTTGAGTATTTAGAGAGATTAAGGTTAAATTCTTGGCTTGAAATATGGCAATATTATATTTGGGCGTATAAATTAGATTCTATGATAGACGTATAATAATTTGAATGTCTACGAACTCTCTTACTTACGAATATTGCATCATTGATAGATTGTGAACGTTCGTAAACTTCGCGTAAAGGGAAGGAACTATCTTGAGGATTTGTGGCACGAGTTCGGCACTTAAGGTATGTGATGGATTTCACACTTGTTGAAGGACGTTTTCCCAATTAAAGATAAAAAAGAAATTGACAAAGAGATAACGGCAAAAGATGGGGATCTCTTAGCAATGGTGTGACGGGCATTGGTACGACTACCGGTGTTATATGAGGAAAGTTATTACTATAGAATGTGGATTGTAGTTTGAGAATATCAAAGCATATGGATATTATATGATGTATGATTGACTTGAATTTCTTGTGTAATTGTGTTTTCTAAATTACACCTCTATAGTTGCGATAATTGAGGTTAATATATATTACGTGGATATTTGACTAATTGAGGTGCATCATCATCCCCTTATTTGAAATAATATTGTGCACATGCATTGACAAAGGATTGAGTATAAGTTTGGAACAGGTAGATTGTCCCTGTTGGGGATGGTGAGATATAAAGATCATAAATTGAGCACGTGGAGATTGTTCGTGCGGAATTATTTATTTTTATGATAGTGCGTTGAGATTGTCCGAACAAACATCTAGAGATCGTCCATTTTGGGATATAGATCTCGTGAGTTTCCCATGGGTTATGAACTCTCGATGTATTTTCAAGGACTAACAAGTATATACGGTTGAAAGCGTACTGGGTATTCTAAGGCATATCATTTCATGATGTCATATTGCATTGCTTCTTGTGACGTCTTTGATTTTTGTTTGATTATGTGTTTTTATTGGTGGTTGGGAAATAATTGATATTTGATTACCTCTATTTCATGAACCTTGGCTCGTAAGTGAATATAGATTTGTGTAATTAAAGAATTGACTTTTCTTAAATAAACTCCCGTCACTACTTCTTCGTTGTCGGTCAATGCGATATACTTGGTCCACGTTGTTTCATTCTCAAATTACACTTGTTGCACTGTTTGTGGTGCAGATTCGTTTTCAAGTATGAGCATATCTCATGGAGCGATTTGAGTCCTAGCTTGGAGTATGTTTGGGTTGTGGTGAGCTGCTTGGTTATTCCGTGGCCCACACCTCCCTCTATTTTTTACTTATTTTGTTATATTAGTATTTAGACAGTTTATCCCTTATGACGTATTTGTCATTTCAGTTTCAAACTTGCATTATATTTTAGAAGCTCTTGTACTTATGACACCAATTCTTGGATGTTATTTTTATATTTCTGCAATTCATTCTTATAAAAAGATTTTTTGTGGAGATTTTCACTAAGTTTTTACATTTTTACACTGTTTAGTTGAAATTGGTAAAATATGTTGGGTTGGCTTACCTATTGGTCGGGAACATAGGTGCCATCACGACTTGTGAATTTGGATAGTGATAAATTTGGTATCAGATCCCTAGGTTCATCGGTTCACGAGTAAAAGAGCAATGTCTAGTACACTCTTGAGGATAGGTATGATGTCATCCATACCTATCTCGAAAGGCTATAGGACATTTAGGAAAGATTTTGTTCTTTCATTCATTATTGTGTGCACTTGAGCTTGGTGAATTTCTAATATTAATATCTCATTCTCTCATAGATGGCGAGAACTCGTACATCGGTAAGTGGTGTTCGAGAGCCTATTCCGCGCCTTCTTCTGGGAATCCTATCGATTTAGAGGAAGTGGATGAGCTCGAGGTTGAGGTCGGGTAGGAGCCATATTGCAACACCTGTGGGAGGTCAACTACCAATACCTACCTAGGGTCGTGATAGGACGGTACCTTTTGATAATGGTCCAGTTGAGGCTCTACCCAGTACTATTGCCACCCCAGTGCATCAACATACATTAGCTTGTATGTTAGGAATTCTCTAGGGGATGTCTTAGGCAGGAGCTTTGCCTGTCACTTCTGATGGCTCACAGAACCGTGTTGGAGGTTAGACTTCAAGACAGATAGTTTCTCCTAATACTCAAACTCCCAAGACTCACCCAAGAGCTATTGTAGCTCCTCATTTGGATAGTATGGAGTTTCCTGATATTGCGTCATTTTTAGTGAACAAGCCTTGTATGACCATTTATGACCAAAAGATGTTTGAGAGGTTCATACTAATGAATTTTCTAACTTATACTCTTGACTTAATGGAGGATGCATATGAATTTATAGTTAGTTGTCATGAGAGGTTATATAATCTTTGATTAGTGGAGTCTCATAATGTTTACTACGCAGAGTTTCAGATGACTAGCTCTGCCAAGCAGTTGGTAGGGGACTATATTAGTAGTATGTCAGCTAAATACCCTCCGTTATCCTGGACTTAGTCTACTCTGGTATTTCTAGCCAAATTTGTTCCGTGCAGTGTGTAGGGAGCGCAAGAGGGCCGAGTTTCACGGTTTGCAGCAAGGTGGTATGTCAGTATAAGAGTATCAGGGTAAATTTCATATCATGTCTAGGCATGGTTCTATGGTACCTCCCAAGAGGTTAAGAGAGTGAGAAGGTTCGTTAAGGGGCTCAATATTCCGATTCTTATAGGAGTTTCCATGCAAAAACCGTGAAAAAGAGACATTTAGTAAATAACATGATTTTCATTAATTCCAATTAAAACATCATACTATAAGCATAAGAACAACATTTAACAACTTAGAAATCACTTACGCCAACAATCATATTTTTTTAGAAACTTTACAGTGAATTCACTTCACTATATAGTGAACTCAATTCGATGTTACAGTGAAGTTCCTTTACATCACTTTAAACACCCTATAGCATGTAATCTTCTCAGTAAAAGCTATCCAAAGATTCACTTAAGTCACATCAATAATTACCACACATACACACTTATAAAGCATCATTAACATCAAGGTGAGATTCTCCTACCAAAGGTGATTCCAAGTCTCACTTGAGTGAGTTGTGAAGCGACCACCTATACAATCCCTTACACACACACTTAAGATATCCTATATAATCCCTAATATAGAATCATTATCACTTAATACATTTACATATAGATGATATGAAGTTCTCCTTCCGAAGCTATCGAAAGATTTACTTAAGTAAATCAAGAACATAACGTCCATAGTGACCTCTTCAAGATTACCTAAGTAATCCTTAAGACTATCTAAGGCTTATATGATGTCTACATAATAAACCAACTTCCCTAACTAGAGTCATTCTTAAGACTTATCTAGGTAAGATAAGAAGTGACCGTTCCTATGCCCCCTTCACACCTTAACTAGAAAACCCTTAATACCTCTAGATTAATACTACTTCATTAACCCTTAATACCTCTAGATTAATACTACTTCATTTAACATACTTTCTTACCGTAAGTCATTACATTCATTAGTTCATTTAAGACTCATTCATCACATAAAAAATATTCAAGTAATAATCTTGGTCAAGATCTAGAGACTCCAAATAACATCTTCAAAGTCTATTGTGCAATGTCTAGATAGCGTCCCATACAACAACCTAAACATCCTAAAACTTCTCAAATGCTAATAGGTATACCACAAGATGAGAAATAGACAATAATTGACATAGACCATGGTAGAAAATCATGGGATCCGGAGTTCAAACGTACTACGGTGAGGGTGTTGTACTTGCCAAGGGTAGAACTAGGAAACATCCCATGTAGGCACTAGGAAAAGTCCCATGTAGGCACATGGTTAAGGAATATGAAGGGAGTGCAATGTATTCTAGTCTCATGCATAACTAGAACACTTCCCTTACCATACTCACTCGGTGGTAGCCTTCGTTCTCATATAGTAATTCACGTTAAAGGTTCATACAACTGGGTTCCATATCTAGTTCATAACCTAATCACATTTACCCTACCAAAGAGGTCCTCTAGGGATACCATACAACTGCGACAAGAAGCTCATGATGACTTTACTAAGGATTAATATGATGTCATTTCAGCCAATTAACCTAAAGTCCATCATTCCTTTACATGAAGGATACCACTACGAGTTTCGACTTCAATATTTATAACCTTACCACTATGTTCTAGTTTTCACATAAAAGACCCTCTTAACATCATTCAAGGTCACATATCATTCATATATTCAATACTAAGATATTTAGCATCCTAATTCAAGACATCACATATTCACTTTCGTACAAGCATCAACCAAGGGATATAAGTAAACCAAGAGAAGACACCACATACTTTAACTTAGCACATATTACTAATCATTCTACAAGTACATAGAAATAACCATTACCCTCTTTATAAAATACTAAACACTTCCATATCATTATCAATATAACAATTATATACTCATATAGTCAAGTAGGAACAATCATGCATCAACCATAAGACTACACATAGACACACATAGTCATAGTTTACACCATTTCCTAACATACATAGAAAGAACATATACTTTCATATTGCTTCACAATAGATAGATATACTCAGACTTCACATAAAACAACTAGACAAAATACCATAGTACTTCAAGTAGTGTCGACAAGGCCATGATCATAATATCGCATAAAGTAACTCCAACAAGGGCACATCAATTCATATAGCACCGCCACCATAAGTGTACCATATCAATCACAACATAATTGAAGTCTAATTAACTTAAAATAATAAGAAATATGGTAGAATACCCCACTCCATCTTACTAATTTGATTTCAATGCTAAAACATCTGATTTGATATCATAAGGCTCCTTACCAAAGTCAATAACCAACGGTTCAAAACAATTATATCAATAATCAATGAAACTAGGTCAATTCATTGCATACTTATCAATCTAATACAATCTACATATCAATTGAATATAATTATTGCATCATTAGATAGCCCCATGAAGATTACATTAGAAATCATAACCCTTAGGTAAATATCAATTCAATAAGTCTAACAATCAATAGATCTAAGAATATTCAATACTCAATTGATAAAATTGAAACATCCTATAAACCAATTAACTATAATCTATACCTGAATAAAAGACCCATAACAATCTACACATAAATTCATCAATCTCAAAGCATGATCACTTAACCCATATTTTAGTCAAATTGATAGATTTGATAATATCAAGGGTTCATGGACAATTTCATTGGAAAACATAAATTATACATCAATTTCATCATATATAAATATTTGAAAACCATTTATGCAAGAACATAAGACATAGAGTAAAAATTGGACTTTTTCATTTTTTTTAAAATCTTTGAAAGTCACCTTTGAAATGGGTTCTAAGGTGATAGCAAGACTTATTTAAATAAATAACATAGAATTTTTAATAATCCAAATCTAATTGAATAAGAAACTCCATTGAAGACCCAGCTTCAAGCTCTATCTTCACTTTAAACTCACATGGAGGTTTTTGGAGAAACTTTTGGAGGGAATATGTTTTGATTAAGGTGTTAGGGTTATAATGAGAGTTTAATGACTTATATACCCTCAAAATACCCATAAACACTCAAAACAACCATCGTCACATTTAATAAGACTTGGGGTGAACTTTCAACTTCACCCCTCAAGTTAACAAAAAGCTGGACAAACAGGTAGCTCATCGACGGTCGGTTGTCTCACCGAAGTCCCGTCGATGGGGGTCTCGTGGGTTGCACCTGCAACTCCTCAACCTTTAGTACAAGTGTATCCATCGACATGAACCATCGACGGTCCATTTCCATGTTAACTGGCCGTCATTTTGGTCGTCGATTGCCACTTCTTGTCATTGTTGAGCTCCAATGACGGGGTCCTCTTTTAGGGCCTTGTGGGTCCTAGATTGAGTCGTACCCGGACGTTTTCATCCCAAATATGTTCGTATACGAGTTTAGGACTTACCATATCCAAAACAAATACGTAAAACTTGACTAAATATACATAAACACACAGAGTCTTTTCAAGGCAAACCTTTCGAACGTTATAGACTTTCTTGGACGTTTGACCTATAAACATCACAAAACATGACACACTGACTATATACTCTATAATAACTTTTTTGAGGACCTTATAAACTTATGAATCACACATAAACAGATTTAACCACATACGAGGCACATAGGTCACTTATTCGTCGAACATCTTTGTCGTCCCTTGACGTTTGACTTCCAATGCACTTAAACTCTTAGACAATGCCTCAAACCCACATTATAAATCATGTAAGAACTTTATACCATCACGAAAACCATGTTAGACTCTAGTTTTACCTAAGTCATTTTCGGAGCGTTACAAAGATAATTTGATGTGAGGGATCTAAGAAGCGTGAGGGTAAGAGGACTCGATATTAAGATGACTATTGCGGTGCAAACCCAATGAGTCGAGGTTACTTAGACAGAGGTTATCATTCTAAGTCCAGCAGACCTATTCATGCTGCTATACCTGCGTTTGAGGCTTGTTACAGTGGGCATAGTTCTTCAAGCTCTGTGTATACTTCACACGGTTCATCTTCTAGACTTGTTGTTCTTGGAGGGAATTCTGGTCATTCAGGTTGCCCTCATCAGCCTGCGTCTCATAGGGGTTGTTTTGAGTGCGGTGATACGCGATACTTTGTGAGAGACTTCCCTAGGACAAGGCGTGGTGGCTAACGTCAAGGTTCTCAGGATTCAACTTTTAGTGCTTGATACGCTCAAACTTACTTCTCAAATAAAAGTATAGCAGTCGTGTCAAGTAAATAACCTAACTAATGAGGTTGGGATCGTTCCCACGAGGAAAATAGCTTAGACTTAACTTCAATCTATTATTACTATTGTTGAGCCAATTACTTCCTTACAAAGACAAAATGATAAAAGGTGGGTTTTCTATTTCTAAATAAATGAAAACAACTAGCGAAATTAAAGGAGACAACTAACAGCTTCAAATGTTGGAGTGTAATAAATTAATAAAATTAACTAGGGTTTATGTGTTCCCCACAGGTTCATAACTTGATAATTCTAACAATAACAATTCTTTCCTAGTATCGTGCATGCAAAGTGATAAGTTATGTATTTCTAAATCCTTTGTCCGGCATCTAAAAATTTCGTTCCGCACCTTGGTCCGACTACGTGTGTTGCTATACTAACCTTTACCTTTACCTCATATAAGCATTCTATTCGATATTCGATTAAGTTATTACCTCGAACCAAACAATACTAGCCTATTAGATTGTATACACTAAATCTATGTTGATAATTCTTTTGCTATTATCTACCTCCTTGGTCCGGCAAGTAGCATTAAGGTGAGTTCTAAGGTTGGCCATCCGTTAAAAAGACTTCTAAGCGAAATAATTATCAATACATGCAAGACATTATTCTTGAATTGTCATTTTAGTTAGGTTTTACCTCATTATTCACTATGGTTCGCAAGACCCTAGTTATGGAGTTTAGTTAACCATAGTCACAATCAGAATATTCAAATATGTAATATAAGAAATCATGCACTTACTTCAATGAGAAATAATAAAATCCAGAAGTTCACTTGATTAATAAACAAAAAAGTCACCAACAATCAATTACTGAAATTAATTGAAGACTAAAGATTCTCCAAAAGAGTGACAATAATCACCAAGTCTAATCCACAGAAGAAGCTCAAATAACCAACTGTCTAACCAATAGTCTAAAAATAATCAAGAGTCTAACAAAGAGTCTAAAAATAATCAAGAGTCTAACAAAGAGTCTAAAAATAATCAAGAGTCTAACCAAAAAAATGAGTTTTTTTTCAAAGTATTTATAAAAAATAATAACCTAATTAAATAAGGACTCTATTTGGTTGAAATTTTTCAAAACACGGCTGGGTCGACGGATCTCGCGACGGATCGTCGTAGTCACGACGGGCCGTCATGGACTCCGTCGTCCCATACTTATGCAATTTCTTCTGCTGCAATCTTCATTACCCTCGACGGCAGGTATAACAGATCGTCACAGGCACAACGGTCTGTCGCGGGTATCTGTTCCATAAAACTTAACTGTTGGAATTTGGGTACTGGGACTACTTCTTTGATCTTCATGATGAACAAGCAGGACAGACCGTCATGTCTACGACGGTACATCACGCATTCCGTAACCACACAGTTGGTAAGACTTCCCTATCTTCCTTCAGCAGCTGCACTACGATACAACCTACGGACCTTCACAGGCACGACGGAACGTCACAATCTCCGTCGGTGGTACTTTTCTGCATTTCTTGCTCAAAAACCTCCGCGTTCATCTTTTAGACAGATTTTAGCAAATAAAGAGAAACATACATAAAAAATAATACAAAAAGGCTTTTGGACACACTAAACTTAAGAAAAAAGCATTAAAAATACGGTGGCACCACGGTATATCAACACCCTCAACTTAGATTCATTGTTTGTCCTCAAGCGACGCACTATGACTCAATAAAAAAGCTTTATACAATAGTATTCCATGTTTTATCTTTCACAATCATTTGGCTATCAATCCCGATCAGTCTCGTCATATTTATTCATGCTATCACTATTAGGCTTGAATTATGTGAATAAGACCATGAAACAGACTCACCATGTACTAACAACTATCCTCTTCAATTTCTCACCGAGGTGCTAATATTTCTGGTATTGCAACTACTGTCCTCCGTTCAAAACAATATCCTTATTTTTCACACAACGATTTCAATTTGAGTATAAGGATTACTTTTCAACACACACTCTCAGAACAGATTCACAACTCATTCATTACATATTGCCATAAGTTTGCCCTTATTTACACTACTTTAAGTTGGCTACACAACCCTTAGGATCACATAGGACTTTCTTAGCTAGTAACATAGGCTCAGGGTCAGGTAGGGTAATTAGATATACTTTAGTGACTTTTTTCCATCATTGACATATCGGCTTACATACCACTTTTTATCATTTTATTTCGCCAAGTTTCTCATATTCTTTCACCTTGCTATTTTCCCTTCTTTCTTCATTTGTGTAAGTCAATGTCTTATTTTCTTGATTGTATTTCTTGTATTTTTTTTCACTTTTCTTCCAACTGATTCTTGAGTCACTTTACTTTTATTCTTTCTCTCCCTTTGTTCTTTCAACCTCACTTTCCAGAGCATTCCTCATATTAGCCACCCTCAACTCATGGCTTTTCCATGAGTCAAAGTACACAATACCCAAAAGTTTGGTTTTCTTTTAATTAGACTCAAAATGGGCTACATTGAACAAGTGCCAATGATCCTTTCCTAATTGTCTATTACAAATTACTTTGAGCAGGATTAACTAGGAAAGTTCTAGCTCAGTACAAATAGTGGACTATTCAAATCTTCCTCACACTCACTTGACATCTCATTACTCTACCAGATTTCAGACACCCAGTTCAAATTTTAGACATAGGGTCATGTAGTGGTGTACCTATATGTCATGCTTAAAGCCACACAATTATCAATTACTATGCCTAATCATGCATCATTTTCATTTTATTAGGATATCATTTTAGCCATCATGTTTAAGAATTAAACTATGTACACAAGATATAGACATGTCGGTTCAAAAGAAAAATAATCAGTCTCTTGGGGGAAAAGAACACAGGCAAGAAAATCCCAAAAGAGGATAGTGAATTGAGCTACTCAAACATCACCCTAGCACTCACTTTCCATTTACCCCACCCCCAATAACAAGACATGCAATTATTCCCAATGCATAAAAAAATTGAAATACAAGATTGGTAGGTAAAGCAAACCTGGGGCGCAAAGCGCCGACGATCAGCAAGTTGGTGGGTCGGTTCCCCGAAACCCACTACCTCAGTAATCTGGACACCCTCAGTAGTGTCCACAACATCAACAACACTATTCGCAATTGATATACCGTGGTTTCACGGTATAATTAATACTTTTTCATTTAGTGTTTAGTGTGTCCGAAAGCCTTTTTGTGCTAATTTTGATATAAGTTTCTCTTTGTTTTGCAGGAAATTTGTCCAAAGCTGAATACAGAGATTTTGAGCGAAAAAATGCAGAAGAGACCACCTACGGAGCTTATGACGGTCCGTCGTGCCTGTGACGCTCCGTAGGTGGCAATGTAGTGCATTGCTGAAGGAAGATGGGGAAGTTTGACCAAGTGTGGGATTACGAAGATTGTGACGTTCCGTCATGGCTATGACGGCCCGTCCTGCAGGTTCGTCGTGAAGATCAGAGAAGTGATCCCAGTACCCAGATTCCAAGAGTTAAAGTATTTTGAAACGAAGACCCTTGACGGACCGTTGTGCCTATGACGGTCCGTCACACTTGCCGTCGAGGGGAATGAAGAAAGCAGCAGAAGAAATTGCCAAGTATGGGACGACAGAGTCCACGACGGTCCGTTGTGACCACGACGGTCCGTCGTGTGGTCCGTCGACCCTGCCGCGTTTTGGAAGATTTCCAGTAATTAGAATCATTGTTTAATTAGGTTTTTATTTTTTTATAAATAGTTCGAAAAACCTCGTTTTTGAGGTTAGACTCTGCTAGATTAGACATCATATTATTAGACTTTGTGTATTACTGTTTGATTTTTGGAGATTCTTACAAGTGATTTTTGGTGATTAATCAAGCAAACTTTCAGACATTATTCTTTCTCATTGAAGTAAGTGCAGGAATTCTTATTTAATATATTTGAATATTGTGTTTATGCCTATGAGTAACTAAACTCCATAACTAGGGTTGTGGGAACCATAGGCAAATAATGAGATAAACCCTAGCTAAAATAACAATTCTAGATTAGTGTCCTGCATGTTTTAATAATTCTTTCGCTTAGAAGTCTTTTTAACGGATGATCAACGTTAGAAATCGCCTTAATGCTACAATGCCGGACCAAGGAGGTAGATAATAGGAAAAGAATTATTAACATAGATTTAGTGTATACTATCTAATAGGCTAGTATTAATTGGTACGCTGTAATAACTTAGTCAAATATCGAATACGATGCTTAATATGAGGTAAATATAAGGGTTAGGAAAGCAACACACGTAGCCAGACCAAGGTGCGGAGTGAGATTTTTAGATGCCGGACCAAGGATTTAGGAATACATAACTTATCACTTGCATGCAAGATACTAGGAAAGATTTGCTATAGTTAGAATTATCAAGTTATGAACCTGTGGGGAACACGTAAACCCTAGTTACTTTGATTAATTGTTTAAAACCCAAAATTAAAAGCTGTTAAGTGTCTCTTTCAAGTTTGTTAGTTATTTTTACTCATTGGGAAATACAAACCCCCCTTTTTATATTTTTACTTTCTAAGGAAATCGTCAACCGAACAATAGTAATAACAAGTTAAAGTTAAGTCTAGACTATTTTCCTGGTGGGAACGATCCCAACCTCACTAGTTGGGTTATTTACTTGACGCGACCGCTTTACTTCTCATTTGAGAAGTAAGTTTGAGCGTATCAAATTTTGGCGCCGCAGTGATTCCCGTCCCGCTATCTCCACATTTCTGGAGCTAGATGCCACAATAGCTAACTCTACTGCCCTTATCTGACGTGCCTCCTCATCAGCAAGCGAGGCTCTCCTCGCAGCCTCCATCGCACGACCCTCCTTCTTCCATGCTCGAGCGTCATCCTTCTCTCGACCCCTACGCCTCTTGAAATTCTCTCGAGTGGAGGTGGTGGAATCTCAGAAGTGGTGAATAAGGCCGCTATCACTGTGTTTTCAGCACGCTCTGCAGAAGGGGCCTCAGACTCAAGCACCCTATCCTCTAAGATCATATCTATGTCTGCGCGAAGACTGTCGACCGCAGCCTTAAGGGTTGACACATCCAGCTAAGGGACTGGTGAGTCTAGCACCCGCAACTCAAAAACGTCCAAGCGCTGATGATCCTTAGTAATCTTCCGCTCTGTGTGCTGGACCATTCTCCGCTCCAAGCGCTCTTCTGCCTCAACAATAGACCACTGCATCCATGGCTTGATGTGATGCAGAAGTGTAGACATCTGTGCCTCTAATTTCTGAACCCTAGCAAGCGGGACCAGAGCAGGGAAAGGGGCTGAGCGAGAGGAGCTCAGGAAAGGGTCACGCTCATCATCAGAGCCAATGACCAGGTGGGCAGACGAGGCAATAGACTTCGATCACCCGGTGCGTAGACTTGATATTATTTTGGTGCCATAATTGATAGTACCTATAAAGAATCAATATTAGTACTAGAAGGAGCAAACAAGACAAGCAAAACCACACAAAATAAATAAAAGAATTTAGATGTAATGACATATCTATAGTAATAGTGAAACACGACGGACCAGGTGACGACTCATCGTGAGTACGAAGGACCGTCATGGGGTCAGTCATGTATTAATTTAAACTATGTCTATGTGGAGACCCTTGAAGGAATGTCTCTGACAAGTAGGACGGATAGGCAGGATGGAACGTAGAGTTAATGACGGTCCGTCGTCGATGTCCGTCGTAGGACACATTAGAAAAATATGAGACTCTTAGAAGTGGGGTCTCTGGCCGTCATGAAGGTTATGCAGGACGGACCGTCGAGGGTATGACATTCCGTCGTAGGTGTCTGTCAGAGGATACTTGGAAAATGTATGGAGACCCTTAGGATAGGGGTCTTTGACCCCCATAATGGTTATGCAGGACGGACTATCGAGGGTATGACGGTCTGTCATAGATGTCCATTGGAGGACACTTAAAAAAAGTGAGAGACCCTTAGGAATAAGGTCTTTGGACGTCATGATTGTATGTGCAGGACGGACCGTCATGGGAATGACGGTCAGTCGCATGTTTACGTTGGAGGACAATTAGAAAAAGTGAGAGACCCCTAGGAACAGGGTCTCTGATAACTAGAACGGTTGTGCAGGACGGACCGGCGTTCCAACGACCGTCCGCCGCATGTGTCCATTTGTGGACACTTGGAGAAAATCGGACAGTGGGGTTTTAGGAATGTTTGAACGGACCCAATGACGGTCCATCGTGGGTACGACATTCCATCATCTGGTGTCTTTCTGTCATTCAATGACAGAAGTGGGAATGCCCCATTAATCCCTTATAACCCAATTGGAATAGTTAGTGTTTTAACCTACATTTGTCTAACCCAAATACCTAGTAAACTAGCAATGCTAAAGCAATATTTCTAGAGTTTTAACAAGGCAATTTTGAAGATTCTCAACCAAGGTTAGAAAGAATATGTATTAAACAATGAACCCATCAATAAGAAATAGGCTAATACTAATTGATAAACAAAAATACCATGTAAATGGGTAGAAATCAGAGACACATACTGTGAATTTGAGAAAAACAAGCGAGGAAGGTACTTGTTGATCAAGTAAAGAACCACAACAACAGACTCCGACTAGTAGAGAGTGGATTTTAGAAATTGGGAGATTTGGGAAAATGATTTGTTGAAAAAAAGAAAGGTAGGAAATCGGAAGTTGAAAAGGGAGGGAAATGGGAGGAAGAGGGATGAAATGGGTGAAATGAACGGGGTGGGGTTTTTCAATGTTAAGAATTTTTAAAAACCCCAGCTGGGTCGGGTCGGGTACGTTTTATTAATGAAACGATGAGTCCCCAACGACGGTCCGTTGCTGTTGTGACGGTCCGTCATTGGTTCCGTCGCATGTGCCCTAGTTTTGAAAATAACAAAAAGACTTTACCGGCACGACGGATTCATGCGACGTTCCGTCGCATGCGTGACGGTTTGTCGATCTGTCCATCAGTGACTATTGCAGAGTGATTTTCTGTAGAATTTCCTATTGATGTGCCTGCAAATTTTAAACCCATTAGAAGAAAATGCTACCATTACAAAAAAGTAAAATCTATAAGTATTGGGTTGCCTCCCAACAAGCGCCTGATTTAACGTCGGGCATGATTGAGGACACTTGATTACTCAGCCTTCATTGAGATGGTATTACTCTAATACTTCATTCACCGATGCAGTATGCCCAATATAGAGTTTTATTCGTTCTCCATTAACCTTAAAACCGCACTCCCTCCTTTGTTTCTAACTCAACTGCTCCATGAGTGAACACTTGGGTAATGAAGTAAAGGCAAGTCCGTTTGGACGTGACCTTGCCCGGAAGCCAATGCAACCTAGAACTTTCTAAAAGCACGAAATCCCCAACCATAAACTCTCATTTTTAACTTTTTAGGTCATTATCCTTCTTCATCTTTTCTTTGTAGGATATAGCAGATACATATTAGAGTTGACCACTCTTCCTCATAGACCTATAAATGTTGAAGGTCGCTTCTTTATTGTTCAATCGAAATTTCATCTACCCCTTTTCAATATACACTAAGGCTCTACCCGTAGAAAGGAATGGCCTCCCAATAATAATAGGCACTTCAAAATCGAATTCACAATCAAGAATAACAAAATCTACCAGAAATATGAACGACTCAATTTTTACTAGAACATCGTAGAGTATCCCTATAGGCCTTTTCACTGTTCGATCAGCTATCAGTATCCGTATCGCAGTGGGCTTTGGGTCACCCAAACCGAACTTCTTGTAAATCGAGAGGAGCATGATATTTATGCTTACCCTCAGATCACATAATTCTTTTGCAAAATGAAATGACCTGACTGTACAAGGAATAGTGAAAGCACCTGGATCATCTTTCTTTTGTACGAGAGATCTTGTAGCAATAGCACTACAATGTTGCATTCTATCATCATCCTCGAATGTGACCGATCTTTTCTTTGTAACCAGATCTTTCATAAACTTTGCATAACCGGGCATTTGTCCTAGAGCTTCTACCAAAGTGACATTGATAGAAAGCTTCTTCAACATTGGAATAAAACGCCGACATTTACCATCCTCATTCTTTTTCACCAATCTCT
The DNA here is from genome assembly GCA_027704805.1 of Solanum corneliomulleri. Lineage (NCBI taxonomy): Eukaryota > Viridiplantae > Streptophyta > Magnoliopsida > Solanales > Solanaceae > Solanum > Solanum corneliomulleri. The sequence goes on from JAKWIY010003058.1 coordinate 49,514,043, forward strand.
GAGGAAATGGTGGGTCTAGGCATGGGAATCACCTTTATAGGAACTTCTGCATCTTTTCCAGTGTTATCTTTGGCTTCACCACTACCCTCTACCACCATATCATTATCCTTTCTCACCTTTTCCACATTAGATGGCATAGGTGGGTCAATGGTTTGCTTGCCACCCCGAGTAGTGATTGCCATACAGTGTCCATTATTTTTCTGATTTTTGACAGTGTTTCTAGGAAGAGTGCCCAGTTGTTGTGTGTTCACAGTCGTAGATAATTGGGCCATTTATAACTCGATCTGCTTAATCGATATTGCATGTGTATCACTTTCTGCCGAATACCCGCTAAATAACTCCTTAACTCTTTAATGTGCTCATCATTAGCATCAAACCTCCTCATCATTTTGTGCAACATATCCTCAACTCGCGCCATACTATCTCCACCATCCCTAGGAGTAACTTCATGATTTTAAGGAGGGACATAGGGCCCATTCCTATCATTTCTATTACCGTAGTTACCCCTATTAAAGTTGTTGTCGCGGTTGTAGTTTACATCTCGGATATAATGAACCTCACGGTAATAGTTACCATAGATCCAACCTTGGTTCTCTTGACCTTGGCGCTAATTAACCTGATTTGAGCTTTGGGCACTCGGTCGCAAACCCCCCATCTTCTCATTTACTGCATAGGAATCCTCCGCATAATGGCATTCATAATTTTGGTGGTGGTTTTTAGACAAGAAATTAACTGCATTTATCTTTTCGCACCACTAGTGATATGTTTTAATACAAACCCAAGCTCAATTCTCATCTCTACCATCTCTTCACGGATCTCATCTGTGGCTGGGTTGTGAGTAGATTGCACTGCGAAGGTGTTTCTTCCAGTATTTGACTTCCTAGTACTCAAAGCTTTATTGTTTCGGGAGATTCTTTTTAACTTTTCCGCAATCTCAGCATAAGGACACTTCCCATAAGAACCACCCGCTATAGTATCCAACACCCCTTTATTATTTTCATCATGTCCACGATAGAAGTATTCCTTCACCGACACATCATCTATGCAGTGATTGGGGACGCTTCTCAAAAACGAGGTGAATCTATCCCAAGAACTACTAACTTACTCTCCTGGTAGTGCCACAAAGTTGTTCACTCTGTCTTTGTGGTTTAGTTTCTTAAAGACCGGGCATTAGTGTTCTAAGAAAACGTCCCGTAGTTGGTTCCAAGTGAAAATTGAGTTGTAAAGGAGCTCACTGAACCAAATAGCAGCCTCTCTCGTCAGTGGGAGAGGAAACACTCTTAGCTCTATTACATCCAAGTCCAAGTCAAGACTCCCTACACAAATTTTACGCACTACCCTTACCTTAGCTATATGGGCATGTGGATCCTCAGAAGGTAGCCCTGAAAACAAACATCTGGCAGTTAGCATTTACATCATGCTACTAGTTGCCACAAAGATGTGGCCTGGTGGTAGAGGGTTCAAGGCAAGTGGCCCATCGGAGTCTGCTATATTATCATAGCCTCTGTAGTATATTTGGGGACGTGGAGGGGTTATGTCCTCTCTGTTGGTTCTCACCTGGAGCATCGGGTAACAACTGACAAGAAACATCAACTAAAGTTGGGATGTTCTGGTTTGGATCATCATCATTAATACCCAAGATTCGATTCATCTTGCGTAGTGTACGCTCTAATTCTCTATCGTAGGGAAACAAGGGTTCTCTTTCTCTCCATGTATTTGGCATACAAGGAACATGGTTCTGCAAAAATCAAAAACAATAAAACAAAGTAAAATCCAAAAATATTGACTAAACTAATGTAATAAGTTTAAGCTAATCCAAAAGCTACTTTCCCCGGCAGCGGCACCAATATTTGATACGCTCAATCTTACTTCTCAAATAAGAAATGAAGCGGTCGTGTCAAGTAAATAACCCAACTAATAAGGGTGGGATCGTTCCCATGAGGAAACTAGTTTAGACTTAACTTCAATCCATTATTACTATTTTTCAGTCTATTACTTCCTTGGAAATCAAAAATGATAAAAGGGGTGTTTAATATTTCTAAATAAATTAAAACAACTAGCGAAATTAAAGGAGACAAATAACATTTTCAAATGTTGGAGTTTAATCAATTAATAAAAGTAACTAGGGTTAACATGTTCCCCACAGGTTCATAACATTATAATTCTAACTATAACAATTCTTTCCTAGTATCTTGCATGCAAAGTGATAAGTTATGTATTTCTAAATCCTTGGTCAGGCATCTAGAAAATTTCTGTAACGACCTGTTTAGTCGTTTTGAGCAGCAAATTTCATTTCTGGAAAAACTGGCTAAGATTACAGACATCACGATGGACCGTCATAGGCACGACGGCCCGTCACAGATGTCTCGTTTCAAAACACATAGAAATTCTGAAATTGGGTACTAAAAATCGACTCTCTGAACTTCGTGACGAACTTGCAGGATGGACCGTCATAGGTGTGACGGACCGTCAGAGGTGTGACGGACCGTCACAGGTGTGACGGACCGTCACAGACTCCTTAGTGGAAACTGGGGTTCTGGCCCTTACGACGACCTGCGTGACGGACCGTCGCATGCACGACGGGCCGTCACAGGGTGCGCAAATCCCAGGCAGAATTGGATTTCTTACACGTTTTAAGGGACGTTTTGGACTATTCTTTCCTTAATTATAAAGTTAGAGGGTTAATATTAATAAGTCTAATTACTTGGGGGTAAAAATAGGTAACCTTAAGTTAATTAGTGGGTTCTATTGTCCTCTTTTACACTTAATTATATGTTAATTAGGGTAAAAGAAAGAGGGTTTGAATAAAAGAAAACAGAATGAACAAGAGAGAAAGAGAGGAATCGATCGAATTGGGAGAGGAGAAACGAGAAGCAGAACAAGGCTTTGGGAAAATTCTTGCTTGATCATTAGTCTTCGGTGGAGGTAGGTTATGGTTTTTACGATATTCGTAGTGAACTCTTAATAGTGAATGATATGTATTGGTAGTATTGTAAACCTGTCTATATGCGTAATTGTATGCTTGCATGAATATGATTATGTGATTTTGATAAAACAAGCATGATGAAAACTATTGAATCCCAAATCTTGAAAGAAACTTTAATCTACTTATTAATGATGATGCCTTGGTATAAAAGAAGGCTTGATGAATTAAAGTAATGGGATTGATGATGCCTTGGTATAGAGAAGGCTTGATGAACGGATAGAATGAGATTAGTGGATCGGAGTGTCACGTTCCGACACATAGTATTAGTAGATCGGAGTGTCACGTTCCGACACATAGTATTAGTGGGACGGGTGTCACGAACCGACACGTAGAATTTAGGGGATCAGAGTGTCACGTACCGACACATATAGGGGATCGGAGTGTCACGTTTCGACAAATATAGGGGATCGGAGTGTGACGTACCGACACATATAGGGGATCGGGTGTCACGAACCGACATGTAGAATTAGGGGATCGGAGTTTCACGTACCGACACATAGTGGTAGGGGATCGGAGTGTCACGTACCGACACAAGAGGAAGAAAGATAATGAATCTTGAAAGATGATAAATATACTCAATCTAATAAACTTAATTCCCAAATGAGTATGGTATTGAGGCTTGAGCCCTCATGGATGAACTTGATGTTACGTGTTGATGATTATAGTACCTGTTGTTGCTACATGTTGAGTTTATAGTTGATTTATAATATTACTTGATATATATTATCTTCTATTTTGAGTTGGCCGATGATATCTACTCAGTACTTGTGGTCGTACTGACCCCCTACTTTTATGTTTTCTTCTTTGTTATTTGTGGAATGCAGCAAACGTTCCGTCAACTTCAACTCAACAGTAGATTTAGCCAGTCTTCACTACCTTCGGAAATTCAGGGTGAGCTAATGCGTCTAGCTTGGACTGGATCTTCTTCTTCAAGTCTTGATGCCTTGAACTTCCGGCATGGACTAGCTTTTATTTGTTTTAGCTTCTTAGACATTTTTAGTTTAGTATTTGAGGATAGATTTCTTGTGATGATGACTTCCAGATTTTGGGGATAATAATAATAGTTTTGAATTGTTTTATTAATGAGTTAAGTCTTCCGCATTATTTTCTGTTGATATATCTTGAAATGTTAAGGTTTAGATGGGTTGGTTCGCTCACATAGGAGAGTAAATGTGGTGCCAGTCGCGGCCCCGATTTGGGTCGTGACAAACTTGGTATCAGAGCATTAGGTTCATTGGTCTCATCACACAACACGAGTTCTAGTAGAGTCTTAAGAACGGTAGGGGGACGCCTTTACTTTTCTTTGAGAGGCTATAAGACTTTAGGAAAATTCCATTCTTTCATTTTTCTTTCGTGCTACTACTTGAGTCCAATTGGTATCTAGGTGATACGATTGGTATCTGACCATCTCACTCTATTTCGCAGATGGTTAGAACTAGAGCAACGACCGCACCAGTACCAACAACGGCACGACAAAAACGTCTGAGCCAGCCATGGGGCTGTGGCTCGAAGAGAGCAGCGGTAAGAGGCCGTGGAAGAGGTCGTGGGAGGACGTCCTCTTGAGGAAGAGGATGAGCCCCTAGCCCATCTGACACTAGGGCGGTGACTCCTCCACCGACCAAGGAGGTGATAAGAGAGGGTGAGGAAGGGGAAAATGAACTAGTGCAAAATGAGGAATTGCCACCCCAACCTACCCCAGAGATGATCAATCAGGTTCTTGCTTATCTTAGCGGGATATCTGATCAGGGTCAGGCACCTCCAGTGGTTTCTGCACCAACACCTCCGGTTTCAGAGATATACATGCGGCTGCTATGGCTTCCCGCATGGATGCATCATTGGAGATAGGCACATTTCCACGTCTGACTACTGGGCCTATAATGACAAATGATCAGCATGAACTTTTCAGTAAGTTCTTAAAATTGAAACCTCCAGTCTTCAAGGGTGCAGAATCTGAGGATGCTTACGATTTCCTGGTTGATTGTCATGAGCTACTACACAAGATGGGTATCGTAGAACGGTTTGGCGTGGAGTTCGTGAGTTATCAGTTTCAAGGGAACGCCAAAATGTGTGGTGGTCACATGTTGAGTGTCAACCAACAGAGGCACCACCTATGACTTGGGCATCGTTCTCTAGCTTGTTTATGGAAAAGTATATCCCAAGGACTTTGAGAGATAGAAAAAGGGATGAGTTCTTGAGTCTAGAGCAAGGTAGGATGACGGTTAACGCATATGAGGCCAAATTCCGTGCATTATCTAGGTATGCCACCCAACTTTGTTTCAGTCCACAAGAACGGATTCGCCGATTTGTGAAGAGGTTGAGGTCAGAATTGCGGATTTCAGCCTTACAGGTAGCGGCTACGGCAAAATCCTTCCAAGAGGTGGTAGACTTTGTGATAGAGGTGGAAGGAGTGAAGCCAGATGACTTCACCACGACATCGACATCAAAAAGGTTTCGAAGGGGAGGTGAATTTAATGGTTCTTACACTAGAGGACAGAGTTCCGGAGGTTACTCAGTTCGACCAATTCAGTCTTCACTACAGACTGTAGTTGGGGGTCCACCTCAGAACGGTCAACACTACTCCGAGAGACCTATGCCTGACTCCATAGAGTGTTATGGATGTGGGGAGGTTGGACATATTAGGAGGATTGTCCAAAACAGAGTTACAGACCCCCAATAGCTAGAGGTAGAGGTGGTCATGGTAGAGGCCGCGCTTTTCTGGAGGACGTGGTGGTCGAGGTAATGGTGGTCACCACAACGGCAGAGGTGATGGGCAAACTGGAGCCACTACGACACAACATGGTAGGGGCAATGGACAGACGGGTGATAGGGCCCATTGTTACGCTTTCCCTGGGAGATCTGAAGCGGAGGCGCTGATGCTGTTATCACAGGTAATCTTTTGGTTTGTGATTGCATGGCATCTGTATTATTTGACCCTGGCTCCACATTTTCATATGTATCTTCATCATTTGCTAATGGTCTAAATTTACATTGTGAATTACTTGATATGCCTATTCGTGTTTCTACTCCGGTGGGTGAGTCCGTGGTAGTTGAAAAGGTATATAGGTCTTTTTGGTGAATTTTGTGGGGAGCAACACTTATGTAGATTTGGTTATCTTAGAAATGGTTGACTTGATGTAATTCTGGGTATGACTTGGCTTTCTCCAAATTTTGCGATCTTGGATTGTAATGCTAAACGTAACATTAGCCAAGCCTGAGACAGATCCGTTAGTGTGGGAGGGTGACTACACTTCCAATCCGGTGCGTATCATCCTTTCTTCGTGCTAAGAAAATGGTTAGTAAAGGGTGTTTAGCTTTCTTGGCCCATCTCAAGGATGACACTACCCAAGTAACCTTCGATTGAGTCGTTTTCGGTAGTCCGCGAGTTTTTTGGATGTGTTCCCTGCAGATCTTCCTGGTATGCCACCAGATAGGGATTTGACTTCTGTATCGATCTTGAACCGGGCACTCGCCCCATTTCTATACCCCCTTACAGAATGGCTCCCGCGGAGTTAGAGAGTTAAAGGCTCAACTTCAAGAGTTGTTGAGTAAAGCTTCATTAGACCAAGTGCATCTCCTGGGGTGCTCGGCTTTGTTTGTGAAGAAGAAGATGGGAGTTTTCGATGTGCATAGACTACCGGCAGTTGAACAAGGTAACTATTAAGAACAAGTATCCTCTTCCTCGCATTGATGACTTGTTCGATCAGTACAAGGTGCTTGTGTCTTCTCTAAGATTGACTTGAGATCCGGTTATCATCAATTGAAAATACGGGCAACGGATGTGCCAAGACTGCTTTTCGGACTAGGTATGGACATTATGAATTGTAGTGATGTCCTTTGGTCTTACGAATGCCCCGCTGCGTTCATGAGCTTGAATGAAGTGATTTTTAAGCAATATCTGGATCTCTTTGTGATCGTGTTTATTGATGATATACGATATACTCTAAAAGCAAGAAGGAACATGAGGAGCATTTGAGAATGGTATTGGAAATGTTGAGGGAGAAAAAGCTGTATGCCAAGTTCTCTAAGTGTGAGTTTTGTCTAGATGCAGTGTCCTTCTTGGGGCATGTAGTTTCTAAGGATGGAGTGATGGTGGATCCTTCTAAGATTGAGACAGTGAAGAATTGGGTAAGACCCACTAAATTGTCAGAAATACGGAGTTTTGTTGGGTTAGCTAGCTACTACCGCCGATTTGTCAAGGGATTCTCTTCTATTGCTTCCCAACTGACGAACTTGACTAAGCAAAATGTTCCATTTGTATGGTCGGATGAGTGTCAGGAAAGCTTTCAGAAGCTCAAGACTTTGTTGACTACTGCACCAATTCTCACCTTGCCAGTGGAAGGTAAGAATTTCATTGTCTATTGTGATGCATCCTATTCGGGTTTGGGTGCAGTGCTAATGCAAGAGAAGAATGTGATTGCTTATGGTTCAAGACAATTAAAAGTGCATGAACGTAACTATCCAACTCATGACTTGGAATTGGCCGCGGTAGTGTGTGCATTAAAGCAATGGAGACACTATTTATATGGTGTTAAGTGTGAAGTCTATACGGATCATCGTAGCCTACAGTATGTCTTTACTCAGAAAGATTTGAACTTGAGACAAAGGAGATGGATGGAATTACTGAAGGACTACGACATCACTATCTTCTATCATCCGGAAAAGGCGAATGTTGTGGCGGATGCTTTAAGTAGAAAGGCGGGAAGCATGGGAAGTCTAGCTCATTTGCAAGCTTCTAGACGCCCATTGGCTAGAGAAGTGCAGATTCTGGCTAATGACCTTATGAGGTTAGAAGTAAATGAGAAGGGAGGATTGTTAGCATGTGTGGAGGCAAGATCCTCCTTCCTTGACATGATTAAAGGGAAGCGGTTTGATGATGAGAAATTGATCCGGATTCGAGATAAAGTGTTGCAAGGAGAGGCTAAAGAAGCAACAATCGATGAGGAAGGTGTTTTGAGGATTAAGGGAAGGGCATGTGTACCCCGCATCGATGGTTTGATCAACACTATTTTGACAGAGGCTCATAGTTCAAGGAATTCTATACATGCGGGTGCAACCAAGATGTATCGTGACCTAAAGCAACACTTTTGGTGGAGTAGAATGAAGCGCGATATTGTTGACTTTATTGCCAAATGTCCAAACTGTCAACAAGTAAAGTATGAACACCAGAGGCCCGGAGGAACGCTTCAGAGAATACCCATTCCTGAATGGAAGTGGGAGAGAATCGCAATGGACTTTGTGGTTGGTCTTCCAAAGACAATGGGCAAGTATGACTCCATTTGGGTGATTGTTGAAAGGTTAACTAAGTCTGCTCATTTTATTCCGGTCAAGGTGACTTACAATGAAGAGAAGTTAGCCAAAATCTATATCTCAGAAATTGTTCGGTTGCATGGGGTTCCACTATCCATCATATCAGATAGAGGTACACAGTTTACTTCTAAGTTTTGGAAAACATTGCATGCTGAATTGGGTACTAGGTTGGACCATAGCACTGCATTTCACCCTCAGACCGATGGTCAGTCTGAGCGAACGATTCAAGTGTTAGAGGATATGCTTCGTGCTTGTGTGATAGAATTTGGTGGACATTGGGATAACTTCTTACCCTTAGTCGAATTTTCATACAATAATAGCTATCACTCAAGCATTGATATGGCCCCATTTGAAGCATTGTATGGTAGGAGATGTAGGTCTCCCATTGGGTGGTTTGATGCATTTGAGGTTAGACCTTGGGGTACTGATCTTTTGAGGGATTCATTAGAGAAAGTGAGGTCTATTCAAGAAAAACTTCTAGCGGCGCAAAGTAGGCAAAAAGAATATGCAGATCGAAAGGTTAGAGACTTAGAGTTCATGGAGGGTGAACAAGTCTTGTTGAAAGTTTCGCCAATGAAAGGGGTGATGCGGTTTGGCAAAAGAAGTAAACTAAGTCCAAGGTATATTGGACCAGTTGAGGTACTAAAGCGAATAGGGGAGGTGGCTTATGAATTAGCCTTGCCCCCAGGGCTGTCCGGAGTGCATCCGGTATTTCATGTATCAATGTTGAAAAGATACCATGGAGATGGAAACGACATTATCCGTTGGGATTCAGTTTTGCTTGATGAGAATTTTACTTATGAGGAGGAACCGGTTGCTATATTAGATAGAGAAGTTCGCAAGTTGAGGTCGAGAGAAATTGCATCCAACAAAGTTCAATGGAAGAATCGACCGGTTGAAGAGGCTACTTGGGAGAAGGAGGCAGATATGCAAGAAAAATACCAACATCTGTTTACAGATTCAGGTACTTCTTTCCACCCTTGTTTCTCTTCTTTTGATCGTTCGAGGACGAACGATGGGTAAATTGGTATCTATTGTAACGACCTGTTTAGTCGTTTTGAGCAGCAGATTTCATTTCTGGAAAAACTGGCTAAGATTACGGACACCACGACGGACCGTCATAGGCACGACGGCCCGTCACAGATGTATCGTTTCAAAACACTTAGAAATTCTGAAATTGGGTACTAAAAATCGACTCTCTGAACTTCGTGACGAACTTGCAGGACGGACCGTCACAGGTGTGACGGACCGTCACAGACTCCTTAGTGGAAACTGGGGTTCTGGCCCTTACGACGACCTGCGTGACGGACCGTCGCATGCACGACGGGCCGTCACAGGGTGCGCAAATCCCAGGCAGAATCGGATTTCTTACACGTTTTAAGGGACGTTTTGGACTATTCTTTCCTTAATTATAAAGTTAGAGGGTTAATATTAATAAGTCTAATTACTTGGGATTAAAAAGAGGTAACCTTAAGTTAATTAGTGGGTTCTATTATCCTCCTTTACACTTAATTATATGTTAATTAGGGTAAAAGAAAGAGGGTTTGAATAAAAGAAAACAGAAAGAACAAGAGAGAAAGAGAGGAGTCGATCGAATTGGGAGAGGAGAAACGAGAAGCAGAACAAGGCTTTGGGAAAATTCTTGCTTGATCACTAGTCTTCGGTGGAGGTAGGTTATGGTTTTTACGATATTCGTAGTGAACTCTTAATAGTGAATGATATGTATTGGTAGTATTGTAAACCTGTCTATATGCTTAATTGTATGCTTGCATGAATATGATTATGTGATTTTGATAAAACAAGCATGATGAAAACTATTGAATCCCAAATCTTGAAAGAAACTTTAATGTACTTATTAATGATGATGCCTTGGTATAGAAGAAGGCTTGATGAATTAAAGTAATGGGATTGATGATGCCTTGGTATAGAGAAGACTTGATGAATGGATAGAATGAGATTAGTGGATCGGAGTGTCACGTTCCGACACATAGTATTAGTGTATCGGAGTGTCACGTTCCGACACATAGTATTAGTGGGACGGGTGTCACGAACCGACACGTAGAATTTAGGGGATCGGAGTGTCATGTATCGACACATATAGGGGATCGGAGTGTCACGTTCCGACACATATAGGGGATCGGAGTGTCAGGTACCGACACATATAGGGGATCGTGTGTCACGAACCGACACGTAGAATTAGGGGATCGGAGTGTCACGTACCGACATATAGTGGTAGGGGATCGGAGTGTCACGTACCGACACAAGAGGAAGAAAGATAATGAATCTTGAAAGATGATAAATATACTCAATATAATAAACTTAATTCCCAAATGAGTATAATATTGAGGCTTGAGCCCTCATGGATGAACTTGATGGTACGTGTTGATGATTATAGTACCTGTTGTTGCTACATGTTGAGTTTATAGTTGATTTATAATATTACTTGATATATATTATCTTCTATTTTGAGTTGGCCGATGATATCTACTCAGTACTTGTGGTCGTACTGACCCCCTACTTTTATGTTTTCTTCTTTGTTATTTGTGGAATGCAGTAAACGTTCCGTCAACTTCAACTCAACAGTAGATCTAGCCAGTCTTCACTACCTTCGGAAATTCAGGGTGAGCTAATGCGTCTAGCTTGGACTGGATCTTCTTCTTCAAGTCTTGATGCCTTGAACTTCCGTCATGGACTAGCTTTTATTTGTTTTAGCTTCTTAGATATTTTTAGTTTAGTAATTTGAGGATAGATGTTCTTGTGATGATGACTTCCAGATTTTGGGGATAATAATAATAGTTTTGAATTGTTTTATTAATGAGTTTAAGTCTTCCGCATTATTTTCTGTTGATATATCTTGAAATGTTAAGGTTTAGATGGGTTGGTTCGCTGACATAGGAGAGTAAATGTGGGTGCCAGTCGCGGCCCCGATTTGGGTCGTGACAATTTCACTCCACACCTTGGTCCGGTTACGTGTGTGGCTATACTAACACTTACCTTTACTTCATATTAAGCATCATATTCTATATTTGACTAAGTTATTACCTCGTACGAATAAATACTTGCCTATTAGATAGTATACACTAAATCTATGTTGATAATTCTTTTCCTATTATCTACCTCCTTGGTCCGTCAAGTAGCACTAAGGCTAGATCTAATGTTGTCCATCCGTTAAAAAGACTCGTAGGCGAAAGAATTATCAATACATACAAGATACTATTCTAGAATTATTATTTTAGTTAGGTTTTACCTCATTATTCACATATGGTTCCCACAACCATAGTTATGGAGTTTAGTTACCCATAGTCATAATCACAATATTCAAATATGTGATATAAGAATTCATGCACTTATTTCAATGAGAAAGAATAAAATCTAGAAGTTCACTTGATTAAACAACAAAAGTCACCAACAATCAATTACTGAAATTAATTGAAGACTAAAGATTCTCCAAAAGTGTAACAGTAATCACCAAGTGTAATCCACAAAAGAAGCTCAAATAATCAAGAGTCTAGCAAAGAGTCTAAAAATAATCAAAAGTCTAACAAATAGTCTAAAAATTATCAAGAGTCTAACCCAAAAATGAGGTTTATTCGAACTATTTATAAAAAATAAAAAGTTTATTAAATAAGGACTCTATTTGCTGGAAATATGTCAAAACGCGGCTGGGTCTACGGACCTCGCAATGGATCATCGTGGTCACGATGGGCCGTCAAGGACTCCGTTGTCCCATACTTATTAAATTTCTTCTACTACTCTCTTTATTACCCTCGACGGTAGCTATGACAGATTGTCACAGGCACAACAGTCCGTCGGTGGTATCCATTCCATAGCACTTGAAGTCTTTGAATTTTGGTACTAGGACTACTTCTTTGATCTTCATGACAAACCTGCAGGACGGACCGTCATGGCTACGACGATCCGTCACGCATTCCGTTACCCCACACTTGGTCAGACTTCCCCATCTTCCTTCAGCTGCTGCACTACGATGCCACCTACGGACCGTCACGGGCACGACAGACCGTCACAAGCTCCGTAGGTGGTACTTTTCTGCATTTCTTGCTCAAAAATCTGTGCATTCATCTTTTAGACAGATTTCCAGCAAACAAAGAGAAACGTACATAAAAATTAATACATAAAGGCTTTTGGACACAGTAAACATCAGCAAAAAGCACTAAAAATACCGTAAAACCACGCTATATCAGTGTTGTACAACCTCCAGGTAGGGGTGGTACACAGAGTGGTGGAGGTGGTTCTCCTTCTGGTCGAGATAGTAGTCGTGGAGGTTCACGATATGAGTAGGCTAGAGGTTGACGCTTCAAATTCTTTTATCACATGTATTTTTCAAGTTTGTCATCGACAACCTACTATATTATTTAATCCTGGATCTACTTATTCTTATGTGTCCACATATTTTGCTCATAGTCTAGATATATTATGTGAGTATCTTGATTTGTCAATGCATGTTTCTACTCCTGTCGGGGATTCTGTAGTGGTACACCGTGTGTATCGATTATGTATTGTTATCTTTATAGGGTATGAAAGTCATGTAGATTTAAAGGTCTTAAATATGGTAAATTTTGATGTGATTCTTGGTATGGATTGGTTATCTTCTTAACACGCTATTTTAAATTGCCATGCCAAGACAATCACTTTAGCTATGCCTGGAATTCCTATAGGAGAATGGAGAGGTTCCTTTAGTAACCCTTCTCAGGGTGTAATATAATTTCTTAAGGCTCGTCAATTTGAAGAGGAGAATGTTTGGCTTACATGGAACACATTAAACATACTAGTGTTAAGACTCATATGCTTGAGTCTATTCCAGTGGTGAGTGAATTTTCGGAGGTATTTCGGACAGATTTGCTAGGTCTTCCACCAGAGTGTGATATCGTTTTTTGTATTGATGTGGAGCCAGGAATTCAGACTATTTCCATTCCTCCTTATCCTATGGCACTGACTAAATTGAAAGTATTGAAAGAACAGATTCAGGATTTGTAAAGCAAGGGCTTTAAGTCACGACCCAAAACGAGTCGTGAGTGGCACCCATACTTAACCTCCTAGGTGGGTGAACCAAGGAATCCAAACTCCAATATATGCCAATAATTCAACTACTAATAACAAAAATAATGCGGAAGCTCAAAAATCTTACTATATATCATTTTCCAAAACCAGAAAGTCATCACATCAAGGACATCTAAAATCCAAATATTAAGTCAAAAAATATCAAATACACAAAAATAAAATAATAAAATTTTATGTGTCTAAAAACATAGTAAATCATGTCATGACCGAGAGAATCTAGCACGAGCTTGAACGAATATCTCACCCTGCAACCTGATATGCGGGAGACTGGCTAGAGCTGAGGGCAATTCGAAGTCCTTTGTACACTCGCTGCAGTTCAATAAAGGAAAATAAAGAAAAACTCAAGTAGGGCTAAGTACGGGGCAACATTTACTGAGTATGTGTCATCGGCCAACCCAAAATAGAAAATAATATACAATAAATAATAGTATGAACACAACTACCTCACCAAATGAAAATTACATAAAAAAATTCATGATAAAAATAAAAGGAAAAATAGATGTGGTGAGTGACGATTGAACCCACAACCTCTTGAATGAATGAGAGAGTTTGGATAAAAATAAAGGAGAAAATAAATGTGGAGAATGGGGATTGAACCCAAAACCTTTTGGATAGGTGAGAAAGTTCAGAGATAAATAAAATAATAATAATGAGATTGTGGGGGACTGAAACACAAACCTCCTTGTCTTAAAACGAAAAAGGAGAGGAGAACAAGAAAGAAATATTATGGGGTTGATGGGAATCAAACTAGGGTCTCCCAAATCTGAAAAATGCAATTATCAAGTTTAAAATAAGATTAAGTGTTGTTCAAGGGATTTGAAATCGGGCTCCCTTTCCTAATTCCATATTGAAACATAAGTCATACGTAAACAAATATTCAATGAATGTTGCCTCTATAGGGTCTTATCGACAAGATGCATAAGTCTTGTACCATAAAATCTTACGTAAACATTTATCACTTAGACAAACTATATATGAAGCCTCATGGCTGGTATTTGTGGACTCATAAGTCTAGCATACGTTTAAAAGTAAGGGAGCCTAAGATGAATGTGATATATTGATGTAACCCTACAAAGGTAAAGTAAGAGTGTGAAACACACTAAATGGCCAAGTGCATTAGCATATGATGAAATGAGCATTCATGTGAAGGGGTGAGTAATTATGAAAAGCAAATGTGTTAAAGTTAATGAATGACGTAACAATATTATAATCGGCTAATATGAAAGATGAGAGAAATCTCAACGTAGCCTAAGTAAATGTTACCAAAACGTACTCACCTATGAGATTGTAGAGCTAATGAAGAAACCTTTCTCTATGAACACTCTAATGAAAGTATTGAAGTTAATGCATACTTAATACTAAAGATGAGATGGGAAATCATCTAATGAGATATAATGACCTCATGCTAGAATCTAACTTTAATTATGTATGAGTTGAATGTATTGGAACTTTATACTGAGCACCAATACGCTAGCTATGAGCGGTGATCCCTTTCTTCAGGAATGGCGGAGCTTGACGTAACACTCATTAGATGAGACTATCTGGCATGCCGGGTATGGGCCTCCTTACATCTCCTAGTCTTTTAACCTATACTGCCAATATAAGGATCTAGTAGGTTTCAATCCCCTATATACGCTAGCATATTTTGGGTCACTTTGGCCGGTGATTCAACCTCTTTTCTGTGTGGGTGCAGATACTGGATCTCATGATGCTAAAATGATTTATCTCGATTAAAGTTAAAGTTCCCAATCAATGACTTATGCCAGCCTCAAATGATGCACATAATAAATGACTGATACCAAAGGTGTTAGGATAGGATAATCAAGAGGTGATCTAGACTTATGTAATGACACTAGGTCATTCTTGATCATTGCACAACGAACCCAATCAAAGTCTTTATCTACATCCTAGGTATAGCTGGTGTTTACACTAGCTTAAGAATGAATTAAGTGAAGTACGTATGAATGAATGAATCAGACTCTGTGTTTGCTAAAGAAGGCTCCCTAGTGAAGGTCCCATATGTTGGGCCCTCATTTTTTGGAAGTCTTGATGTCAAATCCATGATTACAAATTCTCATGCCGTATGAACGAATGATATGAAAGATGCTATGTGGTATGTGTAAGACATTATACGTTGTGAGCAATATTATACGTATGATGATATTTGTTACTCTCATGGCATGATTTTTCTTATCATGTTTGGCAAGTCCACTAACCTTTCTAATCCAAATTTGGCAAGTCTACTGAATTGACTTTCTATAAATAATGTTATTAAGAAACAACTATTATTACTCATTCATGTCCCTTGTGTGTGATTGTATACACCCATACTTAGTACAAGTGTGTACTAATCCATTACAACTATATATTTTTAGGTGTAGGCTCATGTGGACGTTAAAGCTTACAGGTCGACACTGAAGCCATCCGGACGTGGAGCATTCATACAGACTTTGTAGGCCCCCATGCGTTTGAGAAATCTTTCCCATTTTAATCTAGATTAGATATAAGAATGAGATAGTGTAGTATGTTCCACTAGCGTTTCATTCCCGTTTTTATTTCAGACATTATATTTGTGCCATTTTGGTAAGTATATATTCAATGCAACGTTGTACAAATTTCTTTCATTTGATGATATTAATGCTAGATGGTTGATGGTAAACACATATGAGTTTAAGTAGAATGACTTACATACATGTTAAGAAACAAAAAGTACAAATTTTCCACTAAAATTAACCTAGATGAAGAAACGATGACGTATGTATTCTTGTCTGCGACCTCTGAGAGGTCAACTACGACTGTCACGTCTGGGTTCTAGACTCTGGTTGTGACAAACTTGGGGTCTGAGCCTTAGTTTAAATTCCGAGGATAATAATCTCACATCAACCACATCGAGTAGTTTCTAAGTCATGGTAGTGAAGTGCACCACTTTTTTGTAATAGAGATTGCATGATGCGTAGGAAAAATTCCCTTCTTCTGATCTTATCGTGCCTTCTCTAATGTCTGATTTCTTGGTGTTAAGAGTGTATCTAACATCAACTTTTGAGATTAAGAAAGATAAATACGAGGAGAAACCCAATGGAGAGATTGGAGGAGCAGCTAGTGGGATGTGTGTTAACCCAACTGGTTGACAGATGGAGAAGTGAGGACAGCCTTGGTAGACATGGCCCAAGCCATCTCTTTAAAAAATTAGGCTGTGACACCCCAGGCAGAGCAACAAGGTGTTCCCAGGGAGAACCCATCTTCCAGCACCATTGCTAGCAGGTTAAAGGACTTCAAGAGGATGAAGTCCAAGTTTACATTGGATCTAACATTGCTGAGGATCTCGAGGAGGAGTGTAGGGCATCTACGCTGCATGATAGCATGGATTTTTCTAGGCTTATGGTCCATGTCCAAAAAGTGGAGGAAAGCAGGAAGAGGAAGCATACACGGGCAGGGAACAGGTCAAGGAAAGCTAAGAAGAATTTTTCAAGGAAGAGTAGTATTGAAATCAGGGATAAGCCTGGGTTTAAGAAGTGACTCTCCATCCAGGGGGAGTAAAGTTCATCCAAGGGTCGCTATGATAAGGATTCTGAGCCCAGCGTTAAGAGAAACAGTGAAGTAGATACACCTGAAGAGAGGCCACCTTGTAGGAAAGTGGCAGACTATATGGAGGAGAGTGTACGAGGGGATCTAATGCTTGTTACAGTTCTTGAAAACTGGGTCATATGATGAAGGATTATCCGTAAATGAGAGGTTGAGAAAAAGGAAGGGAGAAAGTTCAGCCGATTGGTCCAAGATAAGATGTTCCAAGTAGGGAATGATTCTTCGCACTCGAGTCTAGTGGTGTATGGGAAGACACCTCTAGTGACGTCTCTGATTCGTAGCCTAAATTAGTTTTTCATATGTATGGTTTAATGCACTAGTATGAAGTTAATATTTCGGAGTTATTATGTGGTTGCTGACTTATGTGACTTATGTGTTTATTTAAGTTGTATACTTTGGTTTAGGAAGGAGTTCCTTAGTCTATTAATGTGAATCTGCTAGTAGGTTTCAAGGATGTGCACCAAAATACTAATATGTGAATCAGATATTAACCAACAAAAATCATTGAATAGCTTAGGTATGGATTTTCTCCATAAGTGTTATGCTACGAAAGACAACTAAACCATGGTAGTGAGGTTTAAGTTTCCAAATTATATAGGATATAAATGAACAGGGCGTGGATCAATCCAACAAAACCTTATAATTTCAAATCTTAAAGCCAACAAGTTGTTATCTTAAGGGTTAGATATACTCCTCCTAAGGCTGGTTTATTTTAAGAAACTCAATGTTTTAGTGCAATAGTCGACTTGGTTTTGTAAGTCCAAAAATCGTATGTGTAATAATTGCACTATGTGAGTTAAAATGAATTCATATTTGCATATCATGTTGCTATTTTTGTATAGAGTGGACATGATATTTTCTGTGTTGTGTGAATTTTGAGGTGCATCAAGTTAAGTGAGATTGATAAAGAAGTTCCTCAATATCAAATATGAAGCTTCAGATAAGCTTGAGTAATATGCATTATCCAGAGCAAGTGTGAAACAAAAGTTCACAAAGAGTAAAGTCTCAAATATGAAGATATTTTCAAAAATCACCCTCCTTGTTTTAAAATGATGTGTAGTGTCATTCGGGGATAAATGTTTTATAGGGGGGATGATGTAACAACCCTAAACTGGATATGCTAAGTAATGCTCGATGTGTCTATAATGCCTACTATTAGACCGGGCTCACACGAATTGATGCGCGTAGAACCAAACCTCTAAACCCTTGCGACAGCCCAGCCAACTAACTTGTGGAGTTAGTTGATTTACGAAAGGTTGGGTCCATCCATGTAGGGCTCCCGAATAAGAAGATTTACTCGGATGAGTCTTTAACCAAATTAAAAAGGGGAAATCTTAAGTTTGGAGGGTGTAGGGGTAAAATGGTCTTTTTCTAGGATAAGGATAGTATCGTAATTACCCTAAATATGTAACTAAATATTTAACTAATAATTTGGAGGGTCATTTTGGGTAGAAAGGACCGAAATTGCCCATTGAGCAAAATATTGCTCCACCCGTGTTCGAACCTAGGTGGGAGCAATGATTTTATTTGATTATTTATATTGGTGAATTAATTTAACTAATTAATATTTAAATACTGATTGAAAAAAATGGAAAATTATATTACTATTATTAATTAATTAATTATTGGGGCGGTTTGGGTCGAGTCGACCCGGAGGGACCCATTTCTGCAATGGGTCGGTCACGGGTTCGAACCTCGACGGAAGCGACATTTAAGTGGACTAAATTGAGGTTTAGAATTTTATATTGTAAGGTCATTATGATCATTTCACTAAACTAATTAAATCATATTTTGAATTTTGAAAGAGTTGACTAAGTCTAAACTACATCACCTAATCCTAAGCCACTCACCCTTTTCATGTTAATCTCTCTCTCCTTCAAGTCTATCTCTCTCATTTCACACTTTATTTCTGGCCGCCAAACGTGAACAAAAAAATCAGAAAAAAAAAATTTCTTCACACTTGAAGAACTTTCACGGAAAACACATACGACAGTGTAATTCGAAAAGGTTAAGCAAAACGTAATACGCTAGTCGGGTAAGGTGTAAGTTGTAGGATTGGACGTGATCTTGGTGAAGTCTTGGGCAGCAAATTCAAGTGTTGAACAATGTTAAAATCAGGAATGGGTTTTCTTACTCTTCGTCCCTTTCGTAGGAGACCCTTAAGACTCAGATAATTCTATTCCGAAACTAGGATTGTTCCCCATTACATGTTTTCTGTCACTAGCTCCTATCACTGATCTTACGTTGGTATTTTTGTTGGTAGATTAGGTATGAAGTGTTATTTTTTTAATAATGTGTTCATGATTGTGTTCGGAATTGTATTACCGATGAAGTTTGTATGCCAAAATTTCTTGAAAAATGTATATGTATGTCGTGCTATGATTTTCGATTTTAAGCCTTAAAAATGATAAGTTTTTATGGTTGAATTTTATGTTCGAATGTTTGTGGAAATCATGAGGTGTAAAAGTTTTATAATGTTGCTGGATTTAATAGGAATCGTGGCTGAATATAATCCTGAAAAGATTACACTTAAATATACACCAAATCATCTACGAAATGCCTTAAGAATTAACGTATGAATGATAATAAAAAGAAGCTGAAAATAGTGAACAAATTCCCAGCATTTGGTAGGTTGGGTTCGGCCAAACAAAGTGGTACAAAATGCAATGAAAAATAAAAGTAAAATAAGTTATATCACTAAGGATTGAACCCAAGACATCATTACATGAAAGCTACAAAAAAATCAACAAAAGATTGCGAGGAAAATGGATTGGAAGAGACCAAATTTTCAGCAGTCTCGATCAAAGATGCGGAAAATTAGCTATGTTTTTAAATTTTTTTAAATGTGAGGTCATTGGGAATTGAACCAATGACCTCAACAAATGAAAATTACATAATAATTTCATGATAAAAAAGAAAGGAAAAATAGATGTGTGAGTGGGGATTGAACCCACAACCTCTTGAATGGATGAGAGAGTTAGGAGAAAATAAAGGAGAAATTAAATGTGGAGAGTGGCAATTTAACCCACAAACTCATGGATAGGTGATAAATTTAAGACATAAATTAAAAGAAAAATAATGAGCTTGTGGGGGATTGAACCCACAACCTCATTGTCTTAAATCAAAAAAGGAGAGGAGAATAAGAATGAAATTTTATAGGGTTGATAGGAATTGAATTAGGGTCTCCCAAATATGAAAAATTCAATTATCAAGTTTAAAATAAGATTAAGTGTTGTTCAAGGGATTCAAAATCCGGTTCCCTTTACCGATTCCTTATTGACACATAAGTCGTATGTTGACAGTGTCCATGTCCCTTAATCATCAGGAGTGGTGTCATCCCCTTTCATTTATGTCTGATGGATAAAAGCCCTTGGGCATTCGTTCATTTTGTTTAAGAAGGTTGTGACATATACATCATCTTCCCAAAAGGCGTGACTTTTTCGAGGCAGGGCTTCGACCCGTATCAGGCCAACTCCTCGAACTGCTTGGTGCGACATATTCATGGGCTGGCAAAGCGAACTCTCAATTTGATTAGGAGAGTCTACAGAGCTCTCTATATTTCCATGAATTCCTACTAGTGCGGTTCTTTTTCTCGACCAATTTGAATTCCATATAAATAATTATTTAATAAATGTTGCCTCTAAAAATCTAAATCAATGTCTTGGCATATCTACAAGATGCATAAGTCTTGTACCATAAAATCTTGTGTAAACATGAATCACTTAGACAAACTATTAATGAAGCCTCATGGCTTGTATTTGTGGACTATAAGTCTAGCATATGTTTAAAAGTAAGCGAGCGTAAGATGTATGTGATAAATTGATGTAACCCTAGAAAGGTTAAGTTAGAGTGTGAAATATACTAAATGGCAAAGTGCATTGGCTATGATGAAATGAACATTCACGTGAAGTGATGACTAATTAAGAAAAGCAAATGTGTTAAAGTTAATTGATGAGGTGACAATGATAAGCGGTTAATATGAAAGATGAGAGCAGTCTTAAATGAGACTAAGTAAATGTTACCAAAAAGTACTCATTTATGAGAGTGTAAAGCTAATGAAGAAACAAGTCTCTATGAACACTCTAATGAAAGTATTGAAGTTAATGTTTACTTAATACTACTAATGTATGACAAATCATATAATTAGCTATGATGTCCTCATTCTAGAACCCAGCTTCAATGATGTATGAGTTAATTGTAATGGAACAATATACTGAGCATCGATAGGCTATCTATGAACGATGTGCCTTCCTTCGGGAAGGGCGGAGGTTGACATAACTCTCATGAGATGAGACTGTCCGACATGCCGGGTATGGGTCTCCTTATATTTCCTAGTCTTTGAACCTATACTTCCAATATAGGGATCTAGTAGGGTTCAATCCCCTATACACGCTAGCATGCTTTGAGTCTCTTTGCCCGTGATTCAACCTTTTTTTTATATGGGCCAGACACTGGATTTCATGATGTTCACATGATATATGTCGGTTAAAGTTAAAGTTTCCAATAAATGAATGAGGCCAACCTCGAATGACGCACAAAATGAAATTAATTATACCAAAGGTATTAGGATAGGATAATCAGTCTTAAGTAATGATACTAGGTCATTCTTAATCATTGCACAACGAACCCGATGAAAGTCTTAAACTAAATCCTAGGGATTGCTGGTGTTTACACTAGCTTATGAATATATGAAGTGAAATAAGTATTAATGAATGAAGCAGACTCTGTGTCTTCTAAAGAAGGCTCCCTAGTTGAGGCCCACATTTTGAGACCTCATTTTTGGAAAGTCTTGATGTCAAGCCCATGATTCCAAAGTCTCATGGCGTATGAATGAATGATATGAAAGATTTTATGTGCTATATGCAATATGTTATGTTCTATGTGTATGATGTTATGTGTTGTGTGCAATATGATATGTATGATGATGCATGTTACTCTCATGGCATGACCTGCCTAATCCAATTTGGCAAGTCCACTAACCTTCCTAATCCAAATTTACCAAGTCTACTAACTTCACTCTGCATAAATCATGTTGTTAGGAAAGATCTATTATTTATATTAGATGTCATTGGTGTGTGCTTGCATATAACCATACTTACTACAAGTGTGTACTAATCCCATACAACTCTATATTTTTTGGTACAGGCACAGATGGACGTTAGAGCTTACAGGTCGACGGTAAAGCCATCCGGACGTGGAGCATTCATCCGGATTTGGTATTCCCTCATTCATTCGAGGATGCTTTCCCATATTAATCTAGCTTAGTTAAAGGATTGAGCTAGTGGAGTATGTTCCACTAGCGTTTCTTTCTTGTTTTTATTTCAGACATTGTATTGCGGCCATTTTTGCATGTATACATTTAATGCAACATTGTAATATTTCTTTCATTTGATTATCTTAATGGTAGATGGTTGATGGGGAACATATATGAGTTTAACTAGAATGACTTACATGCATGTTAAAAAGTTCAAATATTCCGCTAAAATTAACCTAGATGAAGTAACGATGATGTATGTAGGCTTGTCTGCAACCTCTGAGAGGTCAACCACGCCGGTCTTGTCTGGGGTATAGACTCCGGTCGTGACAATGGAACCAAAAGGTCAACAAATTTTTTCGAAATTTTCAATAGGGCAACTCAATATATTTTGATTCGAAAAGGGAAACATTTCCTTACTTTCCCTAACGGTGTAAATTATAGGGTTTTAAAGTTAAAACTCAAAAATTCATGAGTCTTACAAGGTTCATGAATTTTTAAGCCTTATAAGGCACAAATCAACATAATTTTTGTAAAAAATCAATTTTTTTTTATTAGGACTATTCTACAACTTGAAGCATATTAATACAACAAAAGTTGTTCTTCCTATATTTATTGATATACATTTAATTCTAATCATTGATTTGTATAAATTTAGTAACAAATTCCCATATGCTTATCTTGAATTGTGAAGCCACGTATGCTAATTAAAAAATAACAATTGAATATTTTTCGTCAAAAAATTATATTATATAAAAGTAAAATTTGAAGATGTTGATCTTAGAATTTTTTTTTTATTTAAGAAGGTCATAAATTCAAGCCATGGAAAGAACCTTCAGCATAAATGCAAGGACTGCACAAAATAGTCCCTAGTGGTTTGGGCCATTCTGGAACTGCACACATAGATATGCCTTTTAAGATGTTTTAATACACACTTATACACGTTCATGTACCAGCCTGCCACATCAGACAACCACTTTAAGATAAAGACTTGGGTAAATAGAGTTCATCAACATATATATACTCCGTCCATTAGGTTACATTTAGTTATTATCAAAGGTAACCCGCCTTATTTTGAAGATAAAAATTCATATTTTGTGCAATGCATTTTAAATTAAGACCACAAAAGATTGTCAATTACTATATTGTTCCTCTCCTTCGTCACAATTAATATTTCTTTTATATTTTTTTGGATAATATTAACACACTACTTAGTGTAATCCTACAACTAGGGTATGGAGAAGGTAGGATGTATGCTGAATAATTAGTGCGAGACACAGAATAATAGGAGACTTTGCATTTACTAAAAACTACTGCAATGATGAGAAGAGGAAAAGGAGGAGGTTATCCCCCTATTCTCCCACGTTAAGTAAGAGAACACCCGACAACCTACTGAGTTGGAGTTGTTGTAAGTCATATGTAATCTCTAACAATGTTTTCCCAGTATACATCTACCTCTGTTTACTCTTCCTACAACCAACCTCTCACATCTTCTAATTAGCGTACCCTCGCAGCCCCTCTTCACATGATCGAACAACCTTAGCCTCATATTTATCATCTTATCTGTCATAGAGCTCCTCCCACCTTGTAGTGAAAAACTTTATTCGCAATCATATCTCACTCAGCTTGTATTCACACATTCATTTGAGCATTCCTGAAGTGGATTTTCTTGACTAAGTATCACTCTTCCCGTACATCTCTACCTCATAAGTTACATCACTAAACATAATTTTAATCTTATTAATAATCAATGACATTGTAAGAAAAAAATATTATATGGGTTGATGAAGGGACTCTCAAAGTCAATATAATTATAATAGAAGTATTAAATTTATGTAGGCTTTTTTACAAGAAGAATAATCGTAGACAAGCTAAACCCAGTGAAATATATGCAACAGATGAAATAGAGAGTAACGGCTAGACCAACTGAATGTTATAAAGTAACATACATACCAGTTGCAAATGCATTTAGAATGACTTCCATCAGATAAATCTACAATACAATCACCATATTATAAATCTGGATAATAATTGCCAACTCTGTTACAGCGGTAATTACATCCAATAATTTAGTTAAGTTATATGAGATAGGAAGTTAAAAGGATTGGGTTGGGGTAGGCATAGGCATGTTAAAACTTTTTTCTATTGTAATACTGTAGCATGAAACATATAATCTTGTTTTATATAGACCTTCAATATGTTTATTTTCTGTTGTAATCTTGTCAATCTTTCTATAGTATTTTTCCATGATTGTTTCACGTCTTCATAAGTCATATATAGGTTGTGACAGTGACACTTCAAGCACAAGCACTACAAAAAGAGACATTTAGGGGTAATTGAGTTAATGTCATTGCATCTAATTTCACTACAACCTGTAATGACATTTATATACGGTATTGGTTATAAATACTAATATTTATTAAAATTTTCCATTAAATACAATATAGTGGAAAAATATGTTGTTGCCACATAGTCGTTTATTTATTATAGTGAAGTTGTTTTTAAGGACTTATGGCTGGTGTCTTCCTGTCTTCCATTCATTATTTAGTTATTGTGAAGATCATTATGTTCAATTTTATTAAAGAATATCTATTACTATAGTGTGTACTATTTATAAGACTCTCTGAATGCATAAACTAGTTGTGAAGAATCATATTGATGTTGAGAATACTTACCTTTATTGATTTGGTATACTATCAACAACAACAATAACATACGTAGTGAAATCCACTAAGTGGTATCTGGAAGGATATATTGTATGGAAACCTTATCACTATCTCATAGAGGTAGATAGTTCTTTTTCTAAAGACCCTTGGTATGGAGTTTGATCTATTGGTATTCGAAGGAGATGACACCATTCTTGTTGATGAATTTTTAAAAAAATTCTTAATAAAAGATAGTTAATAAACAAGAACTGAAGAAGCAATTGACAAAGTTTATAAAGGCGACCTAAATTTAATGTTTTGCATGAAATGATAAAATTCAACATTCAAAAAAATTATTAAAAGAAAACCTAAGCTTGCATATATGATTAAAAGAACTGATTAAAATGCTATCCTAAATCTACGGGTAAAAAGTATCAACATCCTTTTCTCAGTTGTTGTTTCTCCGTTTTCTCTCACAACAAACAGTCTTTTTGTTTTTTTTGATACATGAATCTTCATTTTCTAAATGATTCATCTATGGTCTTCTTCAGTTGGACGATTCCAATTGTATTCATCTTCAACTGGTGAGAGCCTGAAAGTACACTGTGGAATGGAATAAAATTTGGTGAGATAACAAAATAAGTTTAGAAATTTATTTTATTTTGTAAAATATCAAAGTATCAAAAGTAAAGAAAAAAGGCTATTGTTGAATAATATTAGAAACTTGTTTCAAATACATTATGTGGATAAACAAAAGCTTTATACGAATTACCTTATAAATGTTATTGATGTAACGAAATTTGATTCTTCTCGCATTCCTTTTGTGATATGATAGTTTCCACCATTTTCATCTTTTGCCAAAAGTCTCGAGCCATAGTTAATATTTCCCTTATAATGTGATCAGAATTATCTGGGATATGATCAGAATTATCTGGGATATCATCTTACCATGTAATATTTTTGGTATCAGGCTCACCTGAAAATTTTATGTGACATTGCATGATATATGTGAAACAAATTATAAGTTCAAAAAGTAAGGTTGCAACAGCAATTTAATGACTGTATTTTAGGCTACCAATGTGGTATGTGCCAATTGGGGGAAGAGTTTAAATTATCATGCGCTCATCGATTTAAATTATGATAATTCTCTACTTTCGATGAAAAAAAAGTCAAATAATTAAAATAAATTTAATTTAAATGTTCTAAAATTCATAAAGTACAATCAATAATTTCTTCTTCTCGTTCTTCAAGAAGTTCCTCCACAAAAGAATCCTTTTGATCCCGGCTTATGTTGCTTTTGCTATGTTCATTAAATTTCTCACTTTCTAATTCCTTCAAATCCATATTGTTTCTTAATAAACAATTGGAGATAGAAAAGTATATTGTGAAATATAATCAACGTGCTCAATAACAGATTTTTAAATCGATGTAAGTGTTGAAAAAATACCTCACAAGCCAAAAGGAGGGGATACAAACACGTATTGATAGTGTTATTTTGTATTTGGGTAGCACTATAATGGTTATCTTCACCAAGGCTCTCAAACTCACCTGAAAATCATTAATAATCAAATGAAATATAATTAATAGTATAAGTCATTTATGAGTTGTTGAATAAACTAATGAATTATGTACCATCAATAATTTGTCGTTCGTGATTGTCTGCATCCTTCCTCTCTTTCATGGAAAGTTGTGAATTGATTTCCTTGTTCCCTTGAATCAAATAGTTAACATTTTATTTTGCTAAATAAGAGTTACTAATGATACATTAAAATTAATTCTTAGACTACTAATACTCCAATTAATTTTTAAAATTTTATTTCATAATAAGATTAAAATTTAAAAAAGGCATTATTTCTCTTTTAATTTATTAAAATGAACAAGAACAGTAATATTCAACATAAATCAATTGTAAGATGTTGAAGTAATCAACAACGTACTAAAAATAAGTTTTTCCTTTTGCCTCTTTTCTAGTATATTCTTGGAAGAGTCCCCTAGGTCCTCTCCAGAAGATTTATTATTCCTCTTGGCATTTTATTTCTTTTTATTTTCTTCTTAAAGCATATTGGGCATATACTAGTGAATGAAAATCAAAAGGCAAGATCAGCTAATTATTTAAATTGACAAATCATGCTCGCAAAAAAGAAAGATCTTCCCTCAACACTAAAGAGTATAAAGTTGAAAGCCAAATGAGATTTAGAAGTCACAACCAAAATATAGTTAATTTATTATACACATATGCCGTTGAAGCTATATACACTTTATCCTTATCATAACCATATATATACACTGTATATCATAAAGTAAAACTTATTTGAAATAAATAGAAATTATATTACATATAGATTTTAGAGATGAAACAACACTTTTGGATTGAGAGCACATACTAATGATTTTAAGGGATTAAGAAAGCATCATCCTTCGACAACTCTCGTTCAATGATCGAGATAAAAGTCTATTTCTAAGATTGGAAAATATAATTGAGTGACTGCATGTGGAAAAATTGATGGAAGTCTTATTGTGTTTAAATGAGATTGTTCATACATTAAAATAGGATTTAAAAAGGGTGAGATATACACAAACTAGGGTATGAAAATAGGAAGATGTACACAACTTTTAGTATAACTTTTTTGGGGTTGAGATACTTTTTTCTGTATTCCATAGACAAAAGAACAGAAATTGTATTGCAAGCAAGAGAAATAAAAAAAATCTTGTTGATTATAGGTTTTAAAATTTATTTGAGATGGTCTGTAAATTCAAAAACATGACACTTGCTAAAATGAACTATAAATTTATAAATGAATACAAGGCAAAAAATTGAGAAACAAAACAATTTCTGAATTGAATCGAACTTACCATCACGTAATTCGATTCTTTTATGCAAGAAAATAAAAAGCAAAAATGAATTGAATAGAATGAATGAGTGAATCAATACTGTCTCAATCACATTTACATGTTCTTCTTCATTAATCCCTTTAAAAAATTGAAGTAAGTGAAGAAGAATACCTGTATTGATTCAAGTGTCTTCACTTAACATCTTATATATTTTTTCAAAAACTAAAATTAAAATGAAGAAGTGAACAAACATCTCGCCTTTTATATGTACAATCTAGATTGCTGAGTTGTATCTTAAAAAACACGTTTGTTCAATTTGTGAAAATTTATTATTTGTCCATAAAAGGTAAGATAAATTTAAAATGCAAAGGTGTGAACAGAATAGAGTATTAAAATTTATTATTGTGAAGACTTTTATTATTTTGCTAATACTGGTATTTTCAAATTAATTTAGAAATTTAATTAAAATCATTTATTTCTTTTACCTTAGTCATTTATTATACTTTGTAATGTGTATTA
Organism: Solanum corneliomulleri; assembly: GCA_027704805.1. Lineage (NCBI taxonomy): Eukaryota > Viridiplantae > Streptophyta > Magnoliopsida > Solanales > Solanaceae > Solanum > Solanum corneliomulleri. The sequence goes on from JAKWIY010003058.1 coordinate 49,542,247, forward strand.
TAAGGAAAATACATGACTTTGGTTTTAAAACTTTGACCAAATAAATTTAAATAGTTTGCATAAAGTTGGTCAAATATCATATTTAATGCAAACCATCAGAATCACTAGAAAATTGATATAGGACATGAAATTATAGTTGAGGTAATGATATTTTTCTTCCAAAAGAAATAGTTATCTTGACTAAAAATAAAGTATTTTGAATTTATGTTTTGGAGTGGAAGACTCCATATCTCTTTTCTTTAAACTTGTTTATATTCCTTTTAAGAGTAATACCTTCAAGATAGTTTGTAAAGAAATTCAAAAAATAGTTGAAGATAAAAATTTATTTTGGTGTGGGAGACAAATAAAGTATAAATATTAGATAAAATAAGTCTATTTATAAAATATAATTTTTCAATGAATGCAATTAAATTGAAATCCTTCCCAACAGATAGTTTCTTCATCGCTTTAGAAAACAACAATCATCAAGTTTTACAATTTAAAAAAGAAACGATATGAAGAGATAAAAGTTCTAACTAGCACGATTCAAAAATTGGGTGTGATGACATCTGCCTTATCCAACTAAGACAAGTCAACAGAAACAATCATTGACAAGGGTAAATACGAAAGTAAGAAAGGAAATAAGGACAAAACATAACATAAAAATTTCGAAAATAATAACATAAGAAAAAATGATTTTACGTATAGAAGCCACTAGATAAATATACAATTTTTTATAAATGAACAAGTCTGAATGTCTACGTTCCTAGAATGATAGAAAGAAACAGTCAATAGTAAGTAACACCTTCTGCGAGGTGGTACCTCACAAAGTCCTCAAAATAAAGCCACGAACATTGATGCAAGAGGAGGATCAAAATGAACGGGGCACATAAACTAAATGAGTGTAGAAAACAAGGTAGTGAGTGGTGGAACCACTCATTTAAATAACTTTCATAGATACTTTCACTTTATTTAGTTTAGAATTGATGCTTTTTATGTGGTTTGCTTAAAATTTATAGGTAAATGAAATGGAGAGTTGATTAAGAATATGGATGAAAAATTAAGTAGAATTGAAGAAGGAAGAGGCCAATTAGAAGAAAGTGGAACTGAGAGAAGTTTGGTTATCACGACCGTATGAAGTATAGGTCGTGATTGTGTTGCCCCTGAAATTCAAATCTTGCGATTCTGTATTCAGATGAAGTGATCCCATGTCCTGGATACACTATTCCCCGTGACCGCATGAGTTAGTGGTAGTGATTGCAAAGGGTAAAATGCGTAGCACCAGGGCAGATTGGGAATTTCACCAAATTGATCCCAAAACCCCTTTGCACACTTGCCAACAATCATTTTATGTATCCATCTTGTACGAAATAATCCTACTTAGAGAGAATTCCATATTCTTATCTTAGATTAGAAAAGTACTTGTAGATCTCAATTAGGATTGAGACTTCCAAGTTTTCTCACAATTCACATTTGGATTTGATAATCGTGTTCTAATTACTAAAATCTCTTAATATTTTTTTATTTCATTTCTTTAAATTTCTAGAACTATGGGTGAAATTTTCTAATTGAGATTGGGGTTTTATGCTAAAAATAGACAACTTGTTTGGATTTTTATTGCTCGCTCTAATGCTTGTTTTTTTGATTGTATGCTTTCATGATTGGGGTTTAATCTAATTTTCATGCTTTAATCTTTGATTTGAGAGTCCATGCTTGAATCTAGCTTCCGATTTATGTGTATTGATCGAACAAGAATTCCTGAAGTGGAGCATTAGATTAATAGTCATGTTTGACTTTGATTCCTAAATTTGAGACAAGGAGATAATTTGGATTTACTTTGTTGAATACTAGAAATATGGGTTCAGATTAATGTATTGGATTGCTTGTTGTTGAACACAATTGACCCCGAAGGAGATTTTCTGATAAAACACTTTGAGAGATAAAGGAGATAAGTGTTGATTAATAATCATCTAGTCAAACTTAAATTGATTTGAGATGGCAAAGGATTGTTGAATGAGGGTGTAGTTCCAAATTTCCTAATCTATCCTTGCTTAGTATTGTCTTTCACTAAATCCTTTATTTTCTTAACAAACTCGCTTTCAATTTGATAGTGTTGTAGATTGCATGTTCAAATTCAAACCAATAACTATTTATCCTATAACTTTTTGATTGCTGATAAATTGTTCCTTGTGGGATTTTATCCTAACTCTTAGTAGGGTATTTTTATTGATTACAACCACTCACTCTTACAATTTTTTAGGGTAATTTAGTATTATAGAAAACGGGCGTTATTGTCGGTGAGCAATTAGACGTTTGAATTGGTTTATGATTTCTAGTTTACTTGTTTTTCTCTAAATTGTGAGTAGTTCTCTTTATAGTTTTTTGTGACCATATGTTTGAGAGTGGTTTTTCCTATACCGATCCATGTCCATGTCGTGAATCGAATGTGATAAGACAATTTTTGGCTTAAGGTCGTTCCAGAAAAGCTCAATTGGGGATAAGACAATTTTTTGCAACGTATGCTAATTAAAAAATAACAATTGAATATTTTTCGTCAAATGATTATATTATATAAAAGTAAAATTTGAAGTTGTTGATTTTAGAATTTTAATTTTTTTTAATTTATGAAGGTCATAAATTCAAGCCATGGAAAGAACCTTCAGTATAAATGTAAGGGCTGCACAAAATAGTGCCTTCTACACGTTCATGTACCAGCCTGCCATATTAGACAACCACTTTAAGATAAAGACTTTGGTAAATGGAGTTCATCAACATATATATACTCCGTCTATTAGGTTACATTTAGTTATTATCACAGGTAACCCACTTTATTTTGAAGATAAAAATTCATATTTTGTGCAATGAATTTGAAATTAAGACCACAAAAGATTGTCAATTACTATATTGTTCCTCCCCTTCGTCACAATTAATATTTCTTTTATATTTTTCGATAATAATAACACATTACTTAGTGTAATCCGACAACTAGAGTTTGGAGAAGATAGGATGTATGCTTATTTTACTTCTACCTTTATGAGGTAAAGAAAATGTTTTCAATAGACCATCTGCTAAAAAAGAATGTTATCAAAGTAAGATTTGAAAGAAAAATATAATACCCAAATACCACGACTTAAAGAAAATAAAACAACAATTAGTGTGACACACAGAATAATAGGAGACTATACAATTACTAAATACTACTACAATAATGAGAGGAGGAAAAGGAGGAGGTTATCCCCGAATTCTCCCACGTTAAGTACGAGAACACCCAACAACCTACTGAGTTGGACCTATGCAAGTCATATGTAATCTCTAACAATGTTTTTCCAGTATACCTATACCTCTCTTAACTGTTGCTACAACCAACCTCTCACATCTCCTAATTGGCGTACCCTCGCAGCTCCTCTTCGCATAACCGAACCACCTTAGCCTCATATTTCTCATATTGTTTGTCATAGAGCTACTCCCACCTTGTAGTTAAAAACTTTATTCCCAATTATATATCTCTCCCGTGTCTTCACACATCCATTTGAATATCCTCATCTCAATAATGTTCATCTTCTGGACGTGGATTTTCATGACGAACTATCACTCTTCCCGTACATCTCTACCTCATAAGTTACATCATTAAACTTCATTTTAATCTTATGAATAATCAATGACATTGTAAGAAAAAACTATTATATGGGTTGATGAAGGGACTCTCAAAGTCAATATAATTATAATGGAAGTATTAAATTTCTGTAGGCCTTTTTACTAGAAGAATAATCATAGACAAGATAAACACAGTAAAAGAGATGCAACCGATGAAATAGAGAGTAACGGCTAGACCAACTGAATGTTCTAAAGTAACATACATACCAGTTGCAAATGCAACTACAACGACTTCCATCAGATAAATCTACAATGCAATTGCCATATTATAAATATGGATAATAATTGTCAACTCTGTTACAGCGGTAATGACATCCCATAATCTAGTTAAGCTATAAGAGATAGGAAGTTAAAATGATTGGGTTGGGGTAGGGATAGACATGTTCAAACTTTTTTCTATTGTAATACTTTAGCATGAAATATAATCTTGTTTTATCTACACCTTAAATATTTTTTTATGTTGTAATCTTGTCATCCTTTCTATAGTCATTTATAGGTTGTGAGAGTGACAGTTCAAGCACAAGCACTACTAAAAGAGTCATTTAGCGGTAATTGAGTAAATGTCATTGCATCTAATTTCACTAAAACCTTTAATGACATTTATATAGGGTATTTTTTATAAATACTCATATTTATTAAATTTTTCCATTAAATACAATATAGTGGCAAAATATGTTATTGCCACATAGACGTTTATTTATTATAGTGAAGTTGTTTTTAAGGACTCATGGCTGGTGTTTTCTTGTCTTCCATTCATTATTTAGTTATTATGAAGATCATAATGTTAAATTTTAGGAAAGAATATCTTTTACATATAGTGTGAGCTATTTATAAGACTCTATGAATACATAAACTAGTTGTGAAGAAGCATATTGATGTTGACAATACTTACCTTTATTGATTTGGTATGCTATCAACAACAACAATAACATACCTAGCTAAATCCACTAAGTGGTATGTGGGAAGGATACATTGTATGCAAACCTTATCACTATCTCATAGAGGTAGATAGTTTTTTTTCTAAAGACCCTTGGTATCGAATTCGATCTATTGTTTTTCGAAAAAATAACACCATTCTTGTTGATGAATTTAAAAAAAAATACTTAATAAAGGATAGTTAATAAACAAGAACTGAAGAAGCAATTGACAAAGTTTTTAAAGGTGACCTAAATTTAATATTTTGCATGAAATTAAAATTCATCATTCAAAAAAATTATTAAAAGAAAACCTAAGCTTGCATATATGATTAAAATGCAATCCTGAATCTACGGGGAAGAAGTATCAACATCGTGTAACGACCTATTTAGTCGTTATGAGCAGCAGATTTCATTTCTGGAAAAACTGGCTGAGACGACGGACCCCACGACGGACCGTCGAGGGTGTCTTGTTTCAAAATACTTAGACATTCTGAAATTTGGGTACTGAAATCGACTCTCTTAACTTCGTGACGGAATGGCAGGACGGACCGTCGTGGGCACGACGGGCCGTCACAGACCCTTTAGTGGAATTGAGTCTCTGAACTCTGTAACGGAGCAGCAGGATGGACCGTCGCAGGCACGACGGGCCGTCACAGGCTGCGTAATCCCAGGTTGGGTCGGATTTCTTTAAATGTTTTAAGGGGCGTTTTGGACTATTCCTGCTTTAAACTATAAAGTTAGTGGTTTAATATTAATAACTCTATTAATTGGGGGTTAAAAGATGTAACCTTGAGTTAATTAGTGGGTTAATTCCTCATCTTTTATACTTAATTATATGCTAATTTGGGTAAAAGAAAGAGGGTTTGAATAAGAAAAATAAAAATAACAAAGAGAGAGAGAGAGAGGATTGAACGAGAAAGAGTTGAAACGAAGAGGAAACAAAGCTTTGGGGAATTTGCTTGCTTGATCACTAATCTACGGTGGAGGTACGTTATGGTTTTTATGCTATTCGTAGTGAACTCTTAATAGCGAATGATATGTATTGGTAATATTGTAAACCTTGTTATATGCTTAATTGTATGCTTGCATGAATGTGATTATATGATTGTGATAAAATAAGCATGATGCAGCTATGGAATCATAAATCTTGAAAAACCCTAATCTCTTTGTTATTGATGATGCCTTGGTATAAGAGAAGGCTTGATGAACTAAAGTAATGAGATTGATGATTCCTTGGTATAAAAGAAGGCTTGATGTATTAATAGAATGAGATTAGTGGAGCGGGTGTCACGAACCGACACGTAGAATTAGGGGGACCGGGTGTCACGAACCGACACGTAGAATTAGGGGATCGGGTGTCACGGACCGGCACGTAGAATTAGGGGATCGGGTGTCACGAACCGACACGTAGATTTAGGGGATCGGGTATCACGAACCGACACGTAGAATTAGGGGATCGGGTGGCACAAACCGACACGTTGAATTAGGGGATCAGAGTGTAACGTTCCGACACATAGTAGTAGGGGATCGGAGTGTCACGTACCGACACAAGAGGAATAAAGATAATAAATCTTGAAAGATGTTAATATACTCAATCTAATGAACCTAATTGCAAAATGAGTATGGTACTGAGGCTTGAGTCCTCATGTGTGAACTTGGCGTACTTATTAATGATTATAGTACTTGTTGTTGCTAAATGTTGAGTATTGTAGTTGATTTATGATATGACTTGATAAATACTGTTTTCTATTTTGAGTTGGCCGATGATACTTACTCAGTACTTGTGTTTGTACTGACCCCCTACTTGTATGTTCTTTCCTAGTTATTTGTGGAGTGCAACAAATGGACCGTCGTCTTCAACTCAATCGCAATTCTAGCCAGTCTTCGTCACACCGGATCTTCAGGGTGAGCTAATGCTTCTAGCTTGGACTGGATCTTCTTCCTCATGTCTTGATGCCATGAAGTTCCGACATGGACTAGCTTTTACTTGTTTTAGCTTCTTAAAATACTCTTAGTTTAGTAATTTGATCATAGATGTTCTTGTGGTGATGAATTCCACATTTTGGGGAATAACAGATGTTGAATTTTAGAAGTTATTGAATTGATTTTGATGAATGAGTTAAGTCTTCCGCATTACTTTCTGTTGATATTATATTGAAATGTTAGGGTTTAGATTGGTTGGTTCGCTCACATAGGAGGGTAAGTGTGGGTGCCAGTTGTGGCTCAGTTTTGTTTCGTGACAAACTTGGTATCAGAGCCTTAGGTTCGTTGGTCTCATCACACAAGAACGAGTCTAGTAGAGTCTTAGAGCAACGGTAGGGGGACGCCTTTACTTTTCTTTGAGAGGCTATAAGACTTTAGGAAAATTCCATTCTTTCTTTCTTTCTTTCTTGCTATTACTTGGATCCAATTGGTATCTAGGTGATACAAATTGGTATATGACCATCTTCACTCTATTTCGCAGATGGTTAGAACTAGAGCAACGACTGCACCAACACCGACACCGGCAAGACAAGAAGCGTCTGAGCCAGCCACTGGGGCTGTAGCTCAGAGAGGGACAGTGGCAAGAGGCTGTGGAAGAGGTCGTGGGAGGACGTCTTCTAGAGGAAGAGGATAAGAACCTAGTCCATCTGATGCTAGGACGGTGACTCCTCCACCGACAGAGGAAGTAGTAAGAGAGGGTGAGGAAGGGGACAATAAACAAGTGCAGAATGAGGAATTGCCACCCCAACCTACCCTAGAGATGATCAATCAGGTTCATTCTTATCTTAGCGGGTTATCTGATCAGGGCCAGGCACCTCCAGTGTTTTCTGCACCAACACCTCCGATTCCGGAGGTACAACATGCAGCTACTATGGCTCCCCGCATGGATGCCTCATTGGAAATAGGCACGTTTCCTCGTCTGACTACAGGGCCTATAATGACAAATGATCAGCATGAACTTTTCAGTAAGTTCATGAAATTGAAACCTCCAGTCTTCAAGGGTGCTGAATCTGAGGATGCCTACGATTTTCTGGTTGACTGTCATGAGCTACTACACAAGATGGGTATAGTAGAACGGTTTGGTGTTGAGTTTGTGACTTATCCGTTTCAAGGGAACGCCAAAATGTGGTGGCGGTCACATGTTGAGTGTCAACCAACAGAGGCACAACCTAGGACTTGGGCATCATTCTCTAGCTTGTTTATGGAGAAGTATATCCCCCGGACTTTGAGGGATATGAAAAGAGATGAGTTCTTGAGCCTAGAGCAAGGTAGGATGTCGGTTACTGGATATGAGGCGATGTTTCGTGCATTATCTAGGTATGCAACCCAAGTTTGTTTCAGTCCACAAGAGAGGATTCGCCGTTTTGTGAAGAGGTTGAGGTCAGAATTGCGGCTTTCAGCCTTACAGGTAGCGGCTACGGCAAAATCCTTCCAAGAAGTTGTAGACTTCGTGATAGAGGTGGAAGGAGTGAAGTCAGATGACTTCATCATGGCATCGACATCAAAAAGGTTTCGAAAGGGAGGTGAGTTTAATGGTTCTTACTCTAGAGGACAGGGTTCCGGAGGTTACTCAATTCGACCAATTCAGTCTTCACTACAAACTCTAGTTGGGGGTCCACCTCATACCGGTCAACACTTCTCTGAGAGACCTATGCTTGAATCTAGAGAGTGTTATGGATGTGGGGAGACTGGACTTATTAGGAGGAATTGTCCAAAACAGAGTTATAGACCCCGAATAGCTAGAGGTAGAGGTGGTCATGATAGAAGTCGTTATTTTGGAGGACGTGGTGGTCGAGGTAATGGTGGTCACCAAAACGGCTGGGCTGATGGGCAAACTTGAGCCACTACAACACAACATGGTAGGGGCAACGGACAGACAAGTAATGGGGCCCATTGTTACGCTTTTCCCTGGGAGATCTGAGGCGGAGACATCTGATGCTGTCATCACAGGTAATCTTTCGGTTTGTGATTGCATGGCTTCTATATAGTTTGATCCTGGATCCACATTTTCTTATGTATCTTCTTCATTTGTTACTGGTCTCAATTTACTGGTATGAACTAAAGTAATGAGATTGATGATGCCTTGGTATAAAAGAAGGCTTGATGTATTAATAGAATGAGATTAGTGGAGCGGGTGTCACGAACCGACACGTAGAATTAGGGGGACCGGGTGTCACGAACCGACACGTAGAGTTAGGGGATCGGGTGTCACGAACCGGCATGTAGAATTAGGGGATCGGGTGTCACGAACCGACACGTAGATTTAGGGGATCGGGTGTCACAAACCGACACGTAGAATTAGAGGATCGGGTGTCACGAACCGACACGTAGATTTAGGGAATTGGGTGTCACGAACTGACACGTAGAATTAGGGGATCGGAGTGTCACGTTCCGACACATAGTAGTAGGGGATCGGAGTGTCACGTACCGACACAAGAGGAATAAAGATAATGAACCTTGAAAGATGTTAATATACTCAATCTAATGAACCTAATTCCCAAATGAGTATGGTACTGAGGCTTGAGTCCTCATGTGTGAACTTGGCGGTACTTATTAATGATTATAGTACTTGTTGTTGCTACATGTTGAGAATTGTAGTTGATTTATGATATTATTTGATATATACTGTTTTCTATTTTGAGTTTGCCGATGATACTTACTCAGTACTTGTGTTTGTACTGACCCCCTACTTGTATGTTCTTTCCTTGTTATTTGTGGAGTGCAGCAAACGGACCGTCGTCTTCAACTCAATCGCAATTCTAGCCAGTCTTCGTCACACCGGATCTTCAGGGTGAGCTAATGCTTCTAACTTGGACTGGATCTTCTTCCTCATGTCTTGATGCCTTGAAGTTCCGGTATGGACTAGCTTTTACTTATTTTAGCTTCTTAGAATACTCTTAGTTTAGTAATTTGATCATAGATGTTCTTGTGGTCATGACTTCCAGATTTTGGGGAATAATAGATGTTGAATTTTAGAAGTTATTGAATTGGTTTTTATTAATGAGTTAAGTCTTCCGCATTACTTTCTGTTGATATTATATTGAAATGTTAGGGTTTAGATTGGTTGGTTCGCTCACATAGGAGGGTAAGTGTGGGTGCCAGTCGCGGCTCGGTTTTGGGTCGTGACACATCCTTGTCTCAGTTGTTGTTTCTCCATTTTTTGTCTCTACAAACGATCTTTATGTTTGTTTTGATACTTGAATCTTCATTTTCTAAATGATTTATCTTTTGTCTTCTTTAGTTGGACGATTCCAATGATATTCTTCTTCAATTGGTGAGAGCCTGAAAGTACATTGTGGAATGGAATGAAATTTGGTGAAAAAAAAATAAGTTTAAAAAATTTATTTTAATCTGTCAAATATCGAAGTAACGAAAGTAAAGAAAAATAACCTATTGTTGAATAATATTAGAAACTTGTTTCAAATACATGATGTAGATAAACAAATGCTTTATACGAATTCCCTTATAAATGTTATTGATAGAACAAAATTTGATACTTCTTGGAATTCCTTGTGTGATATGATAGTTTCCACCATTTTTAACTTTTTTCCAAAAGTCTCGAGCCATAATAAATATTTTCATTTATGATGTGATCAGAATTATCTGGGATATCATCTTCGCATGTAATTTTGTTGATATCTGGCTCACTTGAAAATTTTATGTGACATTGCATGATGTATGTGAAACAAATTAGAAGCTCAAAAAGTAAGGTTGCAACATCAATTTAATGACTGTATATTAGGCTACCAATGTGCTATGTGCCATTTAGGGGAAGAGTTTAAATTACCATGCGCTCATCGATTTAAATTAGGATAATTCTCTACTTTCGATGATAAAAATTCAAATAATTAAAATAAATTTAATTTAAAAGTTGTAAAATTCCTAAAGTATTATCAATAATTTTTTCTTGTCGCTCGTCAAGAAGTTCCTCCACAAAAGAATCCTTTTGATCCCAGCTTATGTTGCTTTCACTATGTTCTTTAAATTTCTCACTTTCTAATTCCTTCAAATCCATATTATTTCTTAATAAACAATTGGAGATAGAAAAGTATATTGTCAAATATAATAAACGTGCTCAATAAAAGATTTTTAAATATATGTAAATGTTGAAAAATTACCTCACAAGCAGGAAGGAGGGGATTCAAACACGTATTGACAATGTTATTTTCTATTTGGGTAGAACTATAATGGTTATCTTCACCAAGGCTCTAAAACTCACTTGAAAATCATTAATAATCAAATGAAAGATAATTAATAGCATACGTTATTTATGAGTTGTTGAATAAACTAATGAATTATGTACCATATTGTTCCTCCCCTTCGTCACAATTAATATTTTTTTTATATTTTTTTGATAATAATAACACACTACTTAGTGTAATCCTACAACTAGGGTTTGGAGAAGGTAGGATGTATGTTGATTTTACCTCTACCTTTATGAGGTAAAGAGAATGTTTTAAATAGACCATCTGCTTATACAAGAATGTTATCAAAGTATGATTTGCAAGAAAAATATAATACACAAATACCACGACTTAAAGAAAATAAAAAAAAAATATTAGTGCGATACACCGAATAATAGGAGACTATACAATTACTAAATACTACTGCAATGATGAGAAGAGGAAAAGGAGGAGGTTATCCCTAAATTCTCCCACGTTAAGTACGAGAACACCCGACAACCTACTGAGTTGGAGCTGTGCTAAGTCATATGTAATCTCAAACAATATTTTCCCAGTATACCTCTACCTCTCTTAACCCTTGCTACAACCAACCTCTCACATCTCCTAATACGCGTACCCACGCAGCTCCTCTTCACATGACCGAACCACCTTAGCCTCATATTTCTCATCTTGTTTGTCATAGAGCTACTCCCACCTTGTAGAGAAAAACTTTATTCCCAATCATATCTCTCTCAGCGTGTATTCACACATCATTTGAATATCCTCATCTCAATAATCTTCATCTTCTGGACGTGGATTTTCTTGACTAACTATCACTCTTCCCGTACATCTCTACCTCATAAGTTACATCACTAAACATCATTTTAATCTTATTAATAATCAATGAAATTGTTAAAAAAAATTATATAGAATTATTAAATTTATGTAGGCCTTTTTACAAGAAGAATAATCATAGACAAGCTAAACATAGTGAAAGAGATGCAACCGATGAAATAGAGAGTAACGGCTAGACCAACTGAATTTTCTAAAGTAACATACATGCCAGTTGCAAATGCAACTACAACGTCCTCCATCAGATAAATCTACAATGCAATCACCATATTATAAATCTTGATAATAATTGTCAACTCTGTTACAGCGGTAATGACATCCAATAATCTAGTTAACTATATGACATAGGAAGTTAAAAGGATTAGGTTGGGAAAGGGATAGGCATATTCAAACTTTATTCTATTGTAATACTGTAGCATGAAACATATAATCTTGTTTAATCTAGACCTTCAATATTTTTCTTTTCTATTGTAATCTTGTCAATCTTTCTATAGTATTTCTCCATGATTGCTTCACGTCTTCATAAGTCATATATAGGTTGTGACAGTGACACTTTAAGCACAAGCACTACAAAAGAGAAATTTAGTGGTAATTGAGTTAATGTCATTGCATCTAATTTTACAAAAACCTTTAATGACATTTATATAGGGTATTGGTTATAAATACTCATATTTATAAAATTTTTCCATTACATACAATATAGTGGCAAAATGTGTTATTGCCACATAGTAGTTTATTTATTTATTAAATTTTGCCATTCATTGTTTAGTTATTGTGAAGATCTTAGGAAAGAATATCTATTACGTATAGTGTGAGCTATTTATAAGACTCTATGAGTACAAAAATTAGTTGTGAAGATGCATATTGATTTTCAGAATACTTACCTTTATTAATTTTATACTATTAACAACAACAATAACATACCTAGTGAAATCAACTAAGTGGAATCTGGGAAGGATACATTGTATGCAAACCTTATCATTATCTCGTAGAGGTAGATAGTTTTTTTTTTCTAAAGACCCTTGGTATCGAATTTGATAAATTGTTATTCGGAAGAGATGACACCATTCTTGGTGATGAATTTTTTAAAAAAATACTTAATAAAGGATAGTTAATAAACAAGAACTGAAGAAGCAATTGACAAAGTTTATAAAGGCAACCTAAATTTAATGTTTTGCATGAAATGATAAAATTCAACATTCAAAAATTATTAGAAGAAAACCTAAGCTTGCATATATGATAAGAAGAACTGATTAAAATGCAATAATGAATCTACGTGGAAGAAGTGTCAACATCCTTTTCTCAGTTGTTGTTTCTCCATTTTCGCTCACAACGAACAGTCTTTTTGTTTGTTTTGATACTAGAATCTTCATTTTCTTAATGATTCATATTTGATCTACTTCAGTTGGACGATTCCAATTATATTCATCTTCAATTGGTGAGGGACTGAAAGTACTATGTGGAATGTATTGAAATTTAGTGAGATAACAAAATAATTTTAAAATTTATTTTATTTTGTCAAATATCGAAATATCAAAAGTAAAGAAAAAAATAAACTATTGTTGAATAATATTAGAAACTTGTTTCAAATACATGATGTAGATAAACAAAAGCTTTATACGAATTACCTGATAAATGTTATTGATGGAACGAAATTTGATACTTCTCGGCATTCCTTGTGTTATATGATAGTTTCTACTATTTTCATCTTTTGCCAAAAGAAATCTAAATACGGTCTGAACACTCCATTCATCAAGTCCATAAAAGCTGCTGGGGCATTAGTCAGTCCGAAAGACATCACCAAAAACTCGTAATGACCATAACGTGTTCGAAAAGCCATCTTAGGGATATCCTCCGCCCTAACCTTCAGCTGATGATAGCCAGATCTCAAGTCAATTTTGGAGAAAACTGAAGCACCCTGCAACTGATCAAATAAATCATCAATACGAGGTATCAGATACTTATTTCTGATGGTTACCTTGTTCAACTGCCGATAGTCAATACACATACGCATAGATCCATCTTTCTTCTTCACAAATAACACTGGAGCACCCCAAGGAGATACACTTGGTCTAATAAAACCTTTGCTCAACAAATCCTGCAATTGCTCCTTCAACTCTTTCAATTCAGCCGATGCCATACGATAAGGAGGAATGGAAATAGGCCGAGTGCCTGGCTCCACATCAATACAAAAATCAATATCACGATCTAGTGGAAGACCTGGCAAATCGGTCGGGAATACCTCTAAAATTCACTCACCACTGGAATAGACTCAAGCATAGGAGTCTCAACACTAGTATCTCGAATGTGTGCCAAGTAAGCTAAACATCCTCTCTGTACCAACTGACGAGCCTTAAGGAATGATATCACACCCTTAGAAGGATGACTAAGAGTACCTCTCCATTCTACTATAGGAATTCCAGGCATAGCTAAAGTGATGGTCTTGGAATGACAATTTAAAATTGCGTGGTAAGAAGATAACCAATCCATACCAAGAATCACATCAAAATCTATCATTTCTAAGACCTTTAAATCTGCATGAGTGTCATACCCCACCAAAGTAACAGTACATAAACGATACACCCGATCTACAACTACAGAATCCCCGACAGGAGTAGAAACACGTATCGGCAAATCAAGAGACTCACACAATATATCCAGACTAGGAGCAAAATATGTGGACACATAAGAATAAGTAGAGCCTGGATCAAATAATACAGTAGCTGGTCGATGACAAACCGGAATAATACCTGTGATAACAGCATCTGAGGCTTCAGCCTCTGGCCTACCTGGAAAAAGCATAACAGTGAGAATGACCTCCATCAGATTGTGAACCTCCACGACCACCACCTCGACCAGAAGGAGAACCACCTCTACCTGAACGAGAACCACCTCTACCATTCTGTGCACTACCCCTAGCTGGAGGTTGTGCAGCCCTGGAAGTCGAAGCCTGAGAACCCTGATGTAAGCCACCACGTCTGGTCCTAGGGCAGTCTCTCACAAAGTGTCCCATATCACCACACTCAAAGCAGCCCCTACGAGAAGCAGGCTGATGAGAGGAACCTGAATGACCAGAATGCCCTCCACGAACTACAGGTCTAGAAGATGAACCCTGCGAAGTATGCAACGAGCTCGAAGAGTTATGCCCAGCGTAACCAGCCTCAGACGCTGGTATAGCAGCATGAATGGGTCTGCTGGACTGAGGGTGATAACCTCTGCCAAAGTAACCCCGACTCCTAGGCGGAGCACCACCATAATCACCTGAATAACGAGTCCTCTTGCCCTCTCGCTGCTCAAATCCCTCACGCCGAATCATCTCCAACTCCTTAGCAGCATCTATCACTTTCTGGAATGGAACACCAGAAGCAGCAACCTGAGAAACTCCTAGACGAATTGGAATAATAAACCCCTTAACAAACCTCCTCACTCTCTCAGCCTCTGTGGGAAGTATCATCGAAGCATGCCTAGCCAAGGCATGAAATTTTCCCTCATACTCTGCAACTGACATACCATTTTGCTGCAAACCCTCAAACTCGGCCCTCTTGCGCTCCCTCTCACTGCGTGGAACAAATTTGGATAGAAATACCTGAGTAAACTGAGTCCAGGATAGTGGATGGGATCCAGCTGTCCTACTACTAATATAATCTCTCCACCACTGCTTAGCAGAGCCTGTCATTTGAAACGCTGTGTAGTCAACTCCATGAGACTCCACTAATCCAAGATTATGCAACCTCTCATGACAACTAACTATAAATTCATATGCATCCTCATCTAAGTCACCAGTATAAGTAGGAGGATTCATTAGTTTGAACCTCCCAAACATCTTTTGCTCATCAATAGTCATAGAAGGTCTATTCACCAAATGTGATGTCATATCTGGGAACTCCATACTATCCAAACGAGGAGCTACAGCGGAAGCTGGCTGAGCCATGGGAGTCTGAGAATCTGGAGCAACTATCGGGTCTGGAGTTTGACCTCCAACACGGGTCTGTGAGCCATCAGAAGTGACAGGTAAAGCTCCTGCCTGGGCCATCCCCTCTAAGATTCCTAACATACGAGCCAAGGTATCTTGAAGCACCGGGGGGATAATAGTACTGGGTGGTTCCTGAGCTGGCCCATCCCCCTCGACACGATCTTGCACATCCCCATGAATAACCTCTGCATCAGGAGGTACAGTCCTATCACGACCCTGGGTAGCTATTGGTACTTGACCATCCACAGGAGCTGCCACACGGCCCCTACCCCGACCTCGAACTCGTCCCCTACCTCTACCTCGGATAGTGTTCCCAGAAGCAGGCGCAGGAATAGGATCCTTACCACCACTTGCTGATGTACGGTTCCTTGCCATCTGAGAGAGAATGAGATATCAAGATTAGAATTTCTACAAGGTCAAGTGTGCACGATAATGAATAAAAGAACAGAATATTTCCTAAATGTCCTATAGCCTCTCGAAGATAGGTATGGACGTCTTCATACCGATCCGCAAGAATCTACTAGACATTGCTCTTGTACTCTTGAGACCGATGAACCTAGGGCTCTGATACCAAATTTTGTCACGACCCAAATTTGTAAGTCGTGATGGCACCTCTGTTCCCAACCAATAGGTAAGCCAACCCAACATATTAACCCAACTAAATCAACAAATGAGTAAAAAGACTAACACTTAGCAAGAATCTCCAACATTGGGTTCCTTATAAGTACGAAATGCGGAAGATAAAATATATCACCCCAAGAATTGGTGTCTTAAGTACAAGAGCTTCTAGAATACGATGCATGTCTGAAACTAAAATGACAAATCTAACTTAAGGCATATCCTGCCTGAATACTGAATAACAGAATACGTAAAGATAGAGGGAGGTGTGGGCCACGGAACAGCCAAGCAGCTCACCACAACTCCAAGAACTTCAAGCCGGACTCAATTTGCTCCACGAGATGTGCTCCTACTCGGAATTGAATCTGCACCACAAAGAGTGCAACAAGCGTAGTATGAGTACGAAACCACGTGTACCCAGTATGTCTCATTGACCGACAACAAAGAAGTAGTGACGGGAGTTATATAAGAAAATAAATTCTTAGATTGTACAAGTATATATATATATATATTACACTTACTATTTTAGTTTCATCAATTAAGGAAATCAACATTTAATATTTTCCAAACACCAAACGAAACATATAGTCATCAAGAATGAATGATGGGATGAAATGCAATGCAATATGATGCCAGTCGTGATGGCACCTATGTTCCCAACCAATAGGTAAGTCAACCCAACATATTAACCCAACTAAATCAACAAATGAGTAAAAAGACTAACACTTAGCAAGAATCTCCAACATTGGGTTCCTTATAAGTACGAAATGCGGAAGATAAAATATATCACCCCAAGAATTGGTGTCTTAAGTACAAGAGCTTCTAGAATACGATGCAAGTCTGAAACTAAAATGACAAATCTAACTTAAGGGATATCCTGTCTAAATACTGAATAACAGAATACGTAAAGATAGAGGGAGGTGTGGGCTACGGAACAGCCAAGCAGCTCACCACAACTCCAAGAACTTCAAGCCAGACTCAATTTGCTCCACGAGATGTGCTCCTACTCGGAATCAAATCTGCACCACAAAGAGTGCAACAAGCGTAGTATGAGTACGATACCACGTGTACCCAGTATGTCACATTGACCGACAACGAAGAAGTAGTGACGGGAGTTATATAAGAAAATAAATTCTTAGATTGTACAAGTATATATATATATTACACTTACTATTTTAGTTTCATCAATTAAGGAAATCAACATTTAATATTTTCCAAACACCAAACGAAACATATAGTCATCAAGAATGAATGATGGGATGAAATGCAGTGCAATATGATGCCATGTAATGATATGTCTCAGAATACCCAGTACTCACTCAACCGTATATACATGATAATCCTTAGAAATACATCGAGAGTTCATGACCCATGGGGGAATCGCGAGATCCATATACCGACACGGACGATCTCCACGTGTCTGTGCGGACGATCTCAACGCACTATCATAATATCAAATAATTTTCGCACGGACGGTCTCCACGTGCCCAAATTACAATCTTAAAATCTCACCATCCCCAGCACGGACGATCTCCACGTGCCCAACTTATACTCAGTCTCATCTCTATGCATGTGCACAATATTGTTTCAATAGAGGGGATGATGATGCATCTCAATCAATCAATGTGAATATAATACATAACCACCTCAATTATCTCAACTATACGGGTAAAATAAATAAAACACAATCACACAAGGAATTCAAGTCAATAATATATCAGCTAATGCCCATATGCTTTGGCATTCTCAAATTTTAATCCACATTCTATAATAGTAATTTTCCGTTTTATAACATCGGTACTCGTACCAATGCCCGTCACACCATTGATACGAGACCACCATCTTTCCCCCTTACCCCTTCGTCTATTTTCATTTTTAATCTTTAATTAGGAAAATGTCCTTCAACAAGTCTAAAAGTCTTAACATACCTCAAGTGCCGAACTCGTGCCACAAATCCTCAAAGTTGTTCCTTCCCTTTTTGCAAAATTTCGAAACGTTCACGATCTACCAATGATGCAATATTCGTAAGTAAGCGAGTTCATAGGTACTCAATTTTTTATATGTCTAACCTAAATGCCAAAGCTTACTCATATATCCAATCAGCTCTTACTCTTGTTATAAATTATATGTCAAAGATTCCATATTGCTAAATTTCAAGCCAAGAACTTAACCTTAACCTCTCCAAATACCCTAGATTCAATGCTAAATCATATAATATACACCTAATAATTAATTACCTATCTCAATATATCAAAAACTAGTATCATAATTTGATAAAATAAATACAAATAAGAATTAATAAAGAAAACTAAGGAATACGATAATGCAGACCACGTTTTTTTTTTCGTTTTCTTCAAATTGTACTGTCAAATGTCTAACTTGTAAAGGAATATGCATATAATTGCATGAGAACCAATTGAATCCAATGATTAAGCAATCATTGGCCGCCATTATCAAATAAATCATATGCCACATTATAGTTTAAAAAAAGAAAACATTACAGTGACTATACATTACAATTTAATCCCCTCAAAATCTTATTTTATTATATTAATGCAAGTGTACCATACAATTACACATAAACCTTTACAAATTTGGATTGTTTACCTGGAAATCAATGCCGCCGTAGTAATTTTGTTTCGCTCGTCTCCAATAGGTTTTTTTTTTAACTTTTATTTCAATATTCTAAAATAACCTACTAATATATTTAATTATATGAGTAAAATTTTTAAGGAGTATTTATACATATGCCCTTTTTAACTAATTGTATGTTAATTATTTAATAAATTCTCAACATTTAGATACTCGTAGTTATCGAATATTTAAAAATACCCCTTTAAGTATTCAAAAGGACTCAAAATAGTCCTAGTTTTCAAAACGACCAAGCGGGTCATTACAAAAAGTCTCGAGCCATAGTTAATATTTTCATTTATAATGTGATCATAATTATCTGGGATATCATCTTCACATGTAATTTTGTTGATATCTGGCTCATCTGAAAATTTTATATGACATTTCATGATATATGTGAAACAAATTAGAAGTTCAAAAATTAAGGTTGCAACATCAATTTAATGATCGTATTTTTGGCTACCAATGTGGTATGTGCCATTTAGGGGAAGAGTTTAAATTACCATGCCCTCATCGATTTATATTTACGATAATTCTCTACTTTCGATGAAAAAAAAGTCAAATATTTAAAATAAATTTAATTTAAAAGTTGTAAAATTCCTAAAATACCTTCAATATTTCTTCTTGTCGTTTGTCAAGGAGTTCCTCCACAAAAAATTACCTCGCAAGCAGGAAGGAGGGGATACAAACACGTATTGACAGTGTTATTTTCTATTTGGGTAGCACTATAATGGTTATCTTCACCAAGGCTCTCAATTGAAAGATAATTAATAGTATAAGTCATTTATGAGTTGTTGAATAAACTAATGAATTAGTTACAATGAATAATTTGTTGCTCGTGATTGTCGGCATCCTTCCTCTCTTGCATGGGAAGTTGTGAATTGCTTTCCTTGTTCCCTTGAAACAAATAGTTAAAATTTTGTTTTTCTAAATCAGAATTACTAATGATATATTGAAATTAATTCTTAGACTAATAATACTCCAATAATTTTTTAAAAATTTATTTATAAATAACATTAAAATTAAAAAAATGCATTATTTTTGTTTTAATTTATTAAAGTGAGCAAGGACAAAAATAATCAACATAAATCAGTTGTAAGATGTTGAAGTAATTAACTACGTACTAAAAAATAAGTTTTTCCTTTTGCTTGTTCTCTAGTATATTCTTGGAAGTGTCCCCTTGGTCCTCTCCAGAAGATTACTTATTCCTCTTGGCATCTTATTTCTTTTTATTTTCTTCTTCAAGCATATTGGGCATATACTAGTGAATGAAAACCAAAAGGCAAGATCAACAAATTATTCAAATTGACAAATCATGCTCGCAAAAAAGAAAGATCTTCCCCCACACTTAAGAGTATAAAGTTGAAAGCCAAATGAGATTTAGAAGTCACAGACAAAATATAGTTAATTTATTATACACAAATGTCGTTGATGCTATATACACTTTATCCTAATCATAACCGTATATATACATTGTATTTCATAAAGTAAAACTTATTTGAAATAAATAGAAATAGATATTACATATAGATTTTAGAGATGAAACACACTTTTGGATTTGAGCACATAGGAATGGTTTTGAGGGATTAAAAAAGCATCATCCTTCGATGACTCTCGTTCTAAGATCGAGATAAAAGTCTCGTTCTAAGATTGGAAAATATAATTGACTGAATGCTTGTGGAAAACTTTATGGATGTCTTATTGTGTTTAAATTAGATTGTTCATACATATCCATACACAACAACAAAAGCAACATATCTGATGTCATCCCACAAATAGGATTTGAAAAGTGTGAGATATACACAAACTAGGGTTTGAAAATAGGAAGATGTACACAACATTTACTATAACTTTTGTTGGGGTTGAGATATTTTTATCTATATTCCATAGACAAAAGAACTGAAATTGGATTTCAAGCAGGAGAAATAAAAAAAATCAATCTTGTTTATTATAGGTTTTAAAATTTATTAGAGATGGTCTGTAAATTTAAAAACATGACACTTGCTAAAATGAACTGTAAATTTATAAATGAACACAAGGCAAAAAATTGAGAAACAAAACAATATCTTAATTGAATCAAACTTACTATCACGTAATTCAATAATTTTATGCAAGAAAATAAAAAGCAAAAATGAATTAAATAGAATGAACGAGTGAATTAATAAATCACATTTACATGTTCCTCTTTATTAATCCCTTTAAAAAATTGAGTAAGTGAAGAAGCAAACCTGTATTGGTTCAAGTGTCTTCTCTTGACTGCTTATATCTTTTTTCAAAAACTAAAATTAAAATGAAGAAGTGAACAAACATCTCGCCTTTTATATGTACAATCTAGATTGCTGAGTTGTTTCTTGAAAAATATGTTTGTTCAATTTTGGAAAATTTATTATTTCTCCATAAAAGGTAAGATAAATTTAAAGAGAAAAGGTGTGAACAGAGTAGAGTTTAAAATCAATTATTGTGAAGACTTTTATTATTTTGCTAATAGTGATATTTTAAAATTAATTGAGAAATATATTTAAAATCATTTATTTGTTTTACCTTAGTCATTTATTATACTTTGTAATGTGTATTATAAGGAAAATACGTGACTATGGTTTTAAGACTTTGACCAAATAAATTTAAATAGTTTTCATAAAGTTGGTCAAATATCATATTTAATGCAAACCATCAGAATCACTACAAAATTGATATATGACATGAAATTATGGTTGAAGTAATGATATTTTTCTTTTAAAAGATAATAGTTATCTTGACTTAAAATTAGTATTTGGAATTTATTTATTTGGAGTTGAAGACTCCATACCTCTTTTCTTTGAACTTGTTTAGATTATGAAATTCACATAAAACAATTTATTTGTAGTTGTTTCTATAATAATATAGAATACATTAATATAAAATAAAAAAATCAATTTTAAATTAAATGAAAAATATTCACTTTTTCCTACAATTTGATAAACGAATAATTTATGGGTAATTGAAATTAAAAATTAGTTGTTCTGTCGTATATGTCTCCACTTAATTGTTTAACTATTCCTTTTAAGAGTAATACCTTCAAGATATTTAGAAAAGAAATAAAAAAAATTGTTGAAGATAAAAATATATTCTGGTGTGGGAAAGAAATTAAAAACAAATATTAGAAAACATAAGTGTATTTATAAAATATAATTTTTCAGTGAATGCAATTAAATTGAAAGCCTTCCCAACAGATAGTTTCTTCATCGCTTTATAAAACAACAATCATCATGTTTTACAATTTAAAAAAGAAACAATATGAAGAGATAAAAGTTCTAACTAGGACGATTCAATAATTGGGTGTGATGACATATGCCTTATCCAACTAAGACAAGTCAACGGAAACAATCATTGACAAGGGTAAATACGAAAGTAAGAAAGGAAATAAGGACTAAAAATTTCATAAAATTTCAAAAATAATAACATAACAAAACATGATTTCACGTATACAAGCCACTAGATAAATATAAAGTTTTTATAAATGAGCAAGTCTGAATGTCAACATTCCTAGAATGATAGAAAGACATAGTTAATATTAAGTAACACCTTCTGCGAGGTGGTACCTCACAAAGTCCTCAAAATAAAGCAACGAACACTGATGCAAGAGGAGGATCAAAATGAACGGGGAACATAATCTAAATAACTGTAGAAAACAAGGGAGTGAGTGATGAGTGGTGGATTTCCGCTCATTTAAATAACTTTCATAGTTACTTTCACTTGATTTAGTTTAGAATTGATGCTTTTTATGTGGTTTGCTTAAAATTTACAGGTAAATGAAATGGAGAGTTGATTAAGAATATGGAAGAAAAAATTAAGTGGGATTGAAGAAGGAAGAGGCCAATTAGAAGAAAGTGGAACTGAGAGAAGTTTGGTTATCACGACCGTATAAAGTATAGGTTGTGATTGTGTTGCCCGTGAAATTCAAATCTTGTTATTCTGTATTGAAATGTCGTGATCCCATGTCCTAGATACACTACTCACAGCGATCGCAAGAGTTAGTTGTCGTGATTACAAAGAGTAAAATACCTAGCACCAGGGCAGATTGGAAATTTCACCAAATTGATCCCAAAAACCCTTTGCACAGTTCCCAACAATCAGTGTTTATGTATCCATCTCTTACGCAATAATCCTAGAGAGAGAGAATTCCATATTCTTAGGTTAGATTATACAAATACTTGTAGATTTAAATTAGGATTGAGACTTCCAAGTGGCTTACAATACACATTTGGATTTGATAATCGTGTTCTTATAACTAAAATCTCTTATTTTTTTTCTTTAATTCAATTCTTTAAATTTCTAGAACTATGGGTGAAATTTTCTAATTGATATTTGGGGTTTTATGCTAAAAATAGACAACTTATTTGGATTTTTATTGCTCACTCTAATGCTTGTTTTTGTAATTGTGTGCTTTCATGATTAGGGTTTAATCTTATATTCATGCTTTAATATATGATTTGAGAGTGCATGATTGAATCTAGCTTCCGATTTATGTGGATTGCTCGAATAAGAATTCCTGAAGTGGAGAATTAGATTAATAGTCATGTTTGACTTTGATTCCTAAATTTGAGACAGGGAGATAATTTTGATTCCCTTTGTTGAATGCTAGAAATATGGATTTAGACTAATGTATTGGATTGCTTGTTGTTGAACTCAATTGAACCCGAAGGAGATTTTCTGATAATACAATTTGAGAGATAAAGGATATAAGTGTTGATTAATAATTATCTAGTCAAACATAAATTGATTTAAGATGGAAATCGATTGTTGAATGAGGGTGAAATTCCAAATTTCCTAATCTATCCTTGCTTAGTATTGTCTTTGACTAAATCCTTTATTTTCTTAACAAACTAGCTTTCTATTTGATAGTGTTGTAGATTGCATGTTCAAATTCAAAACAATATCTATTTATCCTATAACCTTTCGATTGCTGATAAAATGTTCCTTGTGGGATTTTACCCTAACTCTTAGTTGGGTATTTTTATTGATGACAACCACTCACTCTTAATTTTTTTTTAGAGTAATTTAGTATTATAGAAAACGGGCGCCATTGTCTTTGAGCAATTAGACGTATTGAACTGATTTAGGATTTCTAGTTTACTTGTTTCTCTCTAAATTGTTAGTAGTTCTTTTTATAGTTTTGTGACCATATGTTTGAGAGTGGTTTGCCTATACCGATCCATGTCCATGTCGTGAATCGAATGTGATAGGACAATTTTTGGCTTAAGGTCGTAGCAGAAAAGCTCAATTGGGGGAATAGGAACTACTCTGATTCTCCTAAGAAAAGGAAAAACTTCTCATAATCCACTTCACTCGGTGCCAATGGGCATTCAATTTAAAGTTTGAATTCGCAACTCTTGGGACCATATTAGGAACAAGATATGAGGTAGATACTACTCCTTATCCAATAGTCAAAAGGAGCGAAGAGCAGTCTCATGCCTTGCACCTAGCTAGGTGTTATGAGATGGTACCACTCAATTTTGAGATCTCTACTTTGGAAGCTAATGTTGAGACAACAAATGGGACGGTGGTTTACATTGAGAATAACTTAGGCCTTTGAAACATATCAAAACCAATAAGAGTCCAACAAGCTGGAAAAAATGTTATTATACTAAATTTGCATTTATATGATGCAAAGTTGGGCTAGAGGTGCATTTCCGCAAACTGAAAACATAAAGGGTGATATACATGGCGTCGTGTCGCGACATTAAATTGTGCACTTAATAGGAGGCAACCCATCGATATCTTAATTAGTTTAATGTCTCATTTTTTACTTGTAGTTTAGATTTGACAATTTTTTAATTAACCCTCATAATTTCAAAGTTGTGGTGGTGTGTAGAACATGTTTGAATGTATAAAACTGACTGGAATTGAAGTATGGGTGAAACACCTTCAAAAATAAGAGTTGACAATTTTTTGGATACTTGATACGCTCAAACATACTTCTCAAAGTGGTCGTGTCAAGTAAATCATCCAACTAGTGAGGTTGGGATCGTTCCCATGAGGAAAATAGTCTAGACTTAACTTCAATCTATTATTACTTTTGTTTAGTCAATAACTTCCTTGGAAAGTAACACCCATAAAAGGTGGGTTTCTAGTTCTAAATGAATAAAAATAACTAACGAAATTGAAAGAGACACTTAACAGCTTTGAATGTTGGATTTTAATCAATAAATCAAAGTAACTAGGGTTTACGTGTTCCCCACAGGTTCATAACTTGATAATTCTAAATATAACAATTCTTTCCTAGTATCTTGCATGCACAGTGATAAGTTATGTATTTCTAAATCCTTGGTCCGGCATCTAGAAAATCTCACTCCGCACCTTGGTCCGGCTACGTGTGTTGCTATCATAACCCTTATCTTTACCTCATATTAAGCATCGTATTCTATATTTGACTAAGTTATTACCTCGTACCAATCAACACCAGCCTATTAGATAGGATACACTAAATATATGTTGATAATTCTTTTCCTATTATCTACCTCCTTGGTCCGGCAAGTAGCATTAAGGCGAGTTCTAACGTTGGCCATCCGGTAAAAAGACTTCTAAGCGAAAGAACTATTAATACATGCAAGACACTATTCTAGATTTGTTATTTTAGTTAGGTTTTACCTCATTTTTTACCTATGGTTCCCACAACCCTATTTATTGATTTTAGTTACCCAAAGTCATAATCACAATATTCAAATATATTATGTAAGAATTCATGTACTTACTTCAATGAGAAAAAGTAAAATCCGAGAGTTTGCTTTATAAATCACAAAAAATCACCAATAATCAATGATAATCAAAAGTCTAACAATACAATGTTTACTAATACGGTGTCTAACAATACGGAGTCTAACATTGATCCTGAGTCTAACCTCAAAAACAAGGTTTTTTGAACTATTTATATAAAATAAAAACCTAATTAAACAACGACTCTATTTGTTGGAAATCTGCCAAAATGCGGCTCGGTCGACGGACCTCGCGATGGATCGTCGTGGTAAGGACGGACCGTCATGGACTCTGTTGTCCCATACTTATGCAATTTCTTATACTGGTCTCTTCATTACCCTCAACGGCAAGTATGACGGACCGTCATAGGCACAACGGTCAGTCGAGGGTCTTCGTTCAAAAATACTTCAACTCTTGGAATATGGGTACTGGGATTACTTCTCTAAACTTCATGACGAACTTGCACGACGGACCATCATAGACACGACGGACCGTCACAATCTTCGTAACCCCAAACTTGGTCAGACTTCCCCATCTTCCTTCAGCAACTGCACTACGCTGCCACCTACAGACCGTCACAAGCACGACAGACCGTCATAAGCTCCGTAGGTGGTCTCTTCTGCATTTCTTTCTTCAAAATCTCTGCATTCATCTATGGACAGATTTCCTGCAAAACAAAGAGAATCTTATATAAAAATTACCACAAAAAGTCTTTTGGACACACTAAACTTAAGGAAAAAGTATTAATGATACCGTGAAACCACGGCATATCAACACCCTCAACTTAAAGTCGTTGTTTGTCCTCTAGCGACGCACGATGACTCAATACAAAATCTTTGTACAATAGTATCCATGTTTCATCCTTTGCAAACATTTGGATATCAATCTGATTAATCTCATCATATCCATGCATGCTATAACTATTAGGCTTGACCTATGTGGGATCATAACATGACACAGACTCACCATGCACTAACACAATCCTCTTCAATTTCTCACCGAGGTGCTAACAATTCCGTTATTGCAACTAGTGTCCTCACTTTAAAAAATAGTCCTCGTTTTGGCACAATCATTTAAGTTGAGT
The DNA here is from genome assembly GCA_027704805.1 of Solanum corneliomulleri. NCBI lineage: Eukaryota > Viridiplantae > Streptophyta > Magnoliopsida > Solanales > Solanaceae > Solanum > Solanum corneliomulleri. The sequence goes on from JAKWIY010003058.1 coordinate 49,568,833, forward strand.
ATAAGGATTATTTTTCAACACTCACTCTCAGAACAAAGTCACACTCATTCATACCTATTGCCATAAGCTTGCCCTTATTTTCACTGCCTTAAGTTCGCTATACAACCCTTAGGATCACGATAGTACTTTCTTATCTTGTAACATAGGCTCAGGTTCAGGTAGGGTAAATTTAGGTATACTTTAGTGACTTTTTCCCTCCTTGACATATCGGCTAAACCTACCACTTTCTATCATTTTATCTCGCCCAGTTTCTCATATTCTTTCACCTTGCCATTTTTTTCTTCTTTCTTCATTTGTGTAAGTGACTCTCTTCTTTTCTTGCTTGTATTTCTTATATATTTTTCTTTTTCTTTACTTTTTTTCAACTAATTCTTGAGTCACTTTACTTTTGTTCTTTCTCTCTCTTTGTTCTTTCAACCCCACTTTCAAGAGCATTCCTCATAATAGCAACTCTCAACTCATGGATTTTCCATGAGTCAAGGGACACAATACCCAAAGTTAGGTCACGGCCATAACGAATGTTGTTTACTGCATTAGCCACCCTCAACGTATGCTTTTGGCATAAGCTGAGGTGCACAAGTCCAAGGAGGGACCAGGGCCAAAAATTGTTCCTAGAAAAGATTTGTTGGGGTGAAAAATAAAGGTTTAATTTAATCTCAGATCATTTGGATCAAAGAAGGATAAACTTCATTTGGTTTCTTTTATTTAGGCTACAAATGGGCTATATTGAATAAGGGCCTCTGATCCTTTCCTAATTGTCTATTACAGCTTGCTTTTAGCAAGACTAACCAGGCATGTTCTAGCTCAGTACCAACAGTGGCCTATTCACATCTTCCGGACACTCAGTTGAAATCTCATCACTATACCGGATTATCAGACAACTAGTTCGAATTTTAGACTTAGGGTAGTGCAATGGTGTACCTCTATGTCATGCTTTGAGTTACACATTAATCAGTTACTATGCCTAGTCATGCATCATTTTCTAATTTATTAGGATATCATTTAGCCATCATGCTCCATAATTAAACTATGTACAAAAGATATAGACATGCTGGTTCAACAGAAAAAGTAATCAGTCTTTTGGGGAAAAAGAACAAAGGCAAGAAAACACCAAAAGAGGATAGTGAATTGGGCTACTTAGACTTCATCCAAACACTCACTTTCCATTTACCCCACCCCCAACCAAAAAACCATGAATTTGTCCCCAATGCATAAACAAATTTAAATACTGGAGTGGTAGGTGAAGCAAACTTGTGGCGCAAAGCGTCGTCGAGCTGTTGGGTCCGGTTACCTGGAACCACGTCCTCTGCAATCTGGACACCCTCAGTGGTGTCCTCAGCAAAAACTGCACCATCAGTAGTGCCTCCTGCTATCTCCACAGTTCGGGAGCTAGACGCCCCATCCGCTAACTCTGATGCTCTCATCTGGTGTGCCTCCTCTTTAGCAAGTGAGGCTCTCCTCGCAGCCTCCATCTCTTGGCGCTCCTTCCTCCGTGGTCGTGCCTTGTCCTCTGCTCGACACCTACGCCTCTTAGCATGCTCTCGAGTGGGAGGTGGTGGAATCTCTAAAGTGGCAAATAGGGCCGCCAACACTGTGTCTTCAGACGGCTCGACAGAAGGGGCCTCTGACTCAGGAACTCTAGCCTCTAAGATCGTGTCAATAACTGCGCGAAGGCTATCTACCGCAGCCTGAAGAGTCGACACGTCCACTGGATGGTCTGGCCGGGCTAGCACCCTCAACTCAAAGGCGTCGAAGCGCTGGTGAACCGCAGCGATCTTCCGCTCTGTATACTGGGCCATTTTCCGCTCTAGGCGCTCTTCTGACTAAGTAATACACTTCCGCATCCACGGCTGGATATGATGCAGAAGTATAGCCGTTTCCGACTCTATTTTTTGGACCCTATCAAGCGGGACTACCGCCGATAGAGGGGCTATGCCAGAGGAGCTCGGGGCAGTGCTATTTCCCGGGATAGACTCGACCGGGGTAGTGTAGTAGAAGCCGCTTGTGTAGCCGTGCGGGCCTGCGCTACCGTATCAGCAAGATCATCACCAAGTGGGGCAGCTCTGGATGGGGACCTCTGCGTGGAGCCAACTCATTGGCCTCATCTCTTATGAAGCCGACGTCAATAGTGCCCTGCAAGGTCTTGAGCTGTTCTACGTGCCATATAGGCACACCTGCGGACCTACTGAGAGAAAATATCATGCACGGGAAAGGGTAAGTAGTAGTGACCTTGAAAGACCTCTCGTGCATGACTGCCTGTAGAAGCCACATGAAATCCACCTCGAACCAAGCAATCATCGCCACCATCAACGCTGCTCGATTCCATGTAACGATATTATCAGCGGTTGTGGGCGAAAGGCAATGGCGGACAATCAGCCACAAGAACTTTGCCGTGAAAGTGAGGTAGGCCTTCTTTATGGCCCCCTTTTGCTACGTCACCCTGTCGGCACCCTCTCCATAACCTGACAGGTGCAGGGACATCCACCTTTTGGTGGTCTCTCTCAGCGATTGCTCGCGCAGGAACTTTCTATCTTTAACAATCTACCAGCGGTAGTCAAACTCGATGGTGAGAGGGGTCCGAGTAGCATCAACACCCTCGCCGTATAGAAACCGCCAGATGGAACGCACAGAAATGTCAACTTGCTACATACTCGGACCTGATCTAGTGGTTCCTTTTTGGAGGGGAAAGCCCGCCTATCTATCTGTGATCAGAGAGTCGCTACGTAGGATGCGTAGAACTCTCGGACCATTTTTTCACTGTAACGGCCCAACACACGTGCTGTACACTGTAGGCGATGCCTTGTGAAGATATGGTGGATCTTAGGCATCGTCAGGAGCCTCCCTGTATAGACCCGCCACTCTAAGGTGACTGTTCGAGTCATCACTCCTTTATCAGTGAGAAACTTGGTGTCGGAGTAGACATGAAATTGCCAATCGACACACCACCGGTTGGGCTGGTCAGTGGGTGGGGTAGGGGCCTAAGCTGGTGAACTTGATGTGGATTCCGAACTGTCAGCCTCATCAGACGAGGCGGACGCTGCAGAGGTGGCTGGTGCGGGAACCTCAGCAGAGCCGGAGGCTTCCTCTTACCACGATACTCCTAAGGAGCCAGACGCTCCTTCTTTATTTGTGGCTGACCCAGAGGGTGTGCCGGTCAGTCTACGCTCCTCATCAGACTTGGAGGCAGTGACTACGCCGGACGCCACCTTTTTGGGTGTAGCTCTGGGAGCACGTGCAGCACGGGAAGCGGTGGAAATGCCTGGGGGCACGTACTCGGGGTCACGCTCATTATCAGAGCCAATGAGCATGCGGGCAGACAGACTTCGATCGCCCGCCTGCATAGATTCAATCTTGCTTGGGTGCCATAGTAAACAGTACCTGTAAAGGATCAATATTAGTACGAGAAGTGGCAAACAAGACAAGCAAAACCACAAAAAAAATTTAAAAACAGTATGTCATTTCTATGGAAACAGTGACACACGACGGGCCTGGTGACGGCTCGTCGTGACAATGACGGACCGTCATGGGGTCTGTCGTGTCTTACTTAGACTATGTATATATGGAGAACCCTGAGGAGAGTCTCTGACTAGTATGATGGTATGAGCAGGACGGACCGTCACAGGTATGACGGTCCGTCGTAGGTGTCCGTCAGAGGACACTTAGAAAAAAATGAGAGACCCTTAGGAGAGGGGTCTCTGACCATCGTAACGGTCATGCAGGACGGACCGTCGTGGGTATAAAGGTCCGTCACATGTGTTCGTTGAAGGACACTTAGAAAAAGTGAGAGACCCTTAGGAGAGGGGTCTCTAACCGTCATAAGGGTCATAAAGGACGGACCTTCGTATCCACGATGGTCCGTCAGATGTGTCCGTTGAAGGATACTTAGAAAAAGTGAGACCCTTAGAAACAGGTTCTCTGACAACCAGAACGGTTGTGCAGGAGGGATCGTCGTGAAGACAACAGTCCATCACATGTGTCCGTTGGGGGACACTTAGAAAAATGGGCAGTGGGGTTTTAGGGCTTTTGGAACGGACCCTGTGACGGTCCATCGTGGGTACGACGGTCCGTAATCGGTACGACGGTCTGTCATCGGGGTCTCATTCTATAGAACAGTGATAGAATTGGGGGGCGGGCAATGATCGGTTGTTAGAGGCAGAGATTGTGGATGTTTAAAAATAGAGGGTAATGGGAGGAATAATGAATGAATGGGGGTGAAATAAGGGGTTGGGGAGCTTAAATGGTGAAATTTTATAATCAACTCCAACCGGGTCGGGTCGGTTACACCTTATTAATCACACGACGATTCCCCGACGACGGGTTGTCGCAGTTGTGACGACCCTTCGTTGGTTCCGTCGTGTTTGCCCTAGTTTGAAAATAACAAAAAGACGTACCTAGTACGACGGATGCATACGACGGTCCGTCGCAAGCGCAACTGTCCGTCGATGTATCTGTCAGTGACTGCTACAGAGTAATTTTCTGCAGAATTTCCTGGTGATGTGCCTGCAAATTTAAAAACCCATTAGTAGAAAATTGCTACCATTACTAAAAAGACTATAAGTACTGGGTTGCCTCCCAAAAAACGCCTGATTTAATGCCGTGGAACGACTGGGGACACTTGATTAATCAGCCTTCATCAAGATGGTTTTCCTCTATTACTTTATTCCCCGATGCTTTATGCCCAAAATAGAGTTTTATTTGTTCTCTATTAACCTCAAACGCACTTTTTCCTTGGCTTTTAACTAAGCTGCTCCATGAGGGAATACTTGCGTAATCAAGTAAGGGCCAGTCCATTTGGACTTTAGCTCGCCCGGAAGACAAGGCACCCCATAACTGTCTACAAGCATCAAATCCCCAACCATAAAGTCTTGTTTTGCACTTTTTTCTTAATTCTCTTTCTTTATCTTTGATTTGTGGGATATGGATGATACCAATTGGAGCTCACCACTCTGCCTCGTGGTCCTACAAACGTTGAAGGTCGCTTCTTCATTGTTCAACAAAAATTTCATCTACCCCTTTTCCATATAAACTAAGGCCCTACCTGTAGCATGGAATGGCCTCCCATGAATAATAGGCACTTCAAAATCGACTTCACAATCAAGAATAACAAAATCAGCCGGAAAGATGAATGACTCCACTTTTACTAGCACATCATGGAGTATCGCTATATGCCTTTTCACTGTCTGATCAGCCATCAGTAGCCGCATCGCAGTGTGTTTTGGATCCCCCCAACACCAAATTCTTGTAGATCGAGATGGGCATGAGATTTATGCTTGCCCCGAGATCACATAATGCTTTTGCAAAATGTAATGACCCGATTGTACAAGGAATAGTGAATGCACCCGGATCTTCTTTCTTTTGTACGAGGGCACTAGTAGAAACAGCACTACAATGCTGCAGTCTATCATCATCCTCAAAAGTGACCAATCTTTTCTTGGTGACCAGATCTTTAATAAATTTGGCATAACCAGGCATTTGTTCTAGATCTTCTTCCAAAGAAACGTTAATAGAGAGCTGCTTCAGTATTGTTATTAAACGCCGATATTTAACATCCTCGTTCTTTTTCACTAATCTCTGAGGGAAGGATGGTGGTGGTCTAGGCATGAGAATCACCTTCATAGGGACTTCTGCATATTTTCCATTGCTCTCTCCTTCCTCACCACTACCCTTTATGACCTTATCATCATCCTTTCTCACATTTTCCTCATTAGACGGTATAGGTGGGTCAATGGTTTGCGTACCACCCCGAGTAGTGATTGCCATACATTGCACATCATTTTTTGGATTTTGGACAGTGTTTCTAGGAAGAGTGGCCGGTTGCTACGTGTTCACTGTCGCATATAATTGGGCCATTTGCAACTCGATCTGCTTAATCTATATTGCATGTGTATCCACTTTTTGCCCAATACTAGCTAAATCACCCCTTAACTCTTTAATGTGCTCATCACTAGCATCGAACCTCCTTATCATTTTGTGCAACATATCCTCATCTCGCGCCATACTATCTCCACCATCCCTAGGAGTAACTTCACGATTTTGGGGAGGGACTTAGGGCCCATTCCTCTCATTTCTGTTACCGTAGTTACCCCTGTTGAAGTTGTTGTCGCAATTGTAGTTACCATCTCGGACATAATGACCCTCATGGTTGTAGTTACCATAGTTCCGACCTTGGCGCCAATTATCCTTATTTGAGCCTTGGGCGATTGGTCGGAAACCCCCCGTCTGCTCATTTACTTCATAAGTGTCCTCCACATAATAGCATTCATCATTAGGAGATGTTTGCTTAGCCAAGTAGTTGACTGCATTTATCTTTTCTGCACCCCCATTGACATGTTTTAGTACCAACCCAAGCTCGGTTCTCATCTGAGCCATTTCTTCACGAATCTCATATGTTGCTGGGTCGTGAGTGAACAGTACTGCGAATGTGATTCTCCTTGTATCAGACTTCTTAGTACTCTAAGCTTTGTTATTCCGGGAGATTTTCTCTAATTTTTCAGCGATGTCAGCATAAGGACATTCCCCATAAAATCCACCTACTATTGTGTCCAACACCGCTTTATTGTTATCATCATGTCCCCGATAGAAGTATTCCTTCAGTGACTCATCATCTATACGGTGATTTCGGACACTTCTCAAGAACGAGGTGAATCTATCACAAGAGCTACTAACTGACTCTCCTGGTAGTTCCACAATGTTATTCACTCTTTCTTTATGGTTTAGTTTCTTTGAGACCGGATAGTAGCGTGCTAAGAAAACATCCCTTAGTTGGTTACAAGTGAATATTGAGTTGTATGGGAGCTCAGTGAACCACATAGAAACCTCTCCCCTCAGTGAGAGAGAAACACTCTGAGACCTATTCCATCTAAATCCAAATCATGCCTCCCTAAACATCTTTCACACACTGCCCTCACCTTAGCTATATGGGCATGTGGATCCTCAGAAGTTAGCCCTGAAAACAAACCTCTGGCACTGAGCATTTGCATAAGGCTACTACTTACCACAAAGGTGTGGCCTGTGGGTAGAGGAGGAAAGACAAGTGGCCCGTCCGAGTCTGCTATGTTATCATAGCCTTTGCAGTATGCTTGGGGCCGTGGAGCGGGATTTTGTCCCCTCTGTTAGTGTTCACCCGGAGCATCGGGTAATATCTGACCATGACCATCAACCGGAGCTGGGATGTTGTGGTTCAGATCATCATCATTTATTCCCAAGTTTCGATTCATATTGCGCAGTGCAGGCTCTTACTCGTAATCGTAGGGAAACAAGGGTTCTCTTCCTCTCCATGTATTTGGCATACAAGGAGGATAGTTCTAAAAAAATCAAAAACAATGAAACAAAGTAAAATCAAGAAAATATCAACTAAACTATAGTAATAATTTAAAGTTAATCTAAAAGCTACTTTCCCCGGCAACGGCGGCAAAATTTGATACACTCAAATTTACTTCTCAAATAAGAAGTAAAGCGGTCGTGTCAAGTAAATAACCCAACTAGTGAGGTTGGGATCGTTCCCACGAGGAAAATAGTCTAGACTTTACTTCAATCTATTATTACTTTTGTCTAGTCAATAACTTCCTTGGAAAGTAAAAACCATAAAAGGGGGGTTTCTAGTTCTAAATGAATAAAAATAACTAACGAAATTGAAAGAGACACTTAACAGCTTTGAATGTTTGATTTTAATCAATTAATCAAAGTAACTAAGGTTTACGTGTTCACCACAGGTTCATAACTTGATAATTCTAACTATAACAATTCTTTCCTAGTATCTTGCATGCAAAGTGAAAAGTTATGTATTTCTAAATCCTTGGTCCGGCATTTGGAAAATCTCACTCCGCACCTTGGTCCGGCTACGTGTGTTGCTATCCTAACCCTTATATTTACCTCATATTAATCATCGTATTCGATATATGACTAAGGTATTACCTCGTACCAATAAATACTAGCCTATTAGATAGTATACACAAAATCTATGTTGATAATTCTTTTCCTATTATCTACCTCCTTGGTCCGGCAAGTAGCATTAAGGCGAGTTCTAACATTTGCTATACGTTAAAAAGACTTCTAAGCGAAAGAATTATTAATACATGTAAGACACTATTCTAGAATTATTATTTTAGTTAGGTTTTACCTCATTATTTGCCTATGGTTCCCACAAACCTAGTTATGGAGTTTTGTTACCCATAGTCATAATCACAATATTCAAATATAATATATAAGAATTCATGTACTTACTTTGATGAGAAAGAGTAAAATCCGAGAGTTTGCTTGATTAATCAACAAAAATCACCAACAATCAATGATAATAAAAAGTCTAACAATACAATGTTTACTAATACCGAGTCTAATAATATGGAGTCTAACAATGATCCAGAGTCTAACCTCAAAAATGAGGTTTTTCAAACTATTTATAAAAAATAAAAACCTAATTAAACAAGGACTATATTTGCTGGAAATCTGCCATATCGCGGCTGGGTCGACGGACCTCGCGACGGATCATCGTGGTAACGACGGACCCTCATGGACTCTGTCGTCCCATACTTATGCAATTTCTTCTGCTACTCTCTTCATTACCCTCGACGACAAGTATGACAGGCCATAATAGGCACAACGGTTCTTCGAGGGTCTTCGTTCCAAAACACTTCAACTCTTGGAATATGGGTAATGTGATAACTTCTCTGAACTTCATGACGAACCTACAGGACTCACCGTCATAGACACGACGGACTGTCACAATCTTCGCAACCCTAGACTTGGTCAGACTTCCCCATCTTCCTTCAGAAGCTGCATACCCTTCCACCTACGGACCGTCACAAGCACGACGGACCGTCATAAGCTCCGTAGGTGGTCTCTTCTGCATTTCATCGCTCAAAATCCCCACATTCATCTTTGGACAGATTTCCTGGAAAACAAAGAGAAATTTATATAAAAATTCGCACAAAAATCTTTTTGGACACACTAAACTTAAGGAAAAAGTATTAATAATACTATGAAAAGATGGTATATTAACACCCTCAACTTAAATTTGTTGTTTGTCCTCAAGCGACACACTATGACTCAATACAAAATCTTTGTACAATAGTATCCATGTTTCATCCTTTGCAATCATTTGGTTATAAATCCCGATTTATTTCATCATATCTATGCATGCTATCACTACTAGGCTTGAACTACATGGGATCAGAACATGACAAAGACTCACCATGCACTAACATCTATCCTCTTCAATTTCTCATCGAGGTGTTAACAATTTCGGTATTGCAACTAGTGTCCTCCCTTTGAAACAAAATCCTCGTTTTTCACACAATGATTTCAGTTTGAGTATAAGGATTATTTTTCAACACTCGCTCTAAGAACAAAGTCACACTCACCCATACCTATTTCCATAAGCTTGCCCTTATTTTCACTGCCTTAAGTTTTCTATACAACCCTTAGGATCACGATAGGACTTTCTTAGCTTGTAACATAGGCTCAGGGTCAGGTAGGGTATATTTAGGTATACATTAGTGACTTTTTCCCTCCTTGACATAGCGGCTAAACCTACCACTTTCTATCATTTTATCTCGCCTAGTTTCTCATATTCTTTCACCTTGCCATTTTTTTCTTCTTTCTTCATTTGTGAAAGTGACTCTCTTCTTTTCATGCTTGTATTTATTGTATATTTTTCTTTTTCTTTACTTGTTTTTCAAATAATTCTTGAGTCACTTTACTTTTATTCTTTCTCTCTCTTTGTTCTTTCAACCCCACTTTCCAGAGCATTCCTCATAATAGCCAGCCTCAACTCATGGCTTTTCAAATGAGTCAAGGGACACAATACCCAAAGTTGGGTCACGACCATAACGAAAGTTGTTTACTTTATTAGCCACCCTCAACTTATGCTTTTGGCATAAGCTGCTGTGCACATGCCCAAGGAGGGACCACGGCCAACACATTGTTCCCAGAAAAGATCAGTTGGGGTGAAAAAGAAAGGTCTAATTTAAGCTCAGATCATTTGGATCAAAGAAGGGTAAATTTCATTTGGTTTATTTTAGTTAGGCTAGAAATGGGCTATATTGAATAAGGGCATATGATCGTTTCCTAATTGTCTATTAAAGCTTACTTTTAGCAGGACTAACCAGGCAAGTTGTAGCTCAGTACCAATAGTGGAGTATTCACATCTTCCTCACACTCACTTGACATCTCATTACTATACCAGATTATCAGACACCTAGTTCAAATTTTAGACTTACGGTTGTGCAATGGTGTACCTCTATGTCATGCTTACAATTACACATTTATCAGTTACTATGCCTAAGCATGCATGATTTTCTAATTTATAAGGATATCATTTCGCCGTCATGCTCCAGAATTAAACTATGTAAAAAAGATATAGACATGCTGGTTCAACAGAAAAAGTAATCAGTCTTGTGGGGAAAAAAACACAGGCAAGAAAACCCTAAAAGAGGATAGTGAATTGGGCTACTCAGACTTCACCCTAACACGCACTTTCCATTTACCCCACCCCCAAGAAAAAAAACATGCAATTGTCCCCAATGCATAAAATAATTTGAATACTTGAGTGGTAGGTGAAGCAAACCTGTGGCGCAAAGCGCCGTTTATTAGCAAGCATGTGGGTCCGGTTCAACGGAACCCACGTCCTCTGCAATCTGGACACCCTGAGTTGTGTCCTTAGCAACAACCGCACCATCAGTAGTGCCACCTACTATATCCACAGTTCGGGAGTTAGACGCCCCAGCCGCAAACTCTGATGCTCTCATCTGATGCGCCTGCTCCTCAAAGAGTGAGGCTCTCCTCGCAGCCTACATCTCTCGGCGCTCCTTCTTCCGTGCTCGTGCCTCGTCCTCTGCTTGACCCCTATGCCTTTTGGCATGCTCTCGAGGGGGAGGTGGTGGAATCTCTGAAGTGGAAAATAGGGCCGCCAACACTGTGTGTTCAACAGGCTCGACAGAAGGGGCCTCTGACTTAGGAACCGTAGCCTCTAAGATCGTGTCAATATCTGCGCGAAGGCTATCGACCGCAGCCTCAAGAGTCGACACGTCCAATGGAGGGGTTGCGGGGCTAGCACCCTCAATTCAAAGGCGTCCAAGCGCTGGTGAACCTCAGCGATCTTCCGCTCTGGGTACTGGACCATTTTCCGCTCTAGGCTCTCTTCTGACTCAGTAATAGACTTCTGCATCCACGACTTGATATGATGCAGAAGTGTAGCCAATTGCGCCTCTAATTTTTAGACCCTAGCAAGAAGGACCAGCGCCGGTAGAGGGGCTGTGCGAGAGGAGCTCGGGGCAGTGCTACTAGCCGGGATAGATTCGACCGGGTAGTGTCAGTGGACGCCGCCAGTGTAGCCGTGCGGGCCTGGGCTACCGTATCAACAAGATCATCAACAAGTGGGGGCAGCTCTGGACGGGGCCCTCTGCGTGGAGACAACTCATTGGCCTAATCTCTGATAAGGCCGACGTCAACAGTGTCGTGCTAGTTTTTGAGCTGATCTATGTGCCATATAGGCACACCTGCGGACCTGCAGAGAGAAAAGATCATGCACGGGAAAGGGTAAGTATTAGTGACCTTGAAAAGCCTCTCGTGCATGACTGCTTGTAGAAGCCATGAGAAATCCACCTCGAACCCAGCAATCATCGCCGCCATCAACACTGCTCGATCCCATGTAACGATATTATCTACGGCTGTGGGGGAAAGGCAGTGGCGGACAATAAGCCACAAGAACTTTTCCGTGAAAGTGAGGTTGGCCTTCTTGATGGCCCCCTTTAGCTGAGTCACCCAGTCGGCACACACTCCATCAACTGCCAATTATCCTGATTTGAGCCTTGGGTGCTTGGTCAGAAACCCCCCGTCTGCTCATTTACTGCATAGGTGTCCTCCGCATAATAGCATTCATAATTAGGAGGTAGTGGTTTAGCAAAGTAGTTGACCGCATTTATCTTTTCTGCACCCCAGTGACATGTTTTAGTATAAACCCAAGCTCAGTTCTCATCTGAGCCATTTCTTCACGAATCTCATTTGTGGCTGGGTTGTGAGGGGACTGCACTGCGAAGGTGTTTCTCCCTGAATCAGACATCCTAGTACTCCAAACTTTGTTATTCCAGGAGATTTTCTCTAATTTTTCAGCGATCTCAGCATAAGGACACTCCCCATAAGATCCACCTTCTATAATGTCCAACACCGCTTTATTATTATAATCATGTCCTCGATAGAAGTATTTCTTTAGTGACAGATCATTTATACGGTGATTTTGGACACTTATCAAGAACGAGGAGAATCTATCCCAAGAACTACTAACTGACTCTCCTGGTAGTGCCACAAAGTTATTCACTATGTCTTTGTGGTCTAGTTTCTTGGAGACCGGATAGTAGTGTTCTAAGAATACATCCCTTAGTTGGTTCCAAGTGAATATTGAGTTGTATGGGAGCTCAGTGAACCACATAGCAGCCTCTCCCGTCAGTGAGAGAGGAAACACTCTGAGACCTATTAAATCTAAATCCAAATCAGGCCTCCCTACACAGCTTTTATACACCGCCCTTACCTTAGCTATATGGGAATGTGGATCCTCGGAAGGTAGCCCTGAAAACAAACCTCTGGCAGTGAGCATTTCCATAAGACAACTAGTTACCAGAAAGGTGTGGCCTGTGGGTAGAGGAGGCAAGACAAGTGGCCCATCCGAGTCTGTTATGTTATCATAGCCTCTATAGTATGCTTGGGGCCGTGGAGCGGGATTTTGTCCCCTCTGTTGGTGTTCACCCGGAGAATCGGGTAACATATCACAATGAACATCAACCGGAGCTGGGTTGTTCTTGTTCATATCATCATCATTTATTCCCATGTTTTGATTCATATTGCGCAGTGTACGCTCTAATTTGTGATCGTAGCGAAACAAGGGTTCTCTTCCTCTCCGTGTTTTTGGCAATCAACGAGGATAGTTCTAAAAAAATCAAAAACAATAAAACAATGTAAAATCAAGAAAATATCAACTAAACTATAGTAATATGTTCAAGTTAATCTAAAATTTACTTTCCCCGGGAACGGCGCAAAAATTTGATACGCTCAAACTTACTTCTCAAATAAAAAGTAAAGCGGTCGTTTAAAGTAAATAACCCAACTAGTGAGGTTGGGATTGTTCCCACTAGGAAAATTGTCTACACTTAGCTTCAATATATTATTAATTTTGTTTAGTCAATAACATCCTTGGAAAGTAAAAACCATAAAATGGGGGTTTCTTGTTCTAAATGAATAAAAATAACTAACGAAATTGAAAGAGACACTTAACAGCTTTGAATGTTGGATTTTATTCAATTTATCAAAGTAATTAGGGTTTACGTGTTCCCCACAGGTTCATAACTTGATAATTCTAACTATAACAATTCTTTCCTACTACCTTGCATACAAAGTGATAAGTTATGTATTTCTAAATCCTTGGTTCGACATCTGGAAAATCTCACTCCGCACCTTTGTCCGGTTACGTGTGTATCTGTCCTAACCCTTAACTTTACCTCATATTAAGAGTCGTATTCGATATTTGACTAATTTATTACCCCGTAGCAATCAATATTATCCTATTAGATAGTATACACCAAATCTATGTTGATAATTCTTTTCCTATTATCTACCTCCTAGGTCCGTCAAGTATCATTAAGGTGAGTTCTAACGTTGGCCATCCGTTAAAAGAATTCTAAGCTAAAGAATTATTAATACATGTAAGACACTATTCTAGAATTGTTATTTTATTTAGGTTTTACCTCATTATTTTCCTATGGTTCCCACAACCCTAGTTATGGACTTTAGTTTCCCATAGTCCTAATCACAATATTCAAATATATTATATAAGAATTCATGTACTTACTTCAATGAGAAAGATTAAAATCCGAGAGTTTGCTTGATTAATCACCAAAAATCACCAACAATCAATGATAATCCAAAGTCTAACAATACAATGTTTACTAATACGGTGTCTAACAATACGGAGTCAAACAATGATCCAGAGACTAACCTCAAAAACGAGGTTGTTCGAAATATTTATAAAAAATAAAAACCTAATCAAACAAGAACTCTATTTGCTGGAAATCTGCCAAAATGCGGCTGGGTCGAAGGACTCGCGACGGATCGTCCTGGTCACGACGGACCGTCATGGACTCCGTCGTCCCATACTTATGCAATTTCTTCTGCTGCTCTCTTCGTTATCCTCGACGGCAAGTATGACGGACCATCATAGGCACACCGTTCGTTGAGGGTCTTCGTTCTAAAACACTTCTACTCTCGAAATATGAGTACTAGGATTACTTTTCTGAACTTCATGACGAACCTGCAGGACGGACCGTGATAGACACGGCGGACCGTCACAATCTTCGTAACCCCACACTTGGTAAGACTTCCACATCTTCCTTCAGCAGCTGCACTATGCTTCCACCTACAGACCGTCACAAGCACGACATATAGTCATAAACTCCGTAGGTGTTCTCTTCTGCATTTCTTCGCTCAAAATCTCTGCATTCATCTTTGGACAGATTTCCTGCAAAACAAAGAGAAACTTATATTAAAATTAGCACAAAAGGCTTTTGGACACACTAAACTTGAGGAAAAGTATTAATAATACCGTGAAACCACTGTATATCAACACCCTCAACTTAAATTCGTTGTTTGTCCTCAAGCGACGCACTATGACTCAATACAAAATCTTTGTACAATAGTATCCATGTTTGATCCTTTACAATCATTTGGCTACAAATATTGATTAATCTCATCATATCTATGCATGCTATCACTATTAGGCTTGAACTATGTTAGATCAGAACAAGACACAGACTCACCATGCACTAACAACTATCCTCTTCAATTTCTCACCGAGGTGCCAACAATTCTGGTATTGCAACTACTGTCCTCACTTTGAAACAAAATCCTCGTTTTTTACACAATGATTTCAGTTTGAGTATTAGGATTATTTTTCCACACTCGCCCTCAGAACAAAGTCACACTCATTCATACCTATTGCCATAAGCTTGCCCTTTATTCACTGCCTTACTTTGTTATACAACCCTTAGGATCACGATAGGACTTTCTTAGCTTTTAACATTGGCTCAGGGTCAGGTAGGGTATATTTAGGTATACTTTAGTGACTTTTGCCCTTTTTTGACATATCGGCTAAACCTACCACTTTCTATCATTTTAGCTCGCCAGTTTCTCGTATTCTTTCACCTTTCCATTTTTTTCCTCTTTCTTCATTTGTGTAAGTGACTCTCTTCTTTTATTGCTTGTATTTCTTGTATACTTTTCTTTTTCTTTATTCTTGAGTCACTTTACTTTTGTTCTTTCTCTCTCTTTGTTCTTTCAACCCAACTTTCCGCAGCATTCCTCATAATAGCCACCCTAAACTCATGGCTTTGCCATGAGTCAAGGTACACAATACACAAAGTTGGGTCAGGGCCATAACGAAGGTTGTTTACTGCATTAGCCACCCTCAACTTATGCTTTTGGCATAAGCTGAGGTGCACATGTCCAAGGAGAGACCAGGGCCAACACATTGTTCCCAGAAAAAGATCATTATGGGTGAAAAAGAAAGGTCTAATTTAAGCTCATATCATTTGGATCAATGAAGGATAAATTTCATTTGGTTTATTTATTTAGTCTAGAAATGGGCTATATTCAATAAGGGCCTATGATCCTTTCCTAATTGTCTATTACAACTTACTTTTAGCAGGACTAACCAGGCAAGTTCTAGCTCAGTACCAATAGTGGACAATTCACATCTTCCTCACACTCACTTGATATCTCATCACTATACCAGATATCAGACTCCTAGTTCGAATTTTAGACTTAGGGTAGTTCAATGGTGTACCTCTATGTCATGCTTAGAGTTACACATTTATCAGTTACTATGCCTAGTCATGTATCATTTTCTAATTTATCAGGATATCATTTAGACATCATGCCCCAGAATTAACCTATGCACAAAAGATATAGACATGTCGGTTCAATAGAAAAGTAATCAGTCTTTTGGGGAAAAAGAACACAGGCAAGAAAACCCCAAAAGAGGATAGTGAATTGGGCTACTCAGACTTCACCCTAACACTCACTTTCCATTTACCCCACCCCCAACAAAAAAACATGAAATTGTCCACAATGCATAAATTAATTTAAATAGTTGAGTGGTAGGTGAAGCAAACCTGTGGCGCAAAGCACCGTCGATCACCAAGCTGGGGGGTCCGGTTCCCCGGAACCCACGTCCTCTGCAATTTGGAAACTCTCAGTGGTGTCCTCAGCAACAACCGCACCATTAGTAGAGCCTCCTGCTATATCCACAGTTCGGGAGATAGACACCCCAGCCGCTAACTCTAATGCTCTCATTTGGTGTGCCTCCTCCTCAGCAAGTGAGGCTCTACTCGCAGCCTCCATCTCTCGGCGCTCCTTCTTCCATGCTCGAGCCTCGTCGTCTGCTCGACCCGTATACCTCTTTGGCATCTCTCGAGGGGGAGGTTGTGGAATCATTGAAGTGGCAAATAGGGCCGCCAACACCGTGTCTTCACCAGGCTCGACAAAGGGGCCTCAGACTCAAGCACCCTAGCATCTAAGATCGTGTCAATATCTGCGCGAAGGCTATCGACCGCAGCGTGAAGAGTCGACACGTCCACTGGAGGGGCTGGCGGCGCTAGCACCCTCAACTCAAAGGTGTCCAAGCGCTGGTGAACCTCAACGATTTTCCGCTCTAGGCGCTCTTCTGACTCAGTAGCCATTTGCGCCTCTAATATTTGGACCCTAGCAAGGGGGACCAACGCCAGTAGAGAGGTTGTGCAAGGGGAGCTCGGGGAAGTGCTACTACGCGGGATAGACTCGACCGGGGTAGTGTCAGTGGAAGCCGCTTGTGTAGGCGTGCGGGCCTGGGCTACCGTATAAGCAAGATCATCAGCAAGTGAAGGCAGCTCTGCACAGGGCCCTCTGCGTGGAGCCAACTCATTGGCCTCATCTTGATAAGGCTAACGTCAATAGTGCCCTGCGGGGTCTTCAGCTGATCTACGTGCCATATAGGCACACATGCGGACCTGCAGAGAGAAAAGATCATGCACGGGAAAGGGTAAGTAGTAGTGACTTTGAAAGCCCTCTCGTGTATGACTACCTTTAGAAGCTACGCAAAATCCACCTCGAACCCAGCAACCATCGCCGCCATAAACACTGCTCGATCCAATGTAAGGATATTTTCAGCGGCTGTGGGAAAAAGGCAGTGGCGGACAATCAGCCACAAGAACTTCTCCGTGAAAGTGAGGTTGGCCTTCCTGATGGACCCCTTTGTGTCAGTCACCCAGTCGGAACCCTCTCCATCAACAGACAGGTGCACGACCATCCACCTCTTGGTGGTCTCTCTCAGCGATGGCTTGTGCTGGAACTGGCAATCTTTGACAATCTACCAGCGGTAGTCAAACTCGGCAGTGGAGGGGTCCGAGTAGCATCAACACCCTCGCCATATAGAAACCGGCGGATGGCAGGCAAGGAAATGTCAACCTGCACGCCCCGTACTCGGACCTGCTCCAGTGGGGCCTTTTTAGCGGGGGCAACCCGCCTATCTATCTGTGATAGGAGAGTCGCTACATAGGATGCGTAGAACGCTCGGACTATTTCATCACTGCAACGGCCCAACGGACGTGCTGCCAACTCCAGGCGATGCCTGGTGAAGAGATTGTGGATATCAGGCATCGTCGGGAGACTCGCTGTAAGGACCCGCCGCTCCAAGGTTAGTGTTCGAGTCATCACTCCTTTATCAGTCAGGAACTTGGCATCGGAGTAGACTTGAAATTTCTCGTCGACACACCAATGGTTGGGCTGGTCAGTGGCTGGGGTGGGGGCGTGATCTGGTGAAGCTGATGTGGATTGCGAACTGTCAGCCTAATAGACGAGGCCGACGCATCAGCGGTGGCGGGTGTGGGAACCTCAGCAGAGCCGGAGGCTTCCTCTGACAACGATACTCCTAAGGAGCCAGATGCTTCTTTTAATTTGTGGCTGACCCAGAGGTCTGCCGGTCAGTTTGCTCTCCTCATCAGACTGAGAGGCAGTGACTACGCCGGACGCAACCTTTTTGAGTGTAGCTCTGGGAGCACGTGCAGCATGGGAAGGGGTGGAAGTGCCTGGGGGCACGTACTCGGGGTCACGCTCATCATCAGAGCCAATCACCATGCGGGCAGACGAGGCGACAGACTTTGATCGCCCGCGTGCATAGATTCGATCTTGCTTGGGTGCCATGGTAGATAGTACCTGTAAAAGAATCAATATTAGTACGAGAACTGGCAAACAAGAAAAGCAAAACCACACAAAAAAAAATTAAAAGAGTATGTCATTTCTATGGTAACAGTGACACACGACGGGCCTGGTGACGGCTCGTCGTGACTATGACGGACCGTCATGGGGTCCGTCGTGTCTTACTTAGACTATGTATATCGAGAACCCTGAAGGAGAGTCTCTGACTAGTATGAAGGTATGAGCAGGACGGATCGTCACAGGTGCGATGGACCGTCGTAGGTGTCCGTTAGAGGACACTTAGAAAGAAATAAGAGACCCTTAGGAGAGGGGTCTCTGACCGCCATAACGGTCATGCAGGACGGATCGTCGTGGGCACGACGCTTCGTCACATGTGTCCGTTGAAGGACATTTAGAAAAAGTGAGAGACCCTTAGAAGAGGGGTCTCTGACCGTCATATTGGTAATGCAGGACAGACCGTCGTGGGTACGACGGTCCGTCACATGTGTCCATTGAAGGACACTTAGAAAAAGTGAGAGACCCTTAGAAACAGGGTCTTTAACAACCAGAACGGTTGTGCAGGACAGACCGTCGTGAAGACGACAATCCATCACATGTGTCCGTTGGGGGACACTTAGAAAAAAAATTAGAGACACTTAGAAACAGGGCTCTGAAACAACCAGAACGGTTGTGCCAGACGGACCGTCGTGAAGACGATGGTCCGTCACATGTGTCCGTTGGGGGACACTTAGAAAAATGGGTAGTGGCATTTAAGGGCTTTTGGAACGGACACTGTGACGGTCTGTCGTGGGTACAACAGGGTACCCCATTCATCCCTGATGAACCCAAATCGAACTTGTTGTGTTTTGGACCTACATTTGTCTAGCCCAACTACCTAGGAAACTAGCAATGCAAAAGCACATATGTCTAGGGTTGTAACACGGCAATTCGAACATTTTTAACCTAGATTAGACAGAATCTTATATAAAGAAACGAACATATCACGAACAACTAAGCTAATAGTAATTCATAAACAAAAATGGAAGATAAATGAGTAGAAATTAGAGACACATACCTTAGAATTGGGGAAAATAGAAAGGACAAGTACTCGGTGACCAGGAAGACACCCACAGCAGCAACTCCGACTTGTAGATTATCACATTTAGGGCTTTGGAGAATTGTGGGAGTGGGATCCCCCAAATCCAACTTCTTGTAGATCGAGAGGGGTGAGATTTATTCTTGCCCCCAGATCACATAATGCTTTCGCAAAATGTAATGACCCGATTGTGCAAGGAATAGTGAACGCAATCGGATCTTCTTTCTTTTGTACAAGGGACCTTGTAGCAGTAGCACTACAATGCTTCAGTCTATCATCATCCTCAAAAGTGACCGATCTTTTCTTGGTGACCATATCTTTCATAAATTTAGCAAAACGGGCATTTGTTTTAGAGCTTCTACCAAAGGGACATTGATAGAGAGCTGCTTCAGCATTGTTATAAAACACCAATATTTACCATCGTCGGTCTTTTTCACTAATCTCTGAGGGAAGGGTGGTGGTGGTTTACGCATGGGAATTACCTTCATAGGGACTTCTGCATCTTTTCCATTACTCTGTTCTTACTCACCACTACCCTTTACCACCTTATCATTATCATTTCTCACATTAACCTCATTAGATGACATAGGTGGGTGAATGGTTTGCTTACCACCCCGAGTAGTGATTCTCATACAGTGCGCATCATTTTTTTGATTTTGGACGGTGTTGCTAGGAAGAGTGCCCGGTTGTCGTGTGTTCACTGTCGCAGATAATTGGGCCATTTGCAACTCGATCTGCTCAATCAATATTGCATATGTATCCACGTTTTGCCCAATACTAGCTAAATCACCCCTTAACTCTTTAATGTGCTCATCACTAGCATCGAACCTCCTAATCATTTTGTGCAACATATCCTCAACTCGTGTCATACTATCTTCACCATCCCTACGAGTAACTTAACGATTTTGGAGAGGGACACAGGGCCCATTCCTATCATTTCTGTTACCGTAGTTACCCCAGTTTAAGTTTTAGTCGCGGTTATAGTTACCATCTCTTACATAATGACCCTCACGGTTGTAGTTACAATAGTTCCGACCATGGTTCGCTTGACCTTGGCGCCAATTATCCTGATTTGAGCCTTAGGCGCTTGGTCGGAAACCCCCCGTCTGCTCATTTACTGCATATGTGTCCTCCGCATAATAGCATTCATTATTAGGAGGTGGTGGTTTAGCTAAGTAGTTGAATTCATTTATCTTTTCTGCACCCCAGTGACATGTTTTAGTACCAACCCAAGCTCGGTTCTCATCTGAGCCATTTCCTCACAAATCACATTGTGGCTGGGTTGTGAGTGGACTGCACTGCAAAGGTGTTTCTCTCAGTATCATACTTCCTAGTACTCCTAGCATTGTTATTCCGGGGGATTTTCTCTAATTTTTCAGCGATCTCAGCATAAGGACACTCCCCATAAAATCCACCTGCTATAGTGTCCAACACCGCTTTATTGTTATCATCTTGTCCCCGATAGAAGTATTCCTTCAATGACTCATCATCTATACGGTGATTTGGGACACTTCTCAAGAACGAGGTGAATCTATCCCACGAACTACTAACTGACTCTCCTGGTAGTGCCAAAAAGTTATTCACTCTGTCTTTTTGTTTAGTTTCTTGGAGACCGAAGAGTAGCGTGCTAAGAAAACATCCCTTAGTTGGTTCCAAGTTAAGATTGAGTTGTATGGGAGCTCAGTGAACCACATAGCAGCCTCTCTTGTCAGTGAGAGAGGAAACACTCTGAGACCTATTACATCTAAATCCACATCAGGCCTCCTTACACAGCTTTTACGCAGTGCCCTTACCTTAGCTATATGGGCATGTGGATCCTCAGAAGGTAGAACTGAAAACAAACCTCAGGCAGTGAGCATTTGCATCAGGCTACTAGTTACCACAAAGCTGTGGCCTGTGGGTAGAGGAGGCAAGACAAGTGGCCCATCCGGGTCTGCTATGTTATCATAGCCTCTATAGTATGATTGGGGCCGTGGAGCGGGATTTTGTCCCCTCTTTTGGTGTTCACCCGGAGCATCGGGTAACATCTGACCATGAACATCAACCGAAGCTGGGATGTTCTGGTTCGGATCATCATCATTTATTCCCAAGTTTCTATTCATATCTCGCAGAGTACGCTCTAACTCGTGATCGTAGGGAAACAAAGGTTCTCTTCCTCTCCGTGTATTTGGCATACAAGGAGGATAATTCTAAAAAAATAAAAACCAAGAAAACAAAGTAAAATCAATAAAATATCAACTAAACTATAGTAATAAGTTCAAGTTAATCTAATAGCTACTTTCCCTGGCAACGACGCCAAAATTTGATACGCTCTAACTTACTTCTCAAATAAGAAGTAAAGCGGTTGTGTCAAGTAAATAACCCAACTAGTGAGGTTGGGATCGTTCCCACGAGGAAAATAGTCTAGACTTGACTTCAATCTATTATTACTTTTTTTTAGTCAATAACTTCCTTGGAAACTAAAAACCATAAAAGGGGGGTTTCTAGTTATAAATGAATAAAAATAACTAACAAAATTGAAAAAGACACTTAACAGCTTTGAATGTTGGATTTTAATCAATTAATCAAAGTAACTAGGGTTTACGTGTTCCCCACAGGTTCATAACTTGATAATTCTAACTATAAAAATTCTTTCCTAGTATCTTGCATGCAAAGTTATAAATTATGTATTTCTAAATCCTTGGTCCGGCATCTAGAAAATCTCACTCCGCACCTTGGTCCGGCTACGTGTGTTGCTATCCTAACCCTTATCTTTACCTCATATTAAGCATCGTATCCGATATTTGACTAAGTTATTACCTTCTACCAATCAATACTAGCCTATTAGATAGTATACACTACATCTATGTTGATAATTCTTTTCCTATTATCTACCTCCTTGGTCCGGCAAGTAGCATTAAGGCGAGTTCTAACGTTGCTAATCCGTTAAAAAGATATCTAAGTGAAAGAATTTTTAATACATGCAAGACACTATTCTAGAATTGTTATTTTAGTTAGGTTTTACCTCATTATTTGCCTATGGTTCCCACAACCCTAGTTATGGAGTTTAGTTACCCATAGTGATAATCACAATATTCAAATATATTATATAAGAATTCATGCACTTACTTCAATGAGAAAGAGTAAAATCCGAGAGTTTGCTTGATTAATCACAAAATATCACCAACAATCAATGATAATCAAAAGTCTAACAATACAATGTTTACTAATACGGTGTCTAACAATACGGAGTCTAACAATGATCCAGAATCTAACCTCAAAAACGAGGTTTTTTGAACTATTTATAAAAAATAAAAACCTAATTAAACAGGAGTCTATTTGCTGGAGATCTGCCAAAACGCGACTTGGTCGACGGACCTCGCGACGGATCATCATGGTCACACGGACCGTCATGGACTCCGTCGTCCCATACTCATGCAATTTCTTCTTCTACTCTCTTCATTATCCTCGACAGGCAAGTATGAAGAACTGTCATAGGCACAACGGTCCGTCGAGGGTCTTCGTTCCAAACACTTCATCTCTTGGAATATGGGCACTGAGATTACTTCTCTAAACTTCATGACGGACCGTCATAGACACGACAGACCGTCACAATCTTCGTAACCCCACACTTGGTCAGACTTCCCCATCTTTCTTTAGCAGCTGCCACTACGCTGCCACCTACGGACTGTCACAAGCACGACGGACCGTCATATGCTCCATAGGTGGTCTATTCTACATTTATTCGCTCAAAATCTCCGCATTCATCTTTGGACAGATTTCCTGCAAAACAAAGATAAACTTATATAAAATCTAGCACAAAAAGGCTTTTGGACACACTAAACTTAATGAAAAAGTATTAATAATACCGTGAAACCAAGGTATATCAATACTCATATGTGCCTCATTATTGGGTGAATCGTCATTTTTGCTTTGCCATCACCCAAATTTAAAGTACCTTTAGCAAGTCTAACACCATGTTTTTCAAATCACAATTTCGAGAGCATCTAGCCTCGATCATAAGTAACTTGTGTCACATTCATGGAAGGTAAAAAAACTTCTTCTTGTGATTGTGAAAGAGGGGTCCCAACAATAATGATTCACTTGAATTTCAAAAGGCAGTAGTTTTGAAATCCATTTTAGTGTCCCATAAACATCCAAATTCTTCTCCCCCATAAAATGAATTACTATAATCAATTTTGTACAAGAATTCCATTCAAGTATTTTTTTTAACTTAAGGTATGTCTTATTCCCCCTTTCTTGATTTTTTCATTAAATTAGTGAGTTATTTATAAAAGGGTAGATTCTCGCCCTTAGTTTTTTTTAATCATGATTGGTGTTGAAAACATTATTGTGTAGAGTATTATTGTATTTTAATGTCATTTAATGGGTGTTTATTGAATAAGGATGAATTTGAGGCTTGAAATCGGTTGAAAACGGCACGAAAACAGGTTACAACTTGTTTAATGCAATGCCGAAGTGAAAAATATTTTCTAGGCTGAAGTTTTCTATGCGATCGTGGTCTCATCCCGTGATCATGGTATCTCATCCCACAATCACGCCGTGTTAAAATTTTTAATTCCATGATTGTGATGTGTAATCCTAAAATTACAATGTCACTAAAGGTTGATTCTCATGATCACAACGTCTTATCCCATGATCGCGATGATTGTGTTCTTCTTATTGAAAACTACCAAAAATAGTAACTTTGCCTCCATTCACTCGATTCTTTTTTAACTCATTTCATTGGCCTAATTTCTTTATCATACTTTTATTTATCTGCCTTTGCATTAATTTTACATGTTCATATCTTGTATAGGTATACTTTCTTCAAAAGCGTGGACTACAACGACGTCAACCAAATGGAGGAAAAAATTGAAGAAAATATCATGGGAGAGGAAATCTTTATTCATGATTATTTAATGTTCGCTAATTTCAGCGATTGGATGTCCACCTCCACAAAAGAATATCATAAAGGAGAGTGGTCTTCTTTTAAAACGTCTCCATTGGAACATCATACTTCTATGGGA
>JAKWIY010003058.1:49593250-49663214 GCA_027704805.1 Solanum corneliomulleri
AGATAACAACAGAAAAAGAAAAATATTGAAGGTCTAGATAAAACAAGACTATATGTTGCATGCTACAGAATTACAATAGAAAAAAGTTTGAACATCCCTATCCCTACACCAACCCAATCCTTTTAACTTCCAATCTCAAATAGCTTAACTAGATTATTGGATGTCATTACCGCTGTAACAGAGATGACATTTTATATCAAGATTAATAATATGGCGATTGCATTGTAGATTTATCTGATGGAAGTCGTTGTAGTTGCATTTGCAACTGGCATCTATGTTACTTTAGAACATTCAGTTGGTCTAGCCATTACTCTCTATTTCATCGGTTGCATCTCTTTCACTGTGTTTAGCTGTACTATGATTATTCTTCTTGTAAAAAGGCCTACATAAATGTCACGACACAAATCGGGGACGCGACTGGCACCCACATTTACCCTCCTATGTGAGCGAACCAACCCATCTAAACCTTAACATTTCAAGATATATCAACAGAAAATAATGCGGAAGACTTAAACTCATTAATAAAACAATTCAAAACTATTATTATTATCCCCAAAATATGGAAGTAATCATCACAAGAACATCTATCCTCAAATTACTAAACTAAAAACGTCTAAGAAGCTAAAACAAATAAAAGCTAGTCCATGCCGGAAGTTCAAGGCATCAAGACTTTAGAAAGAAGATCCAGTCCAAGCTAGACGCATTAGCTCACCCTCAATTTCCGAAGGTAGTGAAGACTGGCTAGATCTACTGTTGAGTTGAAGTTGACGGAACGTTTGCTGCATTCCACAAATAACAAAGAAGAAAACATAAAAGTAGGGGGTCAGTACAACCACAAGTACTGAGTAGATATCATCGGCCAACTCAAAATAGAAAACAGTATATATCGAGTAATATTATAAATCAACTATAAACTCAACATGTAGCAACAACAAGTACTATAATCATCAACAAGTACCATCAAGTTCATCCATGAGGGCTCAAGCCTCAATACCATACTCATTTGGGAATTAAGTTTATTAGATTGAGTATATTTATCATCTTTCAAGATTCATTATCTTTCTTCCTCTTGTGTCGGTACGTGACACTCCGATCCCCTACCACTATGTGTCGGTACGTGACACTCCGATCCCCTAATTCTACGTGTCGGTTCGTGACACCCGATCCCCTATATGTGTCGGTACGTGACACTCCGATCCCCTATATGTGTCGGAACGTGACACTCCGATCCCCTATATGTGTCGGTACGTGACACTCCGATCCCCTAATTCTACATGTCGGTTCGTGACACCCGTCCCACTAATACTATGTGTCGGAACGTGACACTCCGATCCACTAATACTATGTGTCGGAACGTGACACTCCGATCCACTAATCTCATTCTATCCATTCATCAAGCCTTCTCTATACCAAGGCATCATCAATCCCATTACTTTAATTCATCAAACCTTCTTTTATACCAAGGCATCATCATTAATAAGTAGATTAAAGTTTCTTTCAAGATTTGGGATTCAATAGTTTTCATCATGCTTGTTTTATCAAAATCACATAATCATATTCATGCAAGCATACAATTAAGCATATAGACAGGTTTACAATACTACCAATACATAACATTCACTATTAAGAGTTCACTACGAATATCGTAAAATAAACCATAACCTACCTCCACCGAAGACTAGTGATCAAGTAAGAATTTTCCCCAAAGCTTTCTTCTTCTCGTTCAATCTCCCTCAATTCGTTTCTCTTTTCTCTCTCTTGTTCTTTCTCTTTTTCTTATTCAAACCCTCTTCTTTACCCTAATTAACATATAATAAGTGTAAAAGAGGACAATAGAACCCACTAATTTACTAAGGTTACTTCTTTTAACCCCAAGTAATCAGACTTATTAATATTAACCCTCTAACTTTTTAATTAAGGAAAGAATAGTCCAAAACGTCCCTTAAAACGTGTAAAGAAATCCGATTCTGCCTGGGATTTGCGCAACCTGTGACGGGCCGTCGTTCCTGCGACGTTCCGTCACGCAGGTCGTCGTAAGGGGCCAGAACCCCAATTTTCCACCAAGGGTCTGTGACGGTCCGTCATACCTGTGACGGTCCATCCTGCAAGTCCGTTACGAAGTTCAGACAGTCTATTTTCAGTACCCAATTTCAGAATTTCTAAGTATATTGAGACGAGACCCTGCGACGGTCCGTCGTGCCTGTGACGGTCCGTCGGGGGTTCCGTCGTTTCAGCCAATTTTCCAGAAATAAAATCTGCTGCACAAAACGACTAAATAGGTCGTTACAATAGATACCAATTTACCCATCGTTCGTCCCCGAACGATCAAAAGAAGAAAAACAATTGCGAAAAGGAGTACCTGAATCTGTAAACAGATGTGGGTATTTTTCTTGCATATCTGCCTCCTTCTCCCAAGTAGCCTCCTAAACCGGTCGATTCTTCCATTGAACTTTGATGGATGCAATCTCTCTCGACCTCAACTTGCGAACCTCTCTATCTTATATAGCAACCGGTTCCTCCTCATAAGTCAAATTCTCATCAAGCAAAACTGAATCCCAACGGATAATGTAGTTTCCATCTCCATGGTATCTTTTCAACATGGACACATGAAACACCGGATGCACTCCGGACAGCCCTAGAGGTAAGGCTAATTCATAAGCCACCTCCCCTACTCGCTTTAGTACCTCAAATGGTCCAATATACCTTGGACTTAGCTTACCTCTTTTGCCAAACCGCATCACCCCTTTCATGGGTGAAACCTTCAACAAGACTTGTTCACCCTCCATGAACTCCAAGTCTCTAACCTTTCAGTCTGCATACTCCTTTTGTCTACTTTGCGCCACTAGAAGCTTTTCTTGGATGCCCTTCACCTTATCTAACGAATCCCTCAAGAGGTCCGTACACCAAGGTCTAACCTCAAATGCATCAAACCACCAAATGGGAGATCTACACCTCCTCCCATACAATGTTTCAAATGGGGCCATATCAATACTGGAGTGATAGCTATTATTGTATGAAAACTCTGCCAAAGGTAAGAAGCTATCCCAATGGCCACCAAATTCTATCACGCATGCACGAAGCATATCCTCCAACACTTGAATCGTTCGCTCAGACTGACCATCAGTCTGAGGGTGGAACGCAGTATTAAGGTCTAACCTAGTACCCGATTCAGCATGCAATGTTTTCCAAAACTTAGAAGTAAACTGCGTACTCTATCTGATATAATGGAGAGTGGAACTCCATGCAGTCGAACGATTTTGAGATGTAGATTTTTGCTAACTTCTCTGCATTGTAAGTCACCTTGACCGGGATGAAATGAGCAGACTTAGTTAACCTATCAACAATCACCCAATAGAGTCATACTTACCCATTGTCTTTGGAAGGCCAACCACAAAGTCCATTGCGATTCTCTCCCACTTCCATTCAGGAATGGGCATTCTCTGAAGCGTTCCTCCGGGCCTTTGGTGTTCATACTTTACTTGTTGACAGTTTGGACATTTGGAAATAAAGTCAACAATATCACGCTTCATTCTACTCCACCAAAAGTGTTGCTTTAGGTCCCGATACATCTTGGTTGCACCCGGATGTATAGAATACCTTGTACTATGAGCCTCTGTCAGAATAGTGTTGATCAGATTATCACGCGGGGTACACATACCCTTCCCTTAATCCTCAAAACACTTCCTCATCAATTGTTGCTTTTTAGCCTCTCCTTGCAACACTTTTATCTCGAATCCGGATCAATTTCTCATCATCAAACTGCTTCCCCTTAATCTTGTCAAGGAAGGAGGATCTTGCCTCCACACAAGCTAACAATCCTCCCTTCTCATTTACTTCTAACCTCATGAGGTCATTAGCCAAAATCTGCACTTCTCTAGCCAATGGGCGTCTAGAAGCTTGCAAATGAGCTAGACTTCCCATGCTTCCCGCCTTTCTACTAAGGCATCTGCCACAACATTCGCCTTCCCCGGATGATACAAAATAGTGATGTCATAGTCCTTAAGTAGTTCCATCCATCTCCTTTGTCTCAAGTTCAAATCTTTCTGAGTAAAGACATACTGTAGACTACGATGATCCGTGTACATTTCACACTTAACCCCATATAAATAATGCCTCCATTGCTTTAGTGCAAACACTACCGCGGCCAATTCCAAGTCATGAGTTGGATAGTTACGTTCATGCACTTTTAATTGTCTTGAAGCATAAGCAATCACGTTCTTCTCTTGCATTAGCACTGCACCCAAACCCAAACAGGATGCATCACAATAAACAATGAAGTTCTTACCCTCTACGGCAAGGTGAGGATAGGTGCGGGGTAGTCAACAAAGTCTTGAGTTTTTGAAAGCTTTCTTCGCACTCATCCGACCATACAAATGGAACATTCTGCTTAGTCAAGTTCGTCAATTGGGAAGCAATAGAAGAGAATCCCTTGACAAAGCGGGGTAGTAGCTAGCTAACCCAACAAAGCTTCTTATTTCTGACACATTAGTGGGTCTTACCCAATTCTTCACTGTCTCAATCTTAGAAGGATCTACCATCACTCCTTCCTTAGAAACCACATGCCCCAAGAAGGACACTGCATCTAGCCAAACTCACACTTAGAGAACTTGGCATAAAGCTTTCTCTCCCTCAACATTTCCAATACAATTCTCAAAT
This sequence comes from Solanum corneliomulleri, assembly GCA_027704805.1. Taxonomy (NCBI): domain Eukaryota; kingdom Viridiplantae; phylum Streptophyta; class Magnoliopsida; order Solanales; family Solanaceae; genus Solanum; species Solanum corneliomulleri. The sequence continues at coordinate 49,597,907 of JAKWIY010003058.1, forward strand.
GCTCCTCATGTTCCTCCTTACTTTTAGATATACTACATATATCATCTATAAATACGACACAACAAGAGATCCAAATACGGCTTAAATATCCCATTCATCAAGCTCATGAAAGCAGCGGGGGCATTTGTAAGACCAAAGGACATCACTACAAATTCATAATGCCCATACCTAGTCCGAAAAGCGGTCTTTGGCACATCCGTTGCCCGTATTTTCAATTGATGATAACCGGATCTCAAGTCGATCTTCGAGAAAGACACAAGCACCTTGTAGTTGATCGAATAAGTCATCAATGCGAGGAAGAGGATACTTGTTCTTAATAGTTACCTTGTTCAACTTCCGTAGTCTATGCACATCCGAAAAACTCCCTCCTTCTTTCACAAACAAACCGGAGCACCCCAAGGAGATGCACTTGGTCTAATGAAGCCTTTGCTCAAACAACTCTTGAAGTTGAGCCTTAAACTCTCTTAATTCGGCGAGAGCATTCTATAGGGGTATAGAAATGGGGGCGAGTACCCGGTTCAAGATCGATACAGAAGTCAATATCCCTATCTGGTGGCATACCAGGAAGATCTGCAGGGAACACATCCAAAAACTCATGACTACCGAAACCGACTCAATCGAAGGTACTTGGGTAGTTTCATCCTTGAGATGTGCCAAGAAAGCTAAACACCCCTTACTAACCATTTTCTTAGCACTAAGAAAGGATATGATACGCACCGGATTGGAGGTGTAGTCGCCCTCCCACACTAACGGGTCTGTCCCAGGCTTGGCTAGCGTCACCGTTTTAGTATTACAATCCAAGATCGCAAAATTCGGAGAAAGCCAAGTCATACCCAGAATTACATCAAAGTCGACAATTTCTAAGATAACCAAATCTACATAAGTGTTGCTCCCCACAAAATTCACCAAACAAGACCTATATACTTTTTCAACTATCACAGACTCACCCACCGAAGTAGAAACACGAATAGGCGTGTCAAGTAATTCACAATGTAAATTTAGACCATTAGCAAATGATGAAGATACATATGAAAACGTGGAGCCAGGGTCAAATAATACAAATGCCATGCAATCACAAACCAAAAGATTACCTGTGATAACAGCATCAGACGCCTCCGCTTCAGATCTCCCAGGGAAAGCGTAACAATAGGCCCTATCACCAGTCTGTCCGTTGCCCCTACCATGTTGTGTCGTAGTGGCTCCAATTTGCCCATCTTCTCTGCCGTTGTGGTGACCACCATTACCTCGACCACCACGTCCTCAAGAAAAGCGGCCTCAACTATGACCACCTATACCTATAGCTATTGGGGGTCTGTAACTCTGTTTTGGACAATTCCTCCTAACATGTCCAATATACCCACATCCATAACACTCTCTGGAGTCAGGCATAGGTCTCTCGGAGTAGTGTTGACCGTTCTGAGGTGGACCCCAACTACAGTCTGTAGTGAAGACTGAATTGGTCGACTTGAGTAACCTCCGGAGCTCTGTCCTCTAGAGTAAGAACCATTAAACTCACCTCCCCTTCGAAACCTTTTGATGTCGATGTCGTGGTGAAGTCATCTGGCTTCACTCCTTCAACTTCTATCACAAAGTCTACCACCATTTGGAAGGATGTTGCCGTAGCCGCTACCTGTAAGGCTGAAATCCGCAATTCTGACCTCAACCCCTTCACAAACGGCGAATCCGCTCTTGTGGACTGAAACAAAGTTGGGTGGCATACTTGATAAAGCATGAAACTTAGCCTCATATGCGTTAACCGTCATCCTACCTTGCTCGAGACTCTAGAACTCATCCCTTTTTCTATATCTCAAAGTCCTTGGGATATACTTCTCCATAAACAGGGTAGAGAGGATGCCCAAGTCATAGGTGTGGCCTCTGTCGGTTGACACTCGACATGTGATCGCCACCACATTTTGGCGTTCCCTTGAAACTGATAACTCACGAACTCAACACCGAACCGTTCTACTATACCATCTTGTGTAGTAGCTCATGACAGTCACCATAAAATCATAACCATCCTCAGATTCGGCACCCTTGAAGACTGGGGTTTCAATTTCAAGAACTTACTGAAAAGTTCATTCTGATCATTTGTCATTATAGGGCCAGTAGTCAGACGTGGAAAACATGCCTATCTCCAATGAGGCATCCATTGCGGGGAGCCATAGTAGCCGCATGTTGTACCTCCGGAACCTGAGGTGCTGGTGCAGAAAAACACTGGGGGTGTTTGGCCCTGATCAGATAACCCGCTAAGATACGCCAGAACCTGATTAATCATCTCTGGGGTAGGTTGGGGTGGCATTTCCTCATTCTGCCCTTGTTCATTCTCTCCCCTTCCTCACCCTCTCTACTACCTCCCTCATCGGTCGGAGGAGAGTCACCGCCCTAGCATCAGATGGACTAGGTGCTCGTCCTCTTCCTCGAGAGGACGTCCTCCCACGACTCTACTGCGGCCTCTTGCCACTGTTCTTCCTCGAGCCACAGCCCCAGTGGCTGGCTCAGATGTTCTTGTCTGGCCAGTGTTGGTGTAGTCGTTGCTCTAGTTCTAACCATCTGCTAAAAGAGTGAAGATGGTCAGATACCAATTTGTATCACCTAGATACCAATTGGATTCAAGTAATAGCACGAAAGAAAGAAAGAAAGAATGGAATTATCCTAAAGTCTTTATAGCCTCTCAAAGAAAAGTAAAGGCGTCCCCCTACCGTTCCTTAAGACTCTACTAGACTCGTTCTTGTGTGATGAGACCAACGAACCTAAGGCTCTGATACCAAGTTTGTCACGACCCAAATCAGGGACGCGACTGACACCCACATTTACCCTCCTATGTGAGCGAACCAACCCATCTAAACCTTAACATTTCAAGATATATCAAAAGAAAATAATGCGGAAGACTTAAACTCATTAATAAAATAATTCAAAACTATTATTATTATCCCCAAAATCTGGAAGTCATCATCACAAGAACATCTATCCTCAAATTACTAAACTAAAAACGTCTAAGAAGCTAAAACAAATAAAAGCTAGTCCATGCCGGAAGTTCAAGGCATCAAGACTTTAGGAAGAAGATCCAGTCCAAGCTAGACGCATTAGCTCACCCTGATTTCCGAAGGTAGTGAAGACTGGCTAGATCTACTGTTGAGTTGAAGTTGACGGAATGTTTGCTGCATTCCACAAATAACAAAGAAGAAAAACATAAAAGTAGGGGGTCAGTACAACCACAAGTACTGAGTAGATATCATCGGCCAACTCAAAATAAAACAGTATATATCGAGTAATATTATAAATCAACTATAAACTCAACATGTAGCAACAACAAGTACTATAATCATCAACAAGTACCATCAAGTTCATCCATGAGGCTCAAGCCTCAATACCATACTCATTGGGAATTAAGTTTATTAGATTGAGTATATTTATCATCTTTCAAGATTCATTATCTTTCTTCCTCTTGTGTTGGTACGTGACACTCCGATCCCTACCACTATGTGTCGGTACGTGACACTCCGATCCCCTAATTCTACGTGTCGGTTCGTGACACCCGATCCCCTATATGTGTTGGTACGTGACACTCCGATCCCCTATATGTGTCGGAACGTGACACTCCGATCCCCTATATGTGTCGGTACATGACCCTCCGATCCCCTAATCTACGTGCGGTTCATGACACCTGTCCCACTAATACTATGTGTCGGAACGTGACACTCCGATACACTAATACTGTTTCGGAACGTGACACTCCGATCCACTAATCTCATTCTATCCGTTCATCAAGCTTCTCTATACCAAGGCATCATCAATCCCATTACTTTATTCATCAAACCTTCTTTTATACCAAGGCATCATCATTAATAAGTAGATTAAAGTTTCTTTCAAGATTTGGGATTCAATAGTTTTCATCATGCTTGTTTTATAAAAATCACATAATCATGTTCATGCAAGCATACAATTAAGCATATAAAAAAGGTTTACAATACTACAAATACATAACATTCACTATTAAGAGTTCACTACGAATATCGTAAAATAAACCATAACCTACCTCCACCGAAGACTAGTGATCAAGTAAGAATTTTCCCCAAAGCTTTCTTCTTCTCGTTCAATCTCCCTCAATTCGTTTCTCTTTTCTCTCTCTTGTTCTTTCTCTTTTTCTTATTCAAACCCTCTTTCTTTTACCCTAATTAACATATAATTAAGTGTAAAAGAGGACAATAGAACCCACTAATTAACTTAAGGTTACTTCTTTTAACCCCCAAGTAATTAGACTTATTAATATTAACCTTCTAACTTTTTAATTAAGGAAAAACGTCCCTTAAAACGTGTAAAGAAATCTGATTCTGCCTGGGATTTGCGCAACCTGTGGCGGGCCGTCGTTCCCGCGACGGTCCGTCACGCAGGTCGTCGTAAGAGGCCAGAACCCCAATTTTCCACCAAGGGTCTGTGACGGTCCATCACACCTGTGACGGTCCGTCCTGCATGTCCGTTACGAAGTTCAGAGAGTCAATTTTCAGTACCCAATTTCAGAATTTCTAAGTATATTGAGACGAGACCCTGCGCCGGTCCGTCGTTCCTGTGACGGTCCGTCGGGGGTTCCGTCGTTTCAGCCAATTTTCCAAAAATAAAATCTGCTGCTCAAAATGACTAAACAGGTCGTTACAATAAATTTAATAATTATAATTATATAGACTTTGAGAGTTCCTTAATCAACCCATATAATTTTTTTTACAATGTCATTAATTATTAATAAGATTAAAATGATGTTTAGTGATGTAACTTATGAGGTAGAGATCTACGGGAAGAGTCATAGTTCGTCAAGAAAATCCGCGTCCAAAAGATGAAGATTATTGAGATTAGGATACTCAAATGGATGTGAGAATAGACGCTGAGAGAGATATGATTGGGATAAAGTTTTTCAATACAAGGTGGGAGTAGCTCTATGACAGACAAGATGAGAAATATGAGGCTAAGGTGGTTCAGTCATGTGAAGAGGAGCTGCGAGGGTACGCCAATTAGGAGATGTGAGAGGTTGGTTGTAGCAAGAGTTAAGAGAGGTAGATGTATACTGGGAAAACATTGTTAGAGATTACATATGACTTAGCACAGCTCCAACACAAGTAGGTTGTCGGGTGTTCTCGTACTTAACGCAGGAGAATTTGGGGATAACCTCCTCCTTTTCCTCCTCTCATTATTGCACTAGTATTTCGAAATTGTATAGTCTCCTAATATTTTATGTGTCGCACTAATTGTTGTTTTATTTTCTTTAAGTCGTGTTATTTGGGTATTATATTATTCTTGGAAATCTTACTTTGATAACATTCTTTTTGAGCATATGGTCGATTGAAAACATTCTCTTTACCTAATAAAGGTAGAGGTAAAATAAGCATACATCCTACCTTCTCCAAAACCTAGTTGTAGGATTACACTAAGTAGTGTGTTATTATTATCGAAAAAATATAAAAGAAATATTAGTTTTGACGAAGGGGAGGAACGATATAGTAATTGACCATCTTTTGTGGTCTTAATTTAAAATGTATTGCACAAAATATTAATTTTTATCTTCAAAATAAGGTGGGTTACCTGTGATAATAACTAAATGTAACCTAATGGACGGAGTATATATATGTTGATGAACTCCATTTACAAAAGACTTTATCTTAAAGTGGTTGTCTAATGTGGCAGGCTGGTACATGAACGTGTAGAACTGTGTATTAAAACATCTTAAAATGCATATCTATGTGTGGAGTTCGAGAATGGCCCAAACCACAAGGGACTATTTTATGCAGCCCTTGCATTTATACTGAAGGTTCTTTCCATGGCTTGAATTTATGACCTTCTTAAATTAAAAAATAATTCTAAAATCAACAGCTTCAAATTTTACTTTTATATAATATAATTTTTTGACGAAAAATATTCAATTGTTATTTTTTAATTAGCATACGTGGCCAAAAATTGTCTTATCCCCAATTGAGCTTTTCTGCAACAAACTTAAGCCAAAAATTGTTTTATCACATTCGATTCACGACAAGGACATGGATCGGTATAGGCCAAACCACTCTCAAACATATGGTCACAAAAACCTATAAAGAGAACTACTCACAATTTAGAGAAAAATAAGTAAACTAGAATCATAAATCAATTCAAACGTCTAGTTGCTTACCGACTATGACGCCCGTTTTCTATAATACAAAATTACCCGAAAAAAATTGTAAGAGTGAGTGGTTGTAATCAATAAAAATACACAACTAAGAGTTAGGGTAAAATCCCACAAGTAACAATTTATCAGCAATCGAAAACTTATAGGATAAATAGATATTAGTTTGAATTTGAACATGCAATCTACAACACTATCAAATAGAAAGCGAGTTTGTTAAGAAAGTAAAGGATTTAGTGAAAGACAATACTAAGCAAAGATAGATTAGGAAATTTGGAACTCAACCCTCATTCAACAATCCATTGCCATCACAAATCAATTTATGTTTGACGAGATAATTATCAATCAACACTTATCTCCTTTATCTCTCAAAGTGTTTTATCAGAAAATCTCCTACGGGTTCAATTGAGTTCAACAACAAGCAATCGAATACATTAATCTGAATCCAAATTTCTAGCATTAAACAAAGTAAATCCAAATTATCTCCTTGTCTCAAATTTAGGAATCAAAGTCAAACATGACTATTAATCTAGTGCTCCACTTTAGGAATTCTCATTCGAGCAATCCACATAAATCGGAAGCTAGATTCAAGCATGCACTCTCAAATCATAGATTAAAGCATGAAAATAAGATTAAACCCTAATCATGAAAGCACCCAATTACAAAAACAAGCATTAGAGTGAGCAATAATAATCTAAACAAGTTTGCTATTATTAGCATAACCCCAATCTCAATTAGACAATTTCACCAATAGTACTAGAAATTTAAAGAAATGAAATAAAGAAAAAATTAAAGAATTTTAGTAATAAGAACATGATTGTCAGATCCAAATGTGAATTGTGAGGCAACTTGGAAGTCTCAATCCTAATTGAAATCAACAAGTACTTTTCTAATCAAAGATAAGAATATGGAATGCCCTCTTTCTAGGATTATTGCGTACAAGATGGATACATAAACACTGATTGTTGGCAAGTGTGCAAAGGGGTTTTGTGATCAATGTGGTGAAATTCCCAATCTGCCCTGGTGCTAGGCATTTTACCCTTTGCAATCACGACAACTAACTCATGCGGTCGCGGGGAGTAGTGTATCTAGGACATGGGATCACGACATATGAATACAGAATCGCAAGATTTGAATTTCACAGGAAACGCAATCACGACCTATACTTCATACGGTCGTGATAACCAAACTTCTCTAAGTTCCACTTTCTTCTAAATGGCCTCTTCCATCTTCAGCTCCACTTAATTTTTTCATCCATATTCTTAATTAACTCTCCATTTCATTTACCTATAAATTTTAAGCAAACTACATAAAAAGCATCAATTTTAAACTAAATAAAGTGAAAGTAACTATGAAAGTTATTTAAATGAGTGGAAATCTACCACTCATCACCCAATCCCTTGTTTTCTACACTTATTTAGTTTATGTGCCCCGTTCATTTTGATCCTCCTCTTGAATCATTATTCGTGGCTTGATTTTGAGGACTTTGTGAGGTACCACCTCGCGGAAGGTGTTACTTACTATTGACTATGTCTTTCTATCATTCTAGCAATGTAGACATTCAGACTTGTTCATTAATAAAAAATTATGCTTTGGTATGTTATTATTTTCGAAACTATAATGTTATGTTTAGTCCTTATTTCCTCTCTTACTTTCGTATTTACCCTTGTCAATTATTGTTTCCGTTGTCTTTTCTTAGTTTGATAAGGCAGATGTCATCACACCCAATTTTTGAATCGTGCTAGTTAGAACCTTTATCTCTTCATATCGTTTCTTTTTTAAATTGTAAAACTTGATGATTGTTGTTTTCTAAAGCAATGAAGAAACTATCTGTTGGGAAGGGTTTCAACTTAATTGCATTCATTGAAAAATTATATTTTATAAATAGACTTATTTTTTCTAATATTTATACTTTATTTGTCTCCCAACCTGAATAAATTTTATCTTCAACTATTTTTTGAATTTCTTTACTAAATATCTTGAAGGTATTACTCTTAAAAGAAATAGTTAAACAATTAAGTGGAGACATATAAACACGTACGACAAAACAACTAATTTTTAATTTCAATTACTCATAAATTATTCGTTTATCAAATTGAAAGAAAAATGAATATTTTTCATTTAATTTAAAATTGATTTTTTATTTTATATTAAAGTATTCTATATTATTATAGAAACAACTACACATATATTGTTTTATTTGAATTTCATAATCTAAAAAAGTTTAAAGAAAATAGATATGGAGTCTTCCACTCCAAAACATAAATTCAAAATACTTTAATTTTAAGTCAAGGTAACTATTATATTTTTGAACAAAAATATCATTACCTCAACCATAATTTCATGTCCTATATCAATGTAAAGACCCTCTTATCGTTTTAGAAATTTCAACTATTATTTTTTTATATTAACCTTTTTAGTAGATTTTATAAATAATTTATATGACTTGTAAGAATGAGTGACACGATTTTTAGATTTAATAAAAGATTTTTTTGTTGCTAATAATAATGAAAAAAAAGAAAAGTAAATTAGTTAATTAAATAAATAGAATAAAATAAAAAGAAAAAAGGGCAAAGTGCCCTAGACTTCTAATGCCTGTGACGGCTTAGTTGAGGAAAAAAAAAGATTTGAAAAAGAAAAAAAAGGCAGAGAAGAAAAGAAAAGAAAAGGGAGAAAAGAAAAGGGAAAAGGAGGAGAAAAATCAATATTTTTATTTCAAGGCGTCAAGGTAATTATTTTCATCCTTTCTATTATCTTTTTATGTAATTAGAAGTAGATTTTTTGTCACGACCCAAAAACCGAGCCGCGACTGGCACCCATATTTACCCTCCTATGTGAGCGAACCAACCAATCTAACCCTTATCATTTCAACATATATCAACAGAAAATAATGCGGAAGACTTAAACTCATTAATAAAAACAAATTCAATAACTGTTATTCCCCAAAATCTGGAAGTCATCATCACAAGAACATCTATGATCAAATTACTAACTAAAAATGTCTAAGAAGATAAAAATACATAAGAAGCTAGTCCATGCCGGAAGTTCAAGGCATCAGACTTGAAGAAGAAGATCCAGTCCGAGCTAGAAGCATTAGCTCACCCTGAATTTCCGATGTAGTAAAGACTGGCTTGAATTACTGTTGAGTCGAAGACGACGGCACGTTTGCTGCACTCCACAAATACAAAGAAGAACATAAAAGTAGGGGTCAGTACAAAACACGGGTACTGAGTAGATATCATCGGCCAACTCGAAATAGAACACAATATATATCAAGTAATATTATAAAATCAACTATGATACTCAACATGTAGCAACAACAAGTACTATATCTTTAACAATTACCGTCAAGTTCACTCATGAGGACTCAAGCCTCAATACCATACTCATTTGGGAATTATGTTCATTAGATTGAGTATATTAACATCTTTCAAGATTCATTATCTTTATTTCTGTTGTGTCGGTACGTGACACTCCGCTCCCTCATATTCTTTAATCCTCTTGTGTCGGTTCGTGACACTCCGATCCCCTACTACTATGTGTCGGTACGTGACACTCCAATCCCCTACTACTATGTGTCGGTACGTGACACTCCGATCCCCTAAATCTACTTGTCGGTTCGTGACACCCGATCCCCTAAATCTACGTGTCGGTTCATAACACCCGATCCCCTAAATCTACGTGTCGGTTCGTGACACCCGATCCCCTAAGTCTACGTGTCGGTTTGTGACACCCGGTCCCCCTAATACTACGTGTCGGTTCGTGACACCCGATACCTTAATTCTATGTGTCGGAACGTGACATTCCGATCCCCTAATCTCCTTCTATCAATTCATCAAGCCTTCTTTCTTACCAAGGCATCATCAATCTCATTACTTTAGTTCATCACGCCTTCTTTTATACCAAGGCTTCATCATTAACAAGAGATTAGGTTTTTATCAAGATTTGGGATTCAATAGCTTCATCATGCTTAATATAATCACAATTATATAATCACATTCATGCAAGCATACAAATCAAGCACATAGCAGGGTTTGTAATATTATCAATACATATCATTCGCTATTAAGATTTTTACTACGAATATCGTAAGAGAAACCATAACCTACCTCCACCGAAGACTAGTGATCAAGCAAGAAATTCCCAAGCTTTGCTATCCTCTTCATTTCTCTCTTTCTCGTTCAGTTCTCTCTCTCTCTCTCTTGTTCTTTCTATTTTCTTATTCAAATCCTCTTTCTTTTACCCTAATTAACATAAAATTAAGAATGAAAGAGGGCAATAACAACCCACCAATTAACTTAAGGTTACCTCTTTTAACCCCCAAGTAATTAGACTTATTAACCTTAACCCTCTAACTTTATAATTAAAGTAGGAATAGTCCAAAACGTCCCTTAAAACGTGTAAAGAAATCCGACCCAGACTAGGATTACGCAGTCTGTGACGGGCCGTCGTGCCTGTAACGGTCCGTCCTGCAGGTCGTCGCAAGGTTCAGAGACTAAATTTCCACCAAAGAGTCTGTGATGGTCCGTCCTGCCATTCCGTCACGAAGTTCAGAGAGTCGATTTTCAGTACCCAATTTCAGAATTTCTAAGTGTTTTGAAACGAGACCCTGCCCACGGTCCGTCGTGCCCATGACGGTCCGTCGTCTCAGCCAATTTTCAAGAAATAAAATCTGCTGCTCAAAACGACTAAACAGGTCGTTACAATAGATACCAATTTACCCATCGTTCATCCTCGAACGATCACAAGAAGAAAAACAAGGGCGAGAAGGGGTACCTGAATCTTTAAACAGGTGTGGGTATCTTTCTCGCATATCTGCCTCCTTCTCCCAAGTGGCTTCTTCAACCGGGCGATTCTTCCATTGGACTTTGATAGATGCAATTTCTCTTGACCTCAACTTGCGAACTTCTCTATCTAAAATAGCAACAGGTTCCTCCTCATAGGTCAAATTCTCATCAAGCAAAACTGAATCCCAACGGATAATGTAATTTCCATCCCCATGGTATCTTTTCAACATACGCACATGGAATACCGGATGTACTCCGGACAGCCCAGGGGGCAAGGCTAGCTCATAAGCCACCTCCCCTACTCGCTTAAGTACTTCAAATGGTCCAATGTACCTCGGTCTTAGCTTACCTCTTTTACCAAACCGCGTCACCCCTTTCATTGGCGAAACTTTCAACAATACTTGTTCACCCTCCATGAACTCTAAGTCTCTAACCTTTCGATCTGCATATTCTTTTTGCCTACTTTGCGCCGCTAGAAGCTTTTCTTGAATAGATTTCACTTTCTCTATCGAAAAGATCTGTACCCCAAGGTCTAACCTCAAATGCATCAAACCACCCAATGGGAGACCTACATCTCCTACCATACAATGCTTCAAATGGAGCCATATCAATGCTTGAGTGATAACTATTATTGTATGAAAACTCCGCTAAGGGTAAGAAGTTATCCCAATGACCACCAAATTCTATCACACATGCACGAAGCATATCCTCCAACACTTGAATCGTTCGCTCAGACTGACCATCGGTCTGAGGGTGAAATGCAGTACTAAGGTCCAACCTAGTACCCAATTCTGCATGCAATGTTTTCCAAAACATAGAAGTAAACTGCGTACCTCTATCTGATATGATGGATAGTGGAACCCCATGCAACCGAACAATTTCTGAGATATAGATTTTGGCTAACTTTTCGGCATTGTAAGTCACCTTGACCGGAATGAAATGAGCAGACTTAGTTAACCTATCAACAATCACCCAAATAGAGTCATACTTACCCATTGTCTTTGGAAGACCAACCACGAAATCCATTGCAATTCTCTCCCATTTCCATTCAGGAATGGGCATTCTCTGAAGTGTTCCTCCGGGCCTCTGGTGTTCATACTTTACTTGTTGACAATTTGGACATTTGGAAACAAACTCCACAATGTCACGCTTCATTCTACTCCACCAAAAATGTTGCTTTAGGTCACGGTACATCTTGGTTGCACCGGGATGTATAGAATACCTTGAACTATGAGCCTCTGTCAGAATAGTGTTGATCAAATCATCGACGCGGGGTACACATACCCTTCCCTTTATTCTCAAAAAACCTTCCTCATCGATTGTTGCTTCGTTTGCCTCTCCTTGCAACACTTTATCTCGAATCCGGATCAATTTCTCATCATTAAACTGCTTTCCCTTAATCTTGTCAAGGAAGGAAGATCTTGACTCCACGCAAGCCAAAAATCCTCCCTTCTCATTTACTTCTAACCTCATAAGGTAATTAGCCAGAATCTGCACTTCTCTAGCCAATGGGCGTCTAGAAACTTGCAAATGAGCTAGACTTCCCATGCTTCCGGCCTTTCTACTTAAAGCATCTGCCACGACATTCGCCTTTCCCGGATGATACAAAATAGTGATATCGTAGTCCTTCAGTAGTTCCATCCATCTCCTTTGTCTCAAGTTCAAATCTTTCTGAGTAAAGACATACTGTAGGCTACGATGATCCGCATAGACTTCACACTTAACCCCATATAAATAGTGCCTCCATTGCTTTAATGCGAATACTACCGTGGCCAATTCCAAATCATGGGTCGGATAGTTAGGTTCATGCACCTTTAGTTGCCTTGAATCATAAGCAATTACGCTCTTCTCTTGCATTAGCACTGCACCAAACCGGAATAGGATGCAACACAATAAACAATGAAGTTCTTACCTTCTACTGGCAAGGTAAGGATTGGTGCGGTAGTCAACAAAGTCTTGAGCTTCTGAAAGATTTCCTCACATTCGTCCGACCATACAAATGGAACATTGTGCTTAGTCAAGTTCGTCAATTGGGAAGCAATGGAAGAGAATCTCTTGTCAAAGCGACGATAATAGCTAGCTAACCCAACAAAGCTCCTTATTTGTGACACATTAGTCGGTCTTACCCAATTCTTCACTGTCTCAATCTTAGAAGGATCCACCATCACTCCATCCTTGGAAACCACGTGCCCCAAGAAGGACACTGCATCTAGCCAAAACTCACACTTAGAGAACTTGGCATAAAGCTTTTTCTCCCTCAACATTTCTAATACCATTCTCAAATGCTCCTCATGTTCCTTCTTACTTTTAGAGTATATCAGTATATCATCAATAAATAAGATCACAAAGAGATCCAAATATGGCTTAAAAATCCCGTTCATCAAGCTCATGAACGCAGCAGGGGCATTCGTAAGACCAAAAGACATCACTACAAATTCGTAAGGCCCATACCTTGTTCTAAAAGCAGTCTTTGGCACATCCGTTGCCCGTATTTTCAATTGATGATAACCGGATCTCAAGTAAATCTTAAAGAAGACACACGCACCTTGTAACTGATCGAACAAGTCATCAATGCGAGGAAGAGGATACTTGTTCTTAATAGTTACCTTGTTCAACTGGCGGTAGTCTATGCACATCCGAAAACTCCCATCCTTTTTCTTCACAAACAAAACCGGAGCACCCCAAGGAGATGCACTTGGTCTAATGAAGCCTTTGCTCAACAACTCTTGAAGTTGGGCCTTTAAATCTCTTAACTCCGCGGGAGCCATTCTGTAAGGGGGTATAGAAACGGGGCGAGTACCCGGTTCAAGATCAATACAGAAGTCAATATCCCTATCCGGTGGCATACCAGAAGATGTGCAGGGAACACACCATAAACTCGCTGACTACCGAAACCGACTCAATCGAAGGTACTTGGGTAGTGTCATCCTTGAGATGTGCCAAGAAACCTAAACACTCTTTACTAACCATTTTCTTAGCACGAAGAAAGGAGATGATACGCACCGGATTGGAAGTGTAGTCACCCTCCCACACTTACGGATCTGTCCCAGGCTTGGCTAACGTCACAGTCTTAGCATTACAATCCAAGATCGCAAAATTCGAAGAAAGCCAAGTCATACCCAGAATTACATCAAGTCAACCATTCTAAGATAACCAAATCTACATAAGTGTTACTCCCCACAAAAGTCACCAAATAAGACCCTACACTTTTTCAACTATCACAGACTCACCCACCGGAGTAGAAACACGAATAGGCATGGCAAGTAATTCACATGTAAAATTAAGACCATTAGCAAATGAGGAAGATACATAAGAAAATGTGGATCCGGGATCAAACAATACAGAAGCCATGCAATCACAAACCAAAAGATTACCTGTGATGACAACATCAGATGCCTCCGCTTCAGACCGCCCAGGGAAAGCGTAACAATGGGCTCTATCGTTTGTCTGTCCGTTGCCCCTAGCATGTTGTGATGTAGTGGCTCCAGTTTGCCCATCACCCCGGCCGTTTTGGTGACCACCATTACCTCGACCACCACGTCCTCCAGAATAACGGCCTCTACCATGACCACCTATCTCTAGCTATTGGGGGTCTATAGCTCTGTTTTGGACAATTCCTCCTAATATGTCAGTCTCCCCACATCCATAACACTCTCTACAGTCAAGCATAGGTCTCTTAGAGAAGTGCTGACTGGTCTGAGGTGGACCTGCAACTACAGTCTGTAGTGAAGACTGAATAGGTCGAACTGAGTAACCTCCGGAACTCTGTCCTCTAGAGTAGGAACCATTAAACTCACCTCCCTTTCGAAACCTTTTTGATGTCGATGCCATGGTGAATTCATCTGGCTTCACTCCTTCCACCTCTACCACGAAATCTTTCACTTCTTGGAAGGATTTTGCCGTAGCCGCTACCTGTAAGGCTGAAATCCGCAACTCTGACCTCAACCCCTTCACGAAATGACGAATCCGCTCTTGTGGACTGAAACAATGTTGGGTGGCATATCTGGATAGTGCGCGAAACTTAGCCTCATATGCAGTAACCGACATCCTACCTTGCTCTAGACTTAAGAATTCATCTCTTTTCCTATCCCTCAAAGTCCGTGGGATATACTTCTCCATAAACAAACTAGAGAATGATGCCCAAGTCATAGGTGTTTCCTCTGTCTGTTGACACTCAACATGTGATCGCCACCACATTTTGGCGTTCCCTTGAAACTGATAAGTCACAAACTCAACACCAAACCGGTCTACTATACCCATTTTGTGTAGTAGCTCATGACAATCAACCAGAAAATCGTAGGCATCCTCAGATTCAGCACCCTTGAAGACTGGAGGTTTCAATTTTAAGAACTTGCTGAAAAGTTCATGCTGATCATTTGTCATTATGGGCCCCGTAGTCAGACGAGGAAACGTGCCTATCTCCAATGAGGCATCCATGCGGGGAGCCCCAGCAGCGGCATGTCGCACCTCTGAAACCGGAGGTGCTGGTGCAGAAAACACTGGAGGTGCCTGACCCTGATCAGATAACACGCTAAGATAAGCCAGAACCTGATTAATCATTTCTGGGGTAGGTTGGGGTGGCATTTCCTCATTCTGCACTTGTTCATTCTCCCCATCCTCTCTACTACTTCTCCTCAGTCGGTGGAGGGGTCACCGCCCTAGCATCAGATGGGCTAGGTACTTGTCCTCTTCCTCTAGAGGACGTCCTCCCACAACTCTACCACGGCCTCTTGCACTGCTCTTCCTCGAGCCACAGCCCCAGTGGCTGGCTCAGACGTTCTTGTCTTGCCGGTGGTGGTGTTTGTGCATCGTTGCTCTAGTTCTAACCATCTGCGAAATAGAGTGAAGATGGTCAGATACCAATTTGTATCACCTAGATACCAATTGGATTCAAGTAGTAGCACGAAAGAAAGAAAGAAAGAATGGAATTTTCCTAAAGTCTTATAGCCTCTCAAAGAAAAGTAAAGGCGTCCCCCTACCGTTCCTTAAGACTCTACTAGACTCTTTCTTGTGTGATGAGACCAACAAACCTAATGCTCTGATACCAAGTTTGTCACGACCCAAAAACCGAGCCGCGACTGGCACCCACATTTACCCTCCTATGTGAGCGAACCAACCAATCTAACCCTTATCATTTCAACATATATCCACTGAAAATAATGCGGAAGACTTAAACTCATTAATAAAAACAAATTCAATAATTGTTATTCCCCAAAATCTGGAAGTCATCATCACAAGAACATCTATGATCAAATTACTAACTAAAAATGTCTAAGAAGCTAAAAATACATAAGAAGCTAGTCCATGCCGGAAGTTCAAGGCATCAAGACTTGAAGAACAAGATCCAGTCCAGCTAGAAGCATTAGCTCACCCTGAATTTCCGATGTAGTAAAGACTGGCTTGAATTACTGTTGAGTCGAAGACGACGGCACGTTTGCTGCACTCCACAAATACAAAGATGAACATAAAAGTAGGGGTCAGTACAAAACACGGGTACTGAGTAGATATCATTGGCCAACTCGAAATAGAAGACAATATATATCAAGTAATATTATAAAATCAACTATGATACTCAACATGTAGCAACAACAAGTACTATATCATTAACAATTACCGTCAAGTTCACTCATGAGGACTCAAGCCTCAATACCATACTCATTTGGGAATTATGTTCATTAGATTGAGTATATTAACATCTTTCAAGATTCATTATCTTTATTTCTCTTGTGTCGGTACATGACACTCCGCTCCCTCATATTCCTTAATCCTCTTGTGTCGGTTCGTGACACTCCGATCCCCTACTACTATGTGTCGGTACGTGACACTCCGATCCCCTACTACTATGTGTCGGTACGTGACTCTCCGATCCCCTAAATCTACGTGTCGGTTCGTGACACCCGATCCCCAAAATCTATGTGTCGGTTCGTGACCCCCGATCCCCTAAATCTACGTGTCGGTTCGTGACCCCCGATTCCCTAAATCTACGTGTCGGTTCGTGACACCCGATCCCCTAAGTCTACGTGTCGGTTCGTGACACCCGGTCCCCCTAATACTACGTGTCGGTTCGTGACACCCGATACCTTAATTCTATGTGTCGGAACGTGACACTGCGATCCCCTAATCTCCTTCTATCAATTCATCAAGCCTTCTTTCTTACCAAGGCATCATCAATCTCATTACTTTAGTTCATCACGCCTTCTTTTATACCAAGGCTTCATCATTAACAAGAGATTAGGTTTTTATCAAGATTTGGGATTCAATAGCTTCATCATGCTTAATATAATCACAATTACATAATCACATTCATGCAAGCATACAAATCAAGCACATAGTAGGGTTTGTAATATTATCAATACATATCATTCACTATTAAGAGTTTTACTACGAATATCGTAAGAGAAACCATAACCTACCTCCACCGAAGACTAGTGATCAAGCAAGAAATTCCCAAGCTTTGCTATCCTCTTCGATTCTCTCTTTCTCGTTCAGTTCTCTCTCTCTCTCTCTTGTTCTTTCTATTTTCTTATTCAAATCCTCTTTCTTTTACCCTAATTAAGATATAATTAAGAATGAAAGATGGCAATAACAACCCACCAATTAACTTAAGGTTACCTCTTTTAACCCCCAAGTAATTAGACTTATTAACCTTAACCCTCTAACTTTATAATTAAAGTAGGAATAGTCCAAAACGTCCCTTAAAACGTGTAAAGAAGTCCGACCCAGACAGGGATTACGCAGTCTGTGACGGGCCGTCGTGCCTGCGACTGTCCGTCCTGCAGGTCGTCGCAAGGTTCAGAGACTCAATTTCCACACAAAGAGTCTGTGACGGTCCGTCACGCCTGTGACGGTCCGTCCTGCCATTCCGTCACGAAGTTCAGAGAGTCAATTTTGTGTACCCAATTTCTGAATTTCTAAGTGTTTTGAAACGAGACCGTGCGACGGTCCGTCGGCCCATGACGGTCCGTCGTGGGGTCCATCGTCTCAGCCAATTTTCCAGAAATAAAATCTGCTGCTCAAAACGACTAAACAGGTCGTTACATTTTTAGATTAAAACGTGTATAATTTACACTAATATGTGAAACTAATTTTTAATTTTGTGTACATGTATGCATATGTTATTTAGCATAAATTTCACCTTAGTCATTAAGTAATTATGACCAATTGTTGATGATCATGAAACAATTATTGGGAATGGAGGTAAATAGACATGCAAGAAGCCTTCCGTATAAAAGTATTTCATGAAATATCTTTATATTGGTTTTCAAATATGGGTGATATAAATTGGGATCAATTTAAGATCCTTTTAATAGTTTCCATATTATCATTTAAGTTTTGACATATTAATATATATAATTAAGTATTAGGTATATGGTATTAAGTGAATGTCTTAAGATTTATGATATTGAAAAGAAATTAAAAATTTAATCCTAATCTTGAAACTTAAGAACTTAATTATAAATTTGCGTGAGTTTTTTTTGTTTAGTCTAGACATGTGCAATATGTGTGTTGTTAACTTCGAAACCTTATAGTGTTTAATTATTTGAATAGACTGAATTTTATTTGGAAGTTCAACAAAGGAGGAAGGCTAAAGCTTCGAAGTGATTGTTCGATAAATTGTGGCAAGTGGATTTCTAAACTCTTGTTAAGTGTATGAAATGCGTGTATGTCCTTGTGGTATATGTTGGGAGTAACGGGATTGGTGATGGGTTGACTTGTCCACATTGATTAATTCTAATGATGAAAAGAATAGGGATAACAAAAGGCAATGTGATTAATTGTTTATGTGTGTTGTGTTGAGAAAGGGTTGAAGTCTTGTTGAATCATTGTTGATGTAACTTCATGTTTGTCTAGTTGTGAACTGTGCAATATTATGAATATGATCATCTCCTCATTATTTGTGTGAACTTGTCATCTACATTATTCTGAGGCATTGGTTGTGACAAGTGTTATGTGCATTGAGAAATAATGGGTACTAAAGAGGATATACCATTTCGAGGGACGTATCGCGCGCCGCGATGGATACTATATTTCGAGGGACGTATCGTGCGCCGCGATGGATACTATATTTCGAGGGACGTATCGCGCGCCGCGCTGGTTACTATTATCGAGGGTCGTGTCGCGCGCCGCGACAAATGCATGGACAGATATGTCCCCCATGGGACCCAGACAGAGAGACAGCGGGTGTGTATCACTAGGTCAGACATGCATCATTATACTTGACATTGCATTCCATTGCATTGCACATACTTACATTAGTGAACTTGATATCGTATTTTGCTGATCTTCTGATTGCCTTTCTGCAGAACTTGTGATTGATCAATATTGAGCTTGTTATTGCGGATATATAATTTATTGAAGTATTGTTGTTGAGAATATGTAATTTGTTGAAGTGTTGTTTGTGGAGGATATGTAATTTGTCTAAGTGTTGTTGTTGAGCAACGTGCTATGTAAACTATGAGCTGTTAGGTTGGGTTGATTATAGTGCAGGTTGTAGTTGTAGAGGTTTGGTTGGGGGTGGTAGGAGTACTCGTATTTTATCCCCTTTACTTGTGTTTAGACGTTTTACTTGCTGGGTACCGTGTGATTTGGTACTCAACCCTTCCTTCTACAAATTTTTGTAGGTTACTAGCCCGGACTTTTATGATATATTCTCTTCTTTTCCGAGGCTTCCTGGAGATTTTGTGAGGTAGTTGTTGGTCATCTCAGCATCCCTCCTTACTCTTGTTTATGATTTTGTTCTACTCTAGAAACAATATCATGTGAGACTTATATTTTCTTTTGATCCGATTGTAATACTTTAGAGGCTTGTACACGTGACAACCAGGTTTTGGGGTATAATGTAAGTTGATAGTAAGTTTTCCGCATTTTTATTGTTATAGTTGAGTTTTAGGCTTACTTGTCTTGGTGGGATAAGACGAGTGCCATCACGTCCATTTTTTGGTCGTGACAAAATGGTATCAGAGCCCCAGGTTCATATGTCTCATGTGTGTACAAGCCGAGTCTATGTAGAGTCTTGAGGATCTGTACGGAGACGTCTGTACTTATCTTTGAGAGTCTATAGTGACTTTTAAGAAAAATCTTCACTTCTTGAATCTCAATCGTGCTTACTTGGTTTAGTTTTGACTATCATCGCTTCACTTCATTCACTCTCATTTATGTGATGACTCGTGCATAGTTTCTCATGTGAGTAGTTAGTGTGTTGTGTATAACTTGAATGTTAGACCTAATAATAAGGTGAACGTGATATACTTATGAAAAGAATGTAGTTCGATAATTGAAAGTGGACGAATTAAAATGATTGCAAGATAATGAACAATGTAAATTGAGAAAACACAGTTAGCAAAGTTGTCATAATATGTATGAGCTATTTTTGATACGATCTTCTATATAGGTATGATGTGTTTTAGTGGTAGATTTAACAGACTTCAGAACATGGCGCTAGTGGTATATGCAAATGGATATGTTGATTGTTAAGTGTGAATAATAAATAGCTAGAGAGTTATTAGTTGCATTATATGTTTAAATAATTAGATTTGGTGTTGAATTCAAGGTTTGAGAAACCAACTAGTTTGTTACTACGGATGTTTGTGTTAAGCATTATTTATAAGGAAGCTTTTAGTGGTGGATCCTTGGTATGATATTGATATGTTCAGGTTGTAAAATGTATTTTGTGGATTGTAAATGATTGTTGATTTCATCTTAAGTTCCGTGGAAGTGGAAATATGGATGATAAACTTACAAGTAAAGGAAATCTCAAAAAGTATACTTGTGTGAATGTAATTGATAATTTTAGTAAGAAAGTGCATATAAATTAAGTAAGTACCTTGGATGGTTGGCATAGCTAGGTTTTTGTTGTCATGTTAATGGCGAGGCTAAATTCGTAGTGAGGGAAATGACGAACTAAGCATGATGATTATAAGATTTTATGACGCATTACGATTGAAATGCAACTATATGATACAGGTGTTGGTTAAAACAATTTTTTTATGGTAATAGTGTCATAGATTTATCAAGATTGGTCCAAAAAAAAATTGAATAAGATTTGAGAAATGAGTGTATAGACGTTCAACTTGAGTGTGATGATAAGTTTATTCGTGGCTTTGAGTTTCGTAATGAGTATGATTGAATTTTTAGCGAAAGATATGATAAGATCAATGAAGAGGCGATAATGATAAACTAAGATACGTGAATTCATAAAAATCTTAAAGGTATGAGCTAATAGTGATTGATATTGAGTACACAACTGGATTCAAATTGAAGTTTACATGGTGAGTTTAGATTTGTGATAGTGTATCTTTTCAAGGTATCAATTGGTAAGGTAAGAAATGATCGATCACATTGAGTATGAAGCATTTAGAAGGACTTAAAATTTGAGTAGTACATTTGGTTACTTTTGATTGTTAAACCTAAGGTCTCCCATATTGTTGGCCAAAAAAAAATAAAAATAAAATATAAGACTGGTAAGTGAGTTAGCAAAAAGGAGAAAATTATGGTGTATTGAAGAGTTGAAGTTATTTGAAATTTCCGTTGTGGAAAGATTTTAAGAAAGGCAAAGGAACAATAAGACCTCTCGTACAAACATTAGATTCGGAGGTGATGGTTGTAATGATTTCGCTTTTGAGTTTAGATATGCACTATGAGTATGTGATGATTGGTTCAGGTTCACTTCTGGTTGTAGCTAGTATCAATAGAACGTTATCTTTGCTATGTGAGAAAGGATTTGTCATGATTATTGTGTTATGGTCCAAGGGGTTTCAGTTTAGATTCGGTTCATGGGTTAGTATATAGGTTGACAATCACTTCTGATATGTAGATCTGTCAAATTCTCTATAGTTCAGTTCTTGGTAGTTAGTCTTGATAGAATGGTGTTAAAGATAAGATTTCATGGAGAGATGAACAACGACCCTGGAAGATCATGCATTAGATTTTTGATAACGTCAATAATTCTTCCTTCTCCTATTTTATGTTCGAGGACGAACATGATTTTTAGTGGTGGATAATGTAACGACCCTCTTAGTCGTTTTAGAAATTTCAACTATTATTTTTTTTATATTAACCTTTTTAGTAGATTTTATAAATAATTTATATGACTTGTAAGAATGAGTGACACGATTTTTAGATTTAATAAAAGATTTTTTTGTTGCTAATAATAATAAAAAAAAAGAAAAGGAAATTAATTAATTAAATAAATAGAATAAAATAAAAAGAAAAAAGGGCAAAGTGCCCTAGACTTCTAATACATGTGACGGCTTAGTTGAGGAAAAAAAAAGATTTGAAAAAGAAAAAAACAGGCAGAGAAGAAAAGAAAAGAAAAGGGAGAAAAGAAAAGGGAAAAGGAGGACAAAAATCAATATTTTTATCTCAAGGTGTCAAGGTAATTATTTTCATCCTTTCTATTAACTTTTTATGTAATTAGAAGTAGATTTTTAGATTAAAACGTGCATAATTTACACTAATATATGAAACTAATTTTTAATTTTGTGTACATGTATGCATATGTTATTTAGCATAAATTTCACCTTAGTCATTAAGTAATTATGACCAATTGTTGATGATCATGAAACAATTATTGGGAATGGAGGTAAATAGACATGCAAGAAGCCTTCCGTATAAAAGTATTTCATGAAATATCTTTATTTTGGTGTTCAAATATGGGTGATATAAATTGGGATCAATTTAAGATCCTTTTAATAGTTTCCATATTATCATTTATGTTTTGACATATTAATATATATAATTAAGTATTAGGTATATGGTATTAAGTGAATGTCTTGAAATTTATGATATTGAAAAGAAATTAAAAATTTAATCCTAATCTTTAAACATAAGAACTTAATTATAAATTTGCGTGAGTTTTTTTGGTTTAGTCTAGACACAAGCAATATGTGTTTTGTTAACTTCGAAACCTTATAGTGTTCAATTATTTGAATAGACTGAAATATTATTTGGAAGTGCAACAAAGGAGGAAGGCTAAAGTTCCTAAGTGATTGTTCGATAAATTGAGGCAAGTGGATTTCTAAACTCTTGTTAAGTGTATGAAATGCGTGTATGTCCTTGTGGTATATGTTGGGAGTAACGGGATTGGTGATGGGTTGACTTGTCCACATTGATTAATTCTAATGATGAAAAGAATGGGGATAACAAAAGGCAATATGATTAATTGTTTATGTGTGTTGTGTTGAGAAAGGGTTGAAGTCTTGTTGAATCATTGTTGATGTAACTTCATGTTTGTCTTGTTGTGAACTGTGCAATGTTATTAATATGGTCATCTCCTCATTATTTGTGTGAACTTGTCATCTGTATTATTCTGAGGCATTGGTTGTGACAAGGGTTATGTGCATTGAGAACGAATGGGTACTAAAGAGGATGTACCATTTCGAGGGACGTATCGCGCCGCGATGCATACTATATTTCGAGGGATGTATCGCGCGCCGCGATGGATACTATATTTTGAGGGACGTATCGCGCGCCGCGATGGTTACTATTATCGAGGGTCGTGTCGTGCACCGCGATAGATGCATGGACAGATATGTCCCCCATGGGTCCCGGACTGAGAGACAGCGGGTGTGTATCACTAGGTCAGACATGCATCATTATACTTGACATTGCATTCCATTGCATTGCACATACTTATCATTAGTGAACTTGATATCGTATTTTGCTGATCTTCTGATTGCCTTTCTGCGGAACTTGTGATTGATCAATATTGAGCTTTTTATTGCGGATATGTAATTTATTGAAGTATTATTGTTGAGAATATGTAATTTGTTGAAGTGTTGTTGTGGAGGATATGTAATTTGTCTAAGTGATGTTGTTGAGCTACGTGCTATGTAAACTATGAGCTGTTAGGTTGGGTTGATTATAGTGCAGGTTGTAGTTGTAGAGGATTGGTTGGGGGTGGTAGGAGTACCCGTATTTTATCCCCTTAACTTGTTTTTAGACGTTTTACTTGTTGGGTACCGTGTGGTTTTGTACTCAACCCTTCCTTCTACAAATTTTTGTAGGTTACTAGCCCGGACTTTTATGATATATTCTCTTCTTTTCCGAGGCTTACTGGAGATTTTGTGAGGTAGTTGTTTGTCATCTCAGCATCCCTCCTTACTCTTGTTTATGATTTTGTTCTACTCTAGAAACAATATCATATGAGACTTATGTTTTCTTTTGATCCGATTGTAATACTTTAGAGGCTTATAAAAGTGACAACCAGGTTTTGGGGTATAATGTAAGTTGATAGTAAGTTTTCCGCATTTTTATTGTAATTGTTGAGTTTTAGGCTTACTTGTCTTGGTGGGATAAGACGAGTGCCATGACATCCATTTTTGGGTCGTGACAATCAATTTTCTAGTGATTCCGATGAATTGCATTAAATATGATATTTGACTATCTTTATGAAAACTATTTAAATTTATTTGGTCAAAGTCTTAAAACCAGTAGTCATGTCTTTTCCTTATAATAAACATTACAAAGTATAATAAATGTCTAAGGTAAAAGAAATAAATTATTTTAAATAAATTTGTCAATTAATTTTAAAATATCACTATTAGAAAAATAATAAAAGTCTTCACAATATTTGATTTAAAACTCTACTATGTTCACACCTTTGCACTTTAAATTTATCTTACCTTTTATGGACAAATAATAAATTTTCCAAAATTGAATAAATATATTTTTCAAGAAACAACTCAGCAATCTAGATTGTACATATAAAAGGCGAGATGTCTGTTCAGTTCTTCATTTTAATTTTAGTTTTTGAAAAAATATATAAGCAGTCAAGAGAAGACACTTGAATCAATACAGGTTTTCTTCTTCACTTACTTCAATTTTGTAAAGATATTAATAAGGAGGAACATGTAAATGTGATTGAGACAGTATTGATTCACTCGTTCATTCTATTCAATTCATTTTTGCTTTTTATTTTCTTGCATAAAAGAATCGAATTACGTGATGGTAAGTTTGAATAAATTCAGCCATTGTTTTGTTTCTCAATTTTTTGCCTTGTGTTCATATATAAATTTACAGATCATTTTAGCAAGTTTCATGTATTTGAATTTACACACCATCTCTAATAAATTTTAAAACCTATAATAAAGAAGATTGATTCTTTTTATTTCTCCTGCTTGTAATCCATATAATATTTTTTTCTTACAATGTCATTGATTATTAATAAGACGAAAGTGATGTTTAGTGATTTAACTTATGAGGTAGAGATGTACGGGAAGAGTGATAGTTAGTCAAGAAAATCCACATCCAGAAGATGAAGATTATTGATATGAGGATGCTCAAATGGATGTGAGGATGCTCAAATGGATGTGAGAATACACACTGAAGATATATGATTGTGTAACGACCTGTTTAGTCGTTTTGAGCAGCAGATTTCATTTCTGGAAAAACTGGCTAAGATTACGGACACCACGACGGACCGTCATAGGCACGACGGCTAGTCACAGATGTCTCGTTCCAGAACACTTAGAATTCTGAAATTGGGTACTGAAAATCGACTCTCTGAACTTCGTAACGGACCTGCAGGACGGACCGTCACATGTGTGACGGACCGTCACAGACTCCTTAGTGAAAAAGGGAGTTCTGGTCCTTGTGACGACCTTCGTGACGGACCGTCACAGGCACGACGGCCCGTCACAGGTTGCGCAAATCCCAGGCAGAATCGGATTTCTTTACACGTTTTAAGAGACGTTTTGGACTATTCTTTCCTTAATTATAGATTTCGTGGGTTTATATCAATAACTCAAATTCTTGAGGGATAAAAGAGGTAACTTTGGGTTAATTAGTGGGGTATTATTGCCATCTTTTACACTTTATTATATGTTAATTAGGGTAAAAGAAAGAGGGTTTGAATAAAGAAAATAGAAAGAACAAGGAGAGAGAGAGATTGATCGATCAAGAGGCAGAGGGAATATCAAAGCTTGGGAAATTGCTTGTTGATTCCAATTCTTCGGTGGAGGTAGGTTATGGATTTTACGATAATCGTAGTTAATAGTGAGTGATATGTATTGGTGGAATTGTAAACCTGTCTATATGCTTAATTGTATGCTTGCATGAATATGATTATGTGATTTTGATAAAACAAGCATGATGAAAACCATTGAATCCCAAATCTTGAAAGAAACTTTAATCTATGTTATTAATGATGATGCCTTGGTATAAAGAAGGCTTGATGAATTAAAGTAATGGGATTGATGATGCCTTGGTATAGAGAAGGCTTGATGAACGGATAGAATGAGATTAGTGGATCGGAGTGTCACGTTCCGACATATAGTATTAGTGGATCGGAGTGTCACGTTCCGACACATAGTATTAGTGGGACGGGTGTCACGAACCGACACGTAGAATTAGGGGATCGGAGTGTCACATACCGACACATGTAGGGGATCGGAGTGTCACGTTCCGACACATATAGGGGATCGGAGTGGTACGTACCGACACATGTAAGATCGGAGTGTCACGTTCCGACACATATAGGGGATCAGAGTGTCACGTACCGACACATAGTGGTAGGGGATCGGAGTGTCACGTACCGACACAAGAGGAAGAAAGATAATGAATCTTGAAAGATGATAAATATACTCAATCTAATAAACTTAATTCCCAAATGAGTATGGTATTGAGGCTTGAGCCCTCATGGATGAACTTGATGGTACTTGTTGATGCTACATGTTGAGCTTATAGTTGATTTATAATATTACTTGATATATATTGTTTTCTATTTTGAGTTGGCCGATGATATCTACTCAGTACTTGTGGTTGTACTGACCCCCTACTTTTATGTTTTCTTCTTTGTTATTTGTGGAATGCAGCAAACGTTCCGTCAACTTCAACTCAACAGTAGATCTAGCCAGTCTTCACTACCTTCGGAAATTCAGGGTGAGCTAATGCGTCTAGCTTGGACTGGATCTTCTTCTTCAAGTCTTGATGCCTTGAACTTCCGGCATGGACTAACTTTTATTGTTTTAGCTTCTTAGACGTTTTTAGTTTAGTAATTTGAGAATAGATGTTCTTGTGATGATGACTTCCAGATTTTGGGGATGATAATAATAGTTTTGAATTGTTTTATTAATGAGTTTAAGTCTTCCGCATTATTTTTTGTTGATATTGTATTAAAATGTTAAAGGTTAGATTGGTTGGTTCGCTCACATAGGAGGGTAAATGCGGGTGCCTGTCGCGTCGCCGATTTGGGTCGTGACAAACATGGTATCAGAGCATTAGGTTCATTGGTCTTATCACACAAGAACGAGTCTAGTAGAGTCTTAAGGAACGGTAGGGGGACGCCTTTACTTTTCCTTGAGAGGCTATAAGACTTTAGGAAAATTCCATTCTTTCATTCTTTCTTTCGTGCTACTACTTGAGTCCAATTGGTATCTAGGTGATACAAATTGGTATCTGACCATCTTCACTCTATTTCGCAGATGGTTAGAACTAGAGCACGACCGCACCAGCAGCAACAACGGCAAGGCAAGAAACATCTGAGCCAGCCGCTGGGGCTGTGGCTCGAGGAAGAACAGTGGCAAGAGGCCGTGGTAGAGGCGTGGGAGGACGTCCTCTAGAGGAAGAGGACGAGCACCTAGTCCATCTGATGCTAGGCGGGACTCCCACCACGAGGATCGAGAGGAGGAGGTAGTAAGAGAGGGTGAGGAAGGGGAAACTGAACAAGAGCAGAATGAGGAATTGCCACCCCAACCTACCCCAGAGATGATCAATCAGGTTCTTGCTTATCTTAGCGGGTTATCTGATCACGGTCAGGCACCTCCAGTGGTACCAACACCTCAGGTTTCAGAGGTACGACATGCGGCTACTATGGCTCCCCGCATGGATGCCTCATTGGAGATAGGCACATTTCCACGTCTGACTACTGGACCGATAATGACAAACGATCAGCACGAACTTTTCAGTAAGTTCTTGAAATTGAAACCTCCAGTCTTCAAGGGTGCAAAATCTGAAGATGCTTATGATTTTTTGGTGATTGTCATGAGCTACTACACAAGATGGGGATAGTAGAACGGTTTGGCGTTGAGTTCGTAAGCTATCAGTTTCAAGGGAACGCCAAAATGTGGTGGCGATCACATATCGAGTGTCAACCAACAGAGGCACCACCTATGACTTGAGAATCATTCTCTAGCTTTTTTATGGAGAAGTATATCCCAAGGAATTTGAGAGATAGAAAAAGGGATGAGTTCTTGAGTCTTGAGCAAGGAAGGATGACGGTTAATGCATATGAGGCTAAATTCCGTGCATTATCCAGGTATGCCACCCAACTTTTTTTCAGTCCACAAGAACGGATTCGCCGTTTTGTGAAGGGGTTGAGGTCAGAATTGCGGATTTCAGCCTTACAGGTAGCGCTACGGCAAAATCCTTCCAAGAGGTGGTAGACTTTGTGATAGAGGTGGAAGGAGTGAAGCCAGATGACTTCACCACGACATCGACATCAAAAAGGTTTCGAAAGGGAGGTGAGTTCAACGGTTCGTATACTAGAGGACAGAGTTCTGGAGGCTACTCAGTTCGACCAATTCAGTCTTCACTACAGACTAGTTGGGGGTCCACCTCAGAACGGTCAACACTACTCCGAGAGACCTATGCCTGACTCCAGAGAGTGTTATGGATGTGGGGGGATTGGATATATTAGGAGGAATTGTCCAAAACAGAGTTACAGACCCCCAATAGCTAGAGGTAGAGGTGGTCATGGTAGAGGCCGCTTTTCTGGAGGACGTGGTGGTCGAGGTAATGGTGGTCACCACAACGGCAGAGGTGATGGGCAAACTGGAGCCACTACGACACAACATGGTAGGGGCAACGGACAGACTAGTGATAGGGCCCATTGTTACGCTTTCCCTGGGAGATCTGAAGCGGAGGCGTCTGATGTTGTTATCACAGGTAATCTTTTGGTTTGTGATTGTATGGCATCTGTATTATTTTACCCTGGCTCCACGTTTTCATATGTATCTTCATCATTTGCTAATGGTCTAAATTTACATTGTGAATTACTTGACACGCCTATTCGTGTTTCTACTCCGGTGGGTGAGTCTGTGATAGTTGAAAAGGTATATAGGTCTTGTTTGGTGAATTTTGTGGGGAGCAACACTTATGTAGATTTGGTTATTTTAGAAATGGGTGACTTTGATGTAATTCTGGGTATGACCTGGCTTTCTCCGAATTTTGCAATTTTGGATTGTAATGCTAAAACTGTGACGTTAGCCAAGCCTGGGACAGATCCGTTAGTGTGGGAGGGTGACTACACTTCCAATCCGGTGCGTATCATATCCTTTCTTCGTGCTAAGAAAATGGTTAGTAAAGGGTATTTAGCTTTCTTGGCCCATCTCAAGGATGACACTACCCAAGTACCTTCGATTGAGTCGGTTTCGGTAGTCCGTGAGTTTTTGGATGTGTTCCCTGCAGATCTTCCTGGTATGCCACCAGATAGGGACATCGACTTCTGTATCGATCTTGAACCGGGCACTCGCCCCATTTCTATACCCCCTTATAGAATGGCTCCCGCGGAGTTAAGAGAGTTAAAGGCACAACTTCAAGAGTTGTTGAGCAAAGGCTTCATTAGACCAAGTGCATCTCCTTGGGGTGCTCCGGTTTTGTTTGTGAAGAAGAAGGATGGGAGTTTTCGGATGTGCATAGACTATAGACAACTGAACAAGGTAACTATTAAGAACAAGTATCCTCTTCCTCGCATTGATGACTTGTTCGATCAGTTACAAGGTGCTTGTGTCTTCTCAAAAATTGACTTGAGATCCGGTTATCATCAATTGAAAATACGGGCAACGGATGTGCCAAAGACTGCTTTTCGGACTAGGTATGGGCATTATGAATTTGTAGTGATGTCCTTTGGTCTTACAAATGCCCCTGCTGCTTTCATGAGCTTGATGAATGGGATTTTTAAGCCATATTTGGACCTCTTTGTGATCGTTTTTATAGATGATATACTGGTATATTCTAAAAGTAAGAAGGAACATGAGGAGCATTTGAGGATTGTTTTGGAAATGTTGAGGGAGAAAAATCTTTATGCCAAGTTCTCTAAGTGTGAGTTTTTGTGAGATGCAGTGTCCTTCTTGGGGCACGTGGTTTCTAAGGATGGAGTGATGGTGGATCCTTCTAAGATCGAGACAGTGAAGAATTGGGTAAGACCCACTAATGTGTCAGAAATACGGAGTTTTGTTGGGTTAGCTAGCTACTACCGCCGATTCGTCAAGAGATTCTCTTCTATTGCTTCCCAATTGACGAACTTGACTAAGCAGAATGTTCCATTTGTATGGTTGGATGAGTGAAAAGAAAGTTTTCAGAAACTCAAGACTTTGTTGACTACCGCACCTATCCTCACCTTGCCGGTAGAGGGTAAGAACTTCATTGTTTATTGTGATGCATCCTATTTGGGTTTGGGTGCAGTGCTAATGCAAGAGAAGAACGTGATTGCTTATGCTTCAAGACAATTAAAAGTGCATGAACATAACTATCCAACTCATGACTTGGAATTGGCCGTGGTAGTGTTTGCACTAAAGCAACGGAGGCATTATTTATATGGGGTTAAGTGTGAAATCTATACGGATCATCCTAGTCTACAGTATGTCTTTACTCAGAAAGATTTGAACTTGAGACAAAGGAGATGGATGGAACTACTGAAGGACTACGACATCACTATTTTGTATCATCCGGGGAAGGCGAATGTTGTGGCAGATGCCTTGAGTAGAAAGGCGGGAAGCATGGAAGTCTAGCTCATTTGCAAGCTTCTAGACCCCATTGGCTAGAGAAGTGCAGATTTTGGCTAATGACCTCATGAGGTTAGAAGTAAATGAGAAGGGAGGATTGTTAGCTTGTGTGGAGGCAAGATCCTCCTTCCTTGACAAGATTAAGGGGAAGCAGTTTGATGATGAGAAATTGGTCCGGATTCGAGATAAAGTGTTGCAAAGAGAGGCTAAAGAAGCAACAATTGATGAGGAAGGTGTTTTTAGGATTAAGGGAAGGGTATGTGTACCCCGCGTCGATAATCTGATCAACACTATTCTGACAGAGGCTCATAGTACAAGGTATTCTATATATCCGGGTGCAACCAAGATGTATCGGGACCTAAAGCAACACTTTTGGTGGAGTAGAATGAAGCGTGATATTGTTGACTTTATTGCCAAATGTCCAAACTGTCAACAAGTAAAGTATGAACACCAAAGGCCCGGAGGAACGCTTCAGAGAATGCCCATTCCTGAATGGAAGTGGGAGAGAATCGCAATGGACTTTGTGGTTGGCCTTCCAAAGACAATGGGTAAGTATGACTCCATTTGGGTGATTGTTGATAGGTTAACTAAGTCTGCTCATTTCATCCCGGTCAAGGTAACTTACAATGCAGAGAAGTTAGCAAAAATCTACATCTCAGAAATCGTTCGACTGCATGGAGTTCCACTCTCCATTATATCAGATAGAGGTACGCAGTTTACTTCTATGTTTTAGAAAACATTGCATGCTGAATTGGGTACTAAGTTGGACTTTAGTACTGCGTTTCACCCGCAGACTGATGGTCAGTCTGAGCGAACGATTCAAGTGTTGGAGGATATGCTTCGTGCATGTGTGATAGAGTTTGGTGGCCATTGAGATAGCTTCTTACCTTTGGCAGAGTTTTCATACAATATAGCTATCACTCCAGTATTGATATGGCCCCATTTGAAGCATGTATGGGAGGAGGTGTAGATCTCCCATTGGGTGGTTTGATGCATTGAGCTAGACCTTGGGGTACTGACCTCTTGAGGGATTCGTTAGATAAGGTGAAGGGCATTCAAGAAAAGCGTCTAGCGGCGCAAAGTAGAAAAAAGGAGTATGCAGACCGAAAGGTTAGAGACTTGGAATTCATGGAGGGTGAACAAGTCTTGTTGAAGGTTTCACCCATGAAAGGGGTGATGCGGTTTGGCAAAAGAGGTAAGCTAAGTCTAAGGTATATTGGACCATTTGAGGTACTAAAGCGAGTAGGGGAGGTGGCTTATGAATTAGCCTTACCTCCAGGGCTGTCCGGAGTGCATCCGGTGTTTCATGTGTCCATGTTGAAAAGATACCATGGAGATGGAAACTACATTATCCGTTGGGATTCAGTTTTGCTTGATGAGAATTTGACTTATGAGGAGGAACCGGTTGCTATATTAGATAGAGAAGTTCGCAAGTTGAGGTCGAGAGAAATTGCATCCATCAAAGTTCAATGGAAGAATCGACCGGTTGAAGAGGCTACTTGGGAGAAGGAGGCAGATATGCAAGAAAAATACCCACATCTGTTTACAGATTCAGGTACTTCTTTCCACCCTTGTTTCTCTTCTTTTGATCGTTCGAGGACGAACGATGGGTAAATTGGTATCTATTGTAACGACCTGTTTAGTCGTTTTGAGCAGCATATTTCATTTCTGGAAAAACTGGCTAAGATTACGGACACCACGACGGACCGTCATAGGCACGACGGCCCGTCACTGATGTCTCGTTCCAGAACACTTAGAATTCTTAAATTGGGTACTAAAAATCGACTCTCTGAACTTTGTAACGGACCTGCAGGACGGACTGTCACAGACTCCTTAGTGAAAAAGGGAGTTCTGGTCCTTGTGACGACCTTCGTGACGGACCGTCACAGGCACGACGGCCCGTCACAGGTTGCGCAAATCCCAGGCAGAATCGGATTTCTTTACACGTTTTTAGGAGTGTTTTGGACTATTCTTTCCTTAATTATAGATTTCGTGGGTTTATATTAATAACTCAATTCTTGAGGGATAAAAGAGGTAACTTTGGGTTAATTAGTGGGGTATTATTGCCATCTTTTACACTTAATTATATGTTAATTAGGGTAAAAGAAAGAGGTTTGAATAAGAAAATAGAAAAATAAGGAGAGAGAGAGATTGATCGATCAAGAGGCGAGGGAATATCAAAGCTTGGGAAATTGCTTGTTGATTCCAATTCTTCGGTGGAGGTAGGTTATGGTTTTTACGATAATCGTAGTGAACTCTTAATAGTGAGTGATATGTATTGGTGGAATTGTAAACCTGTCTATATTCTTATTGTATGCTTTAATGAATATGATTATGTGATTTTGATAAAACAAGCATGATGAAAACCATTGAATCCCAAATCTTGAAAGAAACTTTAATCTATGTTATTAATGATGATCCTTGGTATAAAGAAGGCTTGATGAATTAAGTAATGGGATTGATGATGCCTTGCATAGAGAAGGCTTGATGAACGATAGAATGAGATTAGTGGATTGGAGTGTCACGTTCCGACACATAGTATTAGTGGATCGGAGTGTCACGTTCCGACACATAGTATTAGTGGGACGGGTGTCACGAACCGACACGTAGAATTAGGGGATCGGAGTGTCACGTACCGACACATGTAGGGGATCGGAGTGTCACGTTCCGACACATATAGGGGATCGGAGTGTCACGTACCGACACATGTAGGGGATCGGAGTGTCACGTTCTGACACATATAGGGGATTGGAGTGTCACGTACCGACACATAGTGGTAGGGGATCGGAGTGTCACGTACCGACACAAGAGGAAGAAAGATAATGAATCTTGAAAGATGATAAATATACAATCTAATAAACTTAATTCCCAAATGAGTATGGTATTGAGGCTTGAGCCCTCATGGATGAACTTGGTGGTACTTGTTGATGCTACATGTTGAGCTTATAGTTGATTATAATATTACTTGATATATATTGTTTTCTATTTTGAGTTGGCCGATGATATCTACTCAGTACTTGTGGTTGTACTGACCCCCTACTTTTATGTTTTCTTCTGTGTTATTTGTGGAATGCAGCAAACGTTCCGTCAACTTCAACTCAACAGTAGATCTAGCCAGTCTTCACTACCTTCGGAAATTCAGGGTGATATAATGCGTCTAGCTTGGACTGGATCTTCTTCTTCAAGTCTTGATGCCTTGAACTTCCGGCATGGACTAGCTTTTATTGTTTTAGCTTCTTAGACGTTTTTAGTTTAGTAATTTGAGAATAGATGTTCTTGTGATGATGACTTCCAGATTTTGGGGATAATAATAATAGTTTTGAATTGTTTTATTAATGAGTTTAAGTCTTCCGCATTATTTTTTGTTGATATTGTATTAAAATGTTAAAGGTTAGATTGGTTGGTTCGCTCACATAGGAGGGCAAATATGGGTGCCAGTCGCGTCCCCGATTTGGGTCGTGACGAGATTGGGAATAAAGTTTTTCACTACAAGGTGGGAGTAGCTCTATGACAGACAAGATGAGAAATATGAGGCTAAGGTGGTTCAGCTATGTTAAGAGGAGTTGTGAGGGTACGACAATTAGGAGATGTGAGAGGTTGGTTGTAGCAAGAGTTAATAGAGGTAGAGGTATACTTGGAAAACATTGTTGGAAATTACATATGACTTAGCACAGCTCCAACTCAGTAGGTTGTCGGGTGTTCTCGTACATAACGCAGTAGAATTTGGGGATGACCTCCTCCTTTTCCTCCTCTCATTATTGCACTACTATTACGAAATGGTATAGTCTCCTAATATTTTATTTGTCGCTCTAATTGTTTTTTTATTTTCTTTAAGTCGTGTTATTTGGGTATTATATTATTCTTGCAAATCTTACTTTGATAAAATTCTTTTTGAGCATATAATTTATTGAAAACATTCTGTTTACCTCATAAAGGTAGAGGTAAAATAAGCATACATCCTACCTTCCAAACCCTAGTTGTAGGATTACACTAAGTAGTGTGTTATTATTATCGAAAAAATATAAAAGAAACATTAATTGTGACGAAGGGGAGGAACAATATAGTAATTGACCATCTTTTATGGTCTTAATTTAAAATGCATTGCACAAAATGTGAATTTTTATCTTCAAAATAAGGCGGGTTACCTGTGATAATAACTAAATGTAACCTAATGGACGGAGTATATATATGTTGATGAACTCAATTTACCAAAGTCTTTACCTTAAATTGGTTGTCTAATGTGGCAGACTGGTACATGAACGTGTAGAAGTGTGTATTAAAACATCTTAAAAGGCATATCTATGTGTGGAGTTCGAGAATGGCCCAAACCACAAGGGACTATTTTGTGCAGCCCTTGTATTTATACTGAAGGTTCTTTCCATGGCTTGAATTTATGACCTTCTTAAATTACAAAAAAAAATCTAAAATCAACAGCTTCAGATTTTACTTTTATATAATATAATTTTTTGACGAAAAATATTCAATTGTTATTTTTTAATTAGCATACGTGGCTTCACAATTCAAGATAAGCATATGGGAATTTGTTACTAAATTTATACAAATCAAAGATTAGAATTAAATGTATGTAAATAAATATAGGCAGAACAACTTTTGTTGTATTAATATGATTCAAGTTATAGAATAGTCCTAGTAAGAAAGAAAAAATGGATTTTTTTAAAAAATTATGTGGATTTGTGGCTTATAAGACTCAAAAGTTCATGAACCTTGTAAGACTCATGAATTTTTGAGTCTTACATTTAAAACCCTATAATTTACACTGTTAGGGAAAGTAACGAAATGTTTCCCTTTTCGTATCAAAATATTTTGAGTTGCCCTATTGAAAATTTCGAAAAAGTTTGTTTCCCTTTTGTTTCCATTGTCACGATCGGAGTCTATACCCCAAACAAAACCGGCGTTGTTGACCTCTTTAGAGGTTGCAGACAAGCCTACATACATCATCGTTACTTCATCTAGGTTAATTTTAGCGGAAAATTTAAACTTTTTGTTTTTCAACATGCATGTAATTCATTCTAGTTAAACTCATATATTTTCACCATCAACCATCTACCATTAAGATCATCAAATGAAAGAAATAGTACAATGTTGCATTAAATGTATACATGAAAAAATGGCCGCAATACAATGTCTAAAATAAAAAAGGGAAAGAAACGCTAGTGGAACATGCTCCACTAGCTCAATCCGTTAACTAAGCTAGATTAAAATGGGCAAGCGTCCTCAAATGAATGAGGGCATACCACGTCCGGATGAATGCTCCACGTCCGGATGGCTTCACCGTCGACCTGTAAGCTCTAACGTCCACCTGTGCCTGCACCTAAAAATATTGAGTTGTATGGGATTAGTACATACTTGTACTAAGTATGGGTATATGCAAGCACACACCAATTACATGTATGATAAAGAATAACTCTTTCCTAACAACATGATTTATGCAATGTCAAGTGTGTAGACTTGGTAAATTTGGATTAGGAAGCTTTGTAGACTTGCCAATTTTATTAGGCAGGTCATGCCATGAGATTAACATGCATCATCATACGTATCATATTTCACACAACACATAACTTCTTACACATTGAACATAACATATTGCATATAGGACATAACATCTTTCATATCATTCGTTCATATGCTATGAGACTTTGGAATCATGGGCTTGACATCAAGACTTCCCAAAAATGAGGTCTCAAAATATGGGACCTCAACTAGGGAGCCTTCTTTAGCAAACACAGAGTCTGCTTCATTCATTCATACTTAGTTCACTTCATATATTCATAAGCTAGTGTAATCACCAGCTATCCCTAGGATTTTGTTTAAGACTTTCATCGGGTTCGCTGTGCAATGATCAAGAATGACCTAGTATCATTACTTAAGACTAGCTCACCTCTTGATTATCCTATACTAATACCTTTGGTATAATTCATTTCATTCTGTGCATCATTTGAGGTTGGTCTCATTCATTGATTGG
The DNA here is from genome assembly GCA_027704805.1 of Solanum corneliomulleri. Classification (NCBI taxonomy): domain Eukaryota; kingdom Viridiplantae; phylum Streptophyta; class Magnoliopsida; order Solanales; family Solanaceae; genus Solanum; species Solanum corneliomulleri. Next base: position 49,634,543 of record JAKWIY010003058.1, read on the forward strand.
GAACTTTAACTTTAACCGACATATATCATGTGAACATCATGAAATCCAGTGTCTGTCCCATATCGAAAAAAAGGTTGAATCACCGGCCAAAGTGAACCAAAAATGCTAGCGTGTATAAGGGATTGAACCCTACTAGATCCCTATATTGGAAGTATAGGTTAAAAGACTAGGAAATATTCCATTCCCGGCATGTCGGACAATCTTATCTCATGAGAGTTACGTGAACCTCCGCCCTTTCCGAAGTAAGGTATCATCGCTTATAGGTAGCCTATGGATGCTCAGTATAAAGTTCCATTACATTTAACTCATACATCATGGAAGCTGGATTCTAGAATGTGGACATCATAGCTAATTATATGATTTCTCATACCATTAGTAGTATTAAGTAAACATTAATACTTTCATTAGAGTGTTCATAGAGACTTGTTTTTTCATTAGCTTTACACTCTCATAGGTGAGTACTTTTTGGTAATATTTACTTAGGATCATTTAAGATTGCTCTCATCGTTCATATTAGCCGTTTATCATTGTCACCTCATTAATTAACTTTAACACATTTGCTTTTCATAATTACTCACACATCACGTGAATGTTCATTTAATCATAGCCAATGCACTTTGCCATTTAGTATGTTTCACACTCTTACTTAACCTTTGTAGGGTTACATCAATTTATCACATACATCTTAGGCTCACTTACTTTAAAATATATGCTAGACTTATGAGTCGACAAATACAAGCCATAAGGCTTCATTCATAGTTTGTCTAAGTGATTCATGTTTACACATGATTTTATGGTACAAGACTTATGCGTCGTGTAGATATGCCAACATATTGATTTCGATTTTTAGAGGCAATATTTATTAAATATTTGTTTATATGGAATTCAAATTGGTCGAGAAAAAGAACCGCGCTAGTCGGAATTTGGGGAAATATAGAGAGCTCTCTAGGCTCTCCTGATAAAATTGAGAGTTTGCTTTGCAACTCCATGAATATGCCGCACCCAGCAGTTTGAGGAGTTGGCAAGATACGGGTCGAAGCCCAGCCTCCAAAAAGTTAGGACTTTTGGGCAGATGATGTATATGTCGCAGCCTTCTTAAAAAAAATGAATGAAGGCCCATGGGCTTTTATCCATCAGACATAAATTAAAGGGGATGACACCACTCCTGATGATTAAGGGACAGGGATACTATCAACATACGACTTATGTGTCAATATAGAATTGGGCAAGGGAACCCGATTTTGAATCCCTTGAACAACACGTAAACTTATTTTAAACTTTATAATTGAATTTTTATATTTGGGAGACCCTAGTTCAATTACTATCAACCCCATAATATTTCTTTCTTATTCTCCTCTCCTTTTTTAATTTAAAACAAGGAGGTTGTGGGTTCAATCCCCGACAAGCTCATTATTTTTCTTTTAATTTATCTCTTAACTTTATCACCTATCCAAGAGTCTGTGGGTTAAATCGCCACTCTCCACATTTAATTTCTCCTTTATTTTTCTCCTAACTCTCTCATCCATTCAAGAGGTTGTGGGTTCAATCCCCACTCACCACATCTATTTTTCCTTTTTTTTTTATCATGAAATTTTTATGTAATTTTCATTTGTTGAGGTCATTGATTCAATCCCCAATGACCTCACATTTAATAAAATTTAAAAACGTAGATAATTTTCCTCATCCTTGATCGAGACTGCTGGAAATTTGGTCTCTTCCAATCCATTTTCCTCTCAATCTTTTGTTGATTTTTTTGTAGCTTTCATGTAATGATGTCTTGGGTTCAATCCTTAGTGATATCACTTATTTTACTTTTATTTTTCAGTGCATTTTTTACCACTTTTTTGGTCGAACCCAACCTACCAAATGCTGGGAATTTATTCACTATTTTCAGGGTCTTTTTTATCATCATTCGTAAGTTAATTCTTAAACCAATTCGTAGATCATTTGGTGTTTATTTAAGTGTAATATTTGTATGATTATATTCAGCCAAGAATTCCCATTAAATCCAGCAACATTATACCACTTTTTAATCTCATGATTTACACAAACATTTGCACATAAAATTCAACCATAAAACATATCATTTTTAAGGCTTAAAACCGAAAATCATGTCACGCCATACACATACATTTTTCAAGAAATTTTGGCATACAAACATCATCGGTCTACCTGCAAACATACCAACGTAAGATTAGTTATAGGAGCTGGTGACAGGGAACATGTAATGGGGAACAATCCTAGTTTCGGAATAGAATTATCTGAGTCTTAAGGGTCTCTTAGGAAAGGGACCAAAAGTAAGAAAACCCATTCCTGATTTTAACATTGTACAACACTTGAACTTGCTGCCCAAGACTTCACCAAATTCACGTCCAATCATACAACTTACACCTTACCCGACTAGCGTATTACGTTTTGCTTAACGTTTTTGGATTGCTTTCTCGTACGTGTTTTGCGTGAAAGTTCTTCAAGTGTGAAGAAACTTTGTTTTCTGATATTTTTTTCACGTTTGGCAGCAAGAAAGAAAGTGTGAAATGAGAGAGATAGACTTGAAGGAGAGAGAGATTTACATGAAAAGGGTGAGTGGCTTAGGATTAGGTGATGTAGTTTAGACTTAGTCAACTCTTTCAAAATTTAAAAATATGATTTAATTAGTTTAGTGAAATGACCATAATGACCTTACAATATCAAATTTTAAACCTCAATTTACTCCACTTAAATGTCGGTTCCGTCGAGGTTTGATCCCGTGACGGACCCATTGATGAAATGGGTCCCTCCGGGTCGACCCGACCCAAACCGCCCCAATAATTAATCAATTAATAATAGTAATATAAATTTAAATTTTTTTCAATCAGTATTTAAATATTAATTAATTAAAGCAATTCACCGATATAAATAATTAAAATAAATAATTGCTCCCACCTAGGTTCGAACACAGGTTGAGCAATATTTTGCTCAATGGGCAATTTCGGTCCTTTCTAACCAAAATGACCCTCCAACTTATTAGTTAAATAATTAATTACATATTTAGGGTAATTACGATACTATCCTTAGCCTAGAAAAAGACCATTTTACCCCTAGACCCTCCAAACGTAAGATTTACCCTTTTTAATTTGGTTAAGGACTCATCCGAGTAAATCTTCTTATTCGGGAAACCTACATGGATGGACCCAACCTTTCCTAAATCAAATAACTCCCCAAGTTAGTTGGTTGGGCTGTCGCAATTGTTTAGAGGTCTGGTTCTACGCGCATCAATCTGTGTGAGCCCGGTCTAATAGTAGGCATTATAGACACATCAAGCATTACTTAGCATATCCCGTTTAGGGTTGTTACATTATCCCCCATGAAAAACATTTGTCCCCGAATGACACTACACTTCATTTTAAAATAAGGAGGGTGATTTTTGAAAATATCTTCATATTTTAAACTTTACTGTTTGTGAACTTCGGTTTCAGACTTACTCTAGATAATGCATATTACTCGAGCTTCTCTGAAGCTTCATATTTGAGATTGAAGAACTTTTTTCTCAATCTCACTTAAATTGATGCACCTCACAATTCACGCAACACAAAAAATAACATTTCCACTCTATACAAAAATAGCAACATGATATGCAAATATGAATTCATATTAACTCACATACTGCAATTATTAGACATACGATTTTTGGACTTACAACACCAAGTCGACTATTGCACTAAAACATTGAGTTTCTTAACATAAACTTGCCTTAGGAGGAGTATATGTAACCCCTAAGATAACATCTTTTTCTGCTTAAGATTTGAAATTATATGGTTTTGTTGGATTGATCCACGCCCTGTTCATTTATACCCTATATCATTTGGAAACTTTAACCTCACTACCATGGTTTGATAGTCTTTCGTAGCATAACACTTATGGAGAAAATCCATACCTAAGCTATTCAATGCTTTTTGTTGGTGAATATCTGATTCACATATTAGTATGTTGGTGCACATGCTTGAAACCTACTAGCAGATTCACATTAATAGACTAAGGAACTCTTCCTAAACCAAAGCATACAACATAAATAAAAACATAAGTCACATAAGTCAGCAATCAACATGATGACTCCAAAATATTAACTTCATACTAGTGCATAAAACCATACATATGAAAAACTAATTTAGGCTACGCATCGAAGACGTCACTAGAGGTGTCTTCCCCTACACCACTAGACTTGAGTGCGAAGAATCATTCCCTACTTGGAACCTCTTCAGTTGGACCATTCGGCTGAACTTTCTCCCTTCCGTTTTCTCGACCTCTCATATAAATATAATCCTTCATCATGTGACCAAATTTTCAAGAACTGTAAAAAGCATTAGAGCCCCTTGTACACACTCCTCCACGAAGTCTTCCACATTTCCTACAAGGTGGCCTCTCTTGAGGTGTATCCACTTCACTGTTTCTCTTAACTCTGGGATCGGAATCCCTATCATAGCGACCCTTGGATGAACTTGACTCCCCTTGGTGGGAGAGTAACTTCTTAAACCCGGGCTTATCCCTGATTTCAGTATTACTCTTCCTTGAAAAATTCTTCTTAGCTTGCCTTGACCTGTTCCCTGCCCCTACATGCTTCCTTTTCTGGCTTTCCTCCACTTGTTGGACATGGACCATAAGCCTTGAAAGATCCATGCTATGATGCACCATAGATGCCCTTACGCTCCTCCTCGAGATCCTCAGCAATCTTAGATCCAATGTAAACTGGAGAATTCATCCTCGTGAAGTCCCTTAACCTACTAGCAATGGTGCTGGAAGGTGGGTTCTACATGGGAACACCTTGTTGCTCTTCCTGGGGTGTCATAGCCTAAGCTTGTAAGGTGATGGCTTGGGCCATCTCTAACAAGGCTGTCCTCACTTCTCCATCTGTCTTCCCAGTTGGGTTAACACACATCCCAGTAGCTTCTCCTCCAATCTCTCCTTCGCGTTTCTCCTCGTATTTATCTTTCTTATTCTCAATTGTTGTTGTTAGATACACTCTTAACACCAAGAAATCAGACATTAGAGAAGGCAAGATAAGATCAGAAGAAGGGAATTTTTCCTACGCATAATGGAGTCTCTATTATTGGATAGTGGTGCACTTCACTACCATGACTTAGAAACTACTCGATGTGCTTGATGTGAAATTATTATAATAGGAATTTAAACTAAGGCTCTGATACCAACTTTTTCACAACCGGAGTGTAGAACCAAGACAAGAGCGTCGTAGTTGACCTCTCAGAGGTCACTGACAAGCCTACATATGTCATCGTTACTTAATCTAGGTTAATTTTAGCGGAAAAATTGAACTTTTTGTTTATTAATATGTATAGAAGTCATTCTACATAAACTCATATATTTTGACCATGAACCATCTAGCATTAATATGATCAAATGAAAGAAATAGTACAACGTTTCATTAAATATATACTTGCCAAAATGGCACAAATATAATGTCTAAAATAAAAATGGGAAAAAAACGCTAGTGGACCATACTCCACTATCTCATTCCCAAAACTAATCTAGAATAAAATGGGCAAGCTTTCTCAAATGCATGGGGGCCTACAAACTCTTTATGAATGCTCCACGTCTGGATGGCTTTAGCGTCGACCTGTATTCTTTATGGAATTAGTACACACTTGTACTAAGTATGGGTATATGCAAGCACACACCAAGGACATGGATGAGTAATAATAGCTCTTTCTTAATAACATTATTTATAGAAAGTCAATTCAGTAGACTTGCGAAATTTTTATTAGGAAGGTTAGTGGACTTGCCAAACTTGATAAGAAAGGTCATTCCATGAGAGTAACAAGTATTATCATATGTATCATATTGCACACAACATATAATGTCTTACACATACCACATAACATCTTTCCTATCATTCGTTCATACGCCTCATGAGAATTCAGAATCATTGATTTGACATCAAGACTTCCAAAAAATGAGGGCTCAACATATGGGACTTCAACTAGGGAGCCTTCTTTAGCAAACACATAGTCTGATTCGTTAATTCATACGTACTTCACTTCATACATTCTTAAGCTAGTTTAAACACTAGCTACACCTAGGATGTAGTTAAAGACTTTCATAGGGTTCATTGTGCAATGATAAAGAATGACCTAGTGTCATTACTTAAGTCTAGCTCACCTCTTGATTATCCTATCCTAACACCTTTGGTATCAGTCATTTATTATGTGTATCATTTGAGGCTGGCACAATATTGAATGGGAACTTTAACTTCAATCGACATAAATCATTTTAGCAACATGTAATCCAGTGTCTTCCCCACACCGAAAAGAGGTTGAATCACCGGCGAAAGTGACCCAAAATATGCTAGCGTATATAGGGTATTGAACCCTGCTAGATCGTTATATTGGCAGTATAGGTTAAAAGACTAGGAGATATAAGGAGGCCCATACCCGGCATGCCGGATAGTCTCATATTATAAGAGTTACGTCAACCTCCGCCTTTCCTTAAGAAAGACATCACCTCTAATAGCTTGCCTATTGGTGCTCAGTATAAAGTTCCAATACATTCAACTCATACATAATGAAAGTTAGCTTCTAGCATGAGGACATTATAGCTCATTAGATAATTTATCATCTCATCATTAGTATTAAGTATGCATTAACTTCAATACTTTCATTAGAGTGTTCATAAAGACTGGTTTCTTCATTAGCTCTACACTCTCATAGGTGAGTACGTTTTGGTAACATTTACTTATGCTCATTTGAGATTGCTCTCATCTTTCATATTAGCCTTTTATAATACTGTAACCTCATTCATTAACTTTAACACATTTGCTTTTCATAATTACTCACCCGTTCACGTGAATGTTCATTTCATCATATGCCAATGCACTTGGCCATTTAGTGTGTTTCACACTCTTAATTTACCTTTCTAGGGTTACATCATTTTATCACATTCATCTTAGGCTCACTTACTTTTAAACGTATGCTAGACTTATGCATCCACAAGTACCAGCCATAAGGCTTCATACATAGTTTGTCTAAGTGATTCATGTTTACCTAAGATTTTATGGTACAAGACTTATGCATCTTGTAGATATGACAAGATATTGAGTTGGATCTTTAGAGTCAACATTCATTGAATATTTGTTTACGTATGACTTATGTGTTAATACGGAATTAGGCAAGGGAACCCGATTTCGAATCCCATGAACAACACTTAATCTTATTTTAAACTTGATAATTGCCTTTTTCAGATTTGGGATACCGTAGTTTGATTCCCATAAACCACATAATATTTCTTTCTTGTTCTCCTCTCCTTTTTCGTTTTAAGACAAATAGGTTGTGGGTTCAATCCCCCACAATCTCATTATTATTTTTTAATCTATCTCTTAACTTTCTTACCTATCCAAAAGGTTTTGGGTTCAATCCCCACTCTCCACATTTATTTTCTCCTTTATTTTTCTCCTTACTCTCTCATTCATTCAAGAGGTTGTGGGTTCAATCTTCACTCACCATATCTATTTTTCCTTTTATTTTTATCATGAAATTTTTATGTAATTTTCATTGGTGAGGTAGTTGTTTTTATACTATTATTTATTGCATATTAGTTTCTATTTGGGTTGGCCGATGATACATATTCAATAAATGTTGCCCCGTACATATCCCTACTTGAGTTTTTCTTTATTTTCCTTTTATGAAGTGCAGCGGTGTACTAAGGACTTTGAATTGCCCTCAGCTCTAGCCAACCTTAGACATATCAGGTTTCAGGGTGAGCTATTCATTCAAGCTCGCGCTCGATTCTCTCGGTCATGACATGATTTCCTATGTTTTTAGACACATACAATTTTATTCTTTTATTTTTGTGTATTTGATATTTTTTGACTTAGTATTTGGAGTTTAGATGTCCTTGATGTGATGGCTTTCTAGTTTTAAAAAATGATATTTAGTAAGATTTTGGAGCTTCCTCATTATACTTGTTATTCGTAGTTGAATTATTGGCATATATTGGGGTTTGGATTCCTTGGTTCGCCCACTTAGGAGGTTAAGTGTGGGTGCCACTCACGACTCGTTTTGGGTCGTGACTTAAAGACCTTGCTTTACAAATCCTGCAATTGTTCCTTCAACTCTTTCAATTTAGTATTTGCCATACGATAAGGAGGAATGGAAATAGTCTGAGTTCCTAGCTCCATATCAATAAAAGAATCGATATCACGCTCTGGTGGAAGACCTGGCAAATTTACCAGGAATACCTCCGAAAATTCACTCACCACTTGAATAGACTCAAGCATATGAGTCTTACACTAGTATCTTTAATGTGTGCCATGTAAGCCAAACATTCTCTCTCTACAAATTGACGAGCCTTAAGAAATGATATCACACCCTTAGAAGGGTGACTAAAGGAACCTCTCCATTCTCCTATAGGAATTCCAGGCATAGCTAAAGTTATTGTCTTGGAATGGCAATTTAAAATAGCGTGGTAAGAAGATAACCTATCCATACCGAGAATCACATCAAAATTTACCATATTTAAGACCTTTAAATCTGCATGACTTTCATGCCCTATCAAGGTAACAATACAAAATCGATACACACGGTCTACCACTACAGAATCTTCGACAGGACTAGAAACATGTATTGACAAATAAAGATACTCACATAATATATCTATACTATGAGCAAAATATGTGGGCACATAAGAATAAGTAGATCCTGGATCAAATAATATAGTAGGTTTTCGATGACAAACTGGAAAAATGCATGTGATAAAAGAATTTGAATCCTCAGCCTCTAGCCTACTCATATTGTGAACCTCCACGACCACTACCTCGACCAGAAGGAGAACAACCTTTACCTGAATGAGAACCACCTCCACCACTCTCCGTACCACCCCTAGATGGAGGTTGTAAAATACTGATATAGCGTGGTTTCACGGTATTTTTATGCTTTTTCCTTAAGTTTAGTGTGTCCAAAAGCCTTCTTGTATTAATTTTAGTGTAAGTTTCTCTTTATTTGCAGGAAATCTGTCTAAAAGATGAATGCGGAGATTTTTGAGCAAGTAATGCAGAAAAGTACCACCTACGGAGCTTGTGACGGTCCGTCGTGCCTGTGACGGTCCGTAGGTGGCATCATAGTGCACCTGCTAAAAGAAGATTGGGAAGTCTGACCAAGTGTGGGGTAACGGAATACGTGACAGACCATCGTAGCCATCACGGTTTGTCCTGCAGGTTTGTCATGAAGATCACAGAAGTAGTCCTAGTACCCAAATTCCAAGACATCAAGTGTTATGGAACGGATACCCCCGACGGACTGTTGTGCCTGTGATGATCCTTCATACCTGCTGTCGAGGGTAATAAAGAGAGCTGCAGAAGAAATTTCATTAGTATGGGACAACGGAGTCCATGACGGCCCATCGTGACCACGACGATTCGTCGCGAGGTCCGTCGACCCAGCTGTGTTTTGACAGATTTCCAGCAAATAGAGTTCTTATTTGATTAGGTTATTATTTTTTTAATAAAAATAGTTTGAAAAAACCTGATATTGGGGTTAGACTCTTTGTTAGACTCTTTATTATTTAGACTCTTTGTTAGACTCTTGATAATTCTTAGACTCTTTGTTAGACTCTTGATTATTTGAGCTTCTTTTGTGGATTACACTTGGTGATTATTGTTACACTTTTGGAGAATCATTAGTCTTCAATTAATTTCAATAATTGATTGTTGGTGACTTTTGTTGCTTAATCAAGTGAATTTCTGGATTTTATTCTTTCTCATTGAAGTAAGTGCATGAATTCTTATATTACATATTTGAATATTGTGATAATGACTATGGTTAACTAAACTCCATGACTAGGGTTGTGGGTACCAAGGGTGAATAATGAGGTAAAACCTAAATAAAATAACAATTCTACAAAAGTATCTTGTATGTATTGATAATTATTTCTCTTAGATGTGTTTTTAACGGATGGAAAATGTTAGAACTAGCCTTAATGCTACTTGCCATACCAAGGAGGTATATAATAGGAAAAGAATTATCAATATAGATTTAGTGTATACTATCTAATAGGCTACTTTTTATTGGTACGAGGTAATAACTTAGTCAAATATCGAATACGATGCTTAATATGAGGTAAAGGTAAGGGTTAGTATAGCAACACACGTAACCGGACCAAGGTGTGGAGTGAAATTTTCTAGATGTCAGACCAAGGATTTAGAAATACATAAGTTATCACTTTGCATGCAAGATACTAGGAAAGAATTGTTATTGTTAGATTATTAAGTTGTGAACCTGTGGGGAACATGTAAACCCTAGTTACTTTTATTAATTGGTTAAAATTTAACATTGGAAGATCTTAGTTGTCTCCTTTAATTTTTCTAGTTGTTTTCATTTTTTTAGAAATAGAAAACCCCCCTTTTATCATTTTGATTTCCAAGGAAGTAATTGACTGAACAATAGTAATAATATATTGAAGTTAAGTCTAAACTATTTTCCTCGTGGGAACGATCCCAACCTCATTAGTTGGGTTATTTACTTGACACGACCGCTTTATTTCTTATTTGAGAAGTAGGTTTGAGCGTATCAAATATTGGCGCCGCTGCCGGGGAAAGTAGCTTTTGGATTAACTTAAGCTTATTACTATAGTTTAGTCAATATATTATGGATTTTACTTTGTTTTATTGTTTTTGATTTTTGCAGAACCATCTTCCTTGTATTCCAAATACATGGAGAGAAAGAGGACCCTTGTTTTCCTACAATCGCGAATTAGAGCGTACACTACGCAACATGAATCGAATCTTGGGTATTAATGATGATGATCAAAAACCAGAACATCCCAGCTCCAGTTGATGTTCATGGTCAGTTGTTACCCGATGCTCCGGGTGAGAACCAACAGAGGGGACAGAACCCCGCTCCACATCCCCAAGAATACTACAGAGGCTATGACAATATAGCAGACTCCGATGGGCCGCTTTCCTTTATCTCTCTACCACCACGCCACGCCTTTGTGGTAACTAGTAGCTTGATGCAAATGTTAACTACCAGAGGTTTGTTTTTACGACTACTTTATGAGGATCCACATGCCCATATAGCTAAGGTAAGGGCAGTGCGTAAAAGCTGTGTAGAGAGGCCTGACTTGGAATTGGATGTAATAGGGCTAAGAGTGTTTCCTCTCCCATTGACGAGAGAGGTTGCTATTTGGTTCACTAAGCTCCCTTACAACTCAATTTTCACTTGGAACCAACTAAGGGACGTTTTCTTAGCACTCTACTACCCGATCTCCAAGAAACTAAACCACAAAGACAGAGTGAACAACTTTGTGGCACTACCAGGAGAGTCAGTTAGTAGTTCTTGGGATAGATTCACCTCATTTTTGAGAAGCGTCCCCAATCACCGCATAGATGATGAGTCAGTGAAGGAATACTTCTATCGGTGACAGGATTAAAATAATAAAGCGGTGTTGGATACTATAGTGGATGGTTCTTATGGGGAGTGTCCTTTTGCTAAGATTGCTGAAAAGATAAAGAAAATCTCCCGAAACAATAAAGCTTGGAGTAATAGGAAGTCAGATACTGGGAGAAACACCTTCGCAGTGCAATCCACTCACAACCCAGCCATATATGAGATCCTTGTAGAGATGGCACATATGAGAACTGAGCTTGGGTTAGTATTAAAACATATCACTAGGGGTTGAGAAAAGATAAATGCAGTTAATTACTTGTCTAAACCACCACCACTAAATGATGAATGCTATTATGCGGAGAATTCCTATGCAGTAAATGAGCAGTTGGGGGATTTCCGACCGAGTGCCCAAGGCTCAAATCAAGATATCTGGCGCCAAGGTCAAGGAATGAAGGTCGGATCTATGGTAACTATTAGCGTGAGGGGCATTATATCCGAGATGGAAACTACAATCGCGACAACAACTTCCACAGGGGTAACAACGGTAATAGAAATGATAGGAATGGGCCATATGTCCCTCCTCAAAATCGTGAAGTTACTCCTAGGGATGGTGGATATAGTATGGCGCGAGATGAGGATATGTTGCACAAAATAATGAGGAGGTTTGATGCTAATGAGTGATTTAGCCGGTATTGGGAAGAATGTGATACACATGTAATATCTATTAAGTAGATCGAGTTGCAAATTGCCCAATTATCTGCGACTGTGAACACACAGCAACCGGGCACTCTTCCTAGAAACATTGTCCAAAATCTAAAAAATAATGGACACTATATGACAATCACTACTCGAGGTGGTAAGCAAACCATTGACCAACCTATGACGTCTAATGAGGAAACGGTGAGAAAGGATAATAATAAGGTGGTAGAGGGTAGTGGTGAAGCAGAAGATAACACAGGAAAATATGCAGAAGTCCCTATAAAGGTTATTCCCATGCCTATATCCCCCCTTTTCCTCAGATATTAGTGAAAAAGACCAAGGATGGTAAATATCAGCGTTTTATAACAATGTTGAAGCAACTTTCTATCAATGTCACTTTGGTAGAAGCTCAAGAACAAATGTCCGGTTATGCCAAGTTTATGAAAGATCTAGTTATAAAGAAAAGATCAGTCACTTTCGAGGATGATGATTGAATGCAGCATTGTAGTGCTATTGCTACAAGATCTCTCGTACAAAAGAATGAAGATTCGGGTGCGTTCACTATTCCTTGTACAGTCGGGTCATTACATTTTGCAAAAGCATTATGTGATCTAAGGGCAAGCATAAATCTCATGCCCCTCTCAATTTACAAGAAGTTGGTTTGGGTGACCCAAAGCCCACTGCGATGCGGCTACTGATGGCTGATCGAATAGTGAAAAGGCCTACAGGGATACTCTACGATGTGGTAGTAAAAATGGATTCGTTCTTATTTCTGGAAGATCTTGTTATTCTTGATTGTGAATTCGATTTTGAAGTGCCTATTATTATTGGGAGGCCATTCCTTGCTATGGGTGGAGACTTAGTTGATATTGAAAAGGGGAAGATGAAATTTCGATTGAACAATGAAGAAGCGACCTTCAGCATTTGTAGGTCTATGAGGCAGAGTGGTGAACTCTAATTTGTATCTGCTATATCTTACAAACAAAAGATGAAGAAGGATAATGACTTAAAAGTTAAAAACGATAGTTTATGGTTGGGGATTTTGTACTTTTAGACTGTTCTAGGTTGCATTGGCTTCCGGGAAAGTTCACGTCCAAACGGACTTGCCCTTACTTGATTATCAAAGTATTCCCTCATGGAGCAGTTGAGTTAGAAACCAAGGAGGGAGTGCGGTTTAAGGTGAATGGAGAACGAATAAAACTCTATTTTGGGCATACTGCATCAGTGATAGAGTCTCACCATCTTGATGAAGGCTGAGTAATCAAGTGTTCTCAGTCGTGCCGCGACGTTAAATCAGGCTCTTGTTGGGAGGCAACCCAATAGTTATAGTTTTTTCTTTTTAGTAATGGTAGCATTTTCTTCTAACTGGTTTACAATTTGCAGGCACATAAACACGAAATTCTGTTGAAAATCACTCTGCAACAGTCACTAACGGACACATCGACGGACAGTGACGCATGCGACGTGTCGTTGCATGAATCAGTCGTGCCGGGAACGTCTTTTTGTTATTTTCATAACTAGGGAACACGCGATGGAACCAATGACTGACCGTCACAACAGCGACGGTTCGTCGTCGGGGAATCTTCATGTCATTAATGAAGCGTACCCGACCCAACCCAGCTGGGTTTTTTAAATATTCTTAACATATAAAAACCCCACCCCCTTCATTTCACCCATTTCTTCCCTCTTCCTCCCATTTCACTCCATTTTCATCTTCCAATTTCCTACATTTCTTTTTTTGAACCAATCATTTTCCAAATCTCCCAATTTCTAAAATCCACTCTCTACTAGTCAGAGTCTGCTGTTGTGGTTCTTTACTTGATCACCAAGTACCTTCCTCTCTTGTTTTTCTCAAATTCTCAAGTATGTGTCTCTAATATCTACCCATTTACATTGTATTTTTTTGGATCAATTAGTATTAGCCTAATTCTTATTGATGGGTTCATCTTTAATACATATTCTGTCTGACCTAGGTTGAAAATCTTCAAAATTTCCTTGTTAAAACTCTAGAAATAGGTGCTTTAGTATTGCTAGTTTACTAGGTATTTGGGTTAGACAAATGTAGATTAAAACACTAACTATTCCAATTGGGTCATAAGGGATGAATGGGGCATCCCCAGTTCTGTCACTGAATGACAGAAAGAGACCCGATGACGGGATGTCGTACCCACGATGGACCATCATTCGGTCCGTTCTAGCATTCCTAACAACCCACTGTCTGATTTTCTCCAAGTGTCGACCAACGGACACATGCAATGGACTATTGTTGGAACGACGGTCCATCCTGCACAACCGTTATGGTTGTCAGAGACCATGTTCGTAAGAGTCTCTCACTTTTTCTAATTGTCCTGCAACGGGAACATGTGACGGACCGTCATTCCCATGACGGTCCGTCCTGCACATATCGTCATGACGTTTAGAGACCTTATTCCTAAGGTTCTCTCACTTTTTCTATGTGTCCTCTAATGGACATCTATGACGGACCGTCATACCCTCGACGGTCCGTCCTGCATAACATTATGACAGTCAAAGACCCCTCTCCTAAGGGTCTCCATACTTTTTCTAAGTATCCTCTGACGGACACCTACGACGGAATGTCATACCCTCGATGGTCCGTCCTGCATAACCTTCATGACGGTCGGAGACCCCTCTTCTAAGAGTCTTCATACTTTTTTCTAATGTGTCCTACAACGGACATCGACGACGGACCGTCATAATCACAACAGTCCACCCTGCCTATCTGTCATACTTGTTAGAGACTTTCCCTAAGGGGTCACCACATAAGCATAGTTTAAATAATACATGACTGACCACATGACGGTCCGTCGTACTCACGATGAGCTGTCACCTGGTCCGTCGTGTTTCACTGTTACTATAGAAATGTCATTACATCTAAACCCTTTTATTTATTATGTGTGGTTTTGCTTGTCTTGTTTGCTCCTTCTAGTACTAATATTGATTCTTTACAGGTACTATCCATTATGGCACCAAAAAAAGATCGAGTCTACGCATGCGGACGATCAAAGTGTATCGCCTTATCTGCCTGCCTGGTCATTCGCTCTAATGATGAGCGTGACCCCAAGTACGTGCACCAATGCACTTCCACCCCATCTCGAGCTGCACGTGCTGCCTGAGCCACACCCAAAAAGGTGGCGTAAGTCGTAGTCACTGCCTCCCAGTCTAATTTGCAGCGCACACTGACCGGCACACCTTCTGGGTCAGCTAATAATGAAGACGGAGCGTCTGGCTCCTTATGAGTTTCGTGGTCGGAGGAAGCCTCCGGATCTGTAGAGGTCACTGCACCCGCCGCCGCTGCATAGTCTCCCTTTTCTTATGAGGCTTACAGTTTGGAATCCACAACCGGTTCATCGAATCGTTCTCTCACCCCGGTTGCCGACCAGTCCAACTTGTGTTGTGTCGACGGACAGCATCAAGTCTATTACGATGCAAAGTTTCTGAATGAAAAAGGTGTCATGACACGTACACTTACATTGGGGCGGTCGGGTCTTTACGGGAATTCTCCCAACTATGCCAGAGATCCACAATCTCTTCAATAGACATCGACTGGAGTGGACAACGTGTTCTTTGGGACGTTTTATTGAAGAGTTGGTCAGAGAGTTCTACGCCTCTTACGTGGCTACTCTCAGATAACAGATTTATAGGCGGGCTGCCTCTGCAAAACTGGCTCTGCTAGAGCATGTCCGAGTATGTGGCATTCAGGTTGATATCTCCCTGCCTGCCATCCGCCGGTATCTAAAAACGAGGATGTTTATGCCTACCAGACCCCTCTCACCGCCGAGTTTGACTACCGGTGGCAAATCGTCAAAGATGGCCACTTCCTGCGTGAGCCATCGCTAAAAGAGACCACCGAATGGTGGATGGCCCTGCACTTGTCTGTTGATGAAGAGGGTGCAGACTGGGTGACCGAGCCGAAGGGAGCCATCAAGAAGGCTAACCTTACCTTCACGGTGAAGTTTTTATTGTTGATTGTCCGCCACTTCCTTTCCCCCATAGCCACTGATAATATAATCTCATGGGATCGTGCAGTACTGATGGCGACGATGATAGCCAGGTTTGAGGTGGACTTTGCTTGGCTTCTACAGGCGGTCATGCACGAGGGGGCTTTTAAGGTCACAAGTACTTACCCTTTCCCGTGCATGATATTTTCTCTATGTAGGTCTGCAGGTGTGCCTATATGGCACGCTAATCAGCTCAAGACCCCGCTGGGTACTATTGATATCGGCCTCATAAGGGATGAGGCCAATGAGTTGGCTCCACACAGTGGGCCCCGTCAAGAGTTGCCTCCACTTTGTGACAATCTTGCTAATACGGTAGCACAGGCTTACACGGCTATGCAAGCGGCTTCCACTAACACTACCCCGGTCGAGTCTATCCTGGGTAGTAGCACTTCCCCGAGCTCCGCTCACTCAGCCCCTTTCCCTACTATGGTCCCGCTTGCTAGGGTCCAGAAATTAGAGTAAGATGGCTACACTTCTGCATCACATCAAGCTTTGGATGCAGAGGTTTATTGTTGAGGCAGAAGAGTGCTTGGAGCTGAGAATGGTCCAGCAAAAAGCGGAATATCGCTGAGGTTCATCATCTCTTGGACGCTTTTGAGTTGGGGGTGATAGACTGGCCAGTCCCTTAGATGGATGTGTCGACCCTTGAAGATGCGGTCGAATGTCTTCGCAGACATCGATATGATCTTAGAGACTAGGGTGCCTGAGTCTAAGGCCCCTTTGGCAGATCCTGCTAAAAACACAGTGATAGGGACCTTATTCACCACTTCTGAGATTCCACCACCTTCCCCTCGAGATAATTCCAAGAGGGGTGGGGGTCGAGAGGAGGATGAGGCTCGAGCATGTAAGAAGGAGCTCCGTGCGATGAAGGCTGCAAGGAGAGCCTTACTTGCTGATGAGGAGGCGCGTCAGATGAGAGCAGTAGAGTTAGATGCTTTGGCATCTATCTCAAGGAATGTGGAGATTGCGGGAGGCACTGTTAATAATGTTGTTGATGTTGTGGACACTACTGAGGGTGTCCAGATTACAGAGGTAGTGGGTTCTGGGGAACAGGACCCACCAGCTTGCTGATCATCGGCGCTTTGCGCCCTAGGTTTGATTTACCTACCACTCTTGTATTTCAAACTTTTATGTATTGGGGACAATTGCATGTCTTTTTATTGGGGGTGGGGTAAATTGAAATTGAGTGCTAGGGTGAAGTCTGAGTAACTCAATCACTATCCTCTTTTGGGGTTTTCTTGCCTGTGTTCTTTTTCCCCAAGAGACTGATTATTTTTCTTTTGAACCGGCATGTCTATATCTTGTGTACATACTTTAATTCTCAAGCATGATCACTAAAATAATATCCTAATAAAATGAAAATGATGAATGACTAGGCATAATAATTGATAAATGTGTGGCTTTAAGCAATACATAGAGGTACACCACTACATGACCCTATGTCTAAAATTAGAACTAGGTGTCTTATAATCTAGTAGAGTAATGAGATCTCAAGTTAGTGTGAGGAAGATTTGAATAGTCTACTATTTGTACTGAGCTAGAACTTGCCTGGTTAATACTGCTAAAAGTAAGCTATAATAGACAATTAGGAAAGG
The DNA here is from genome assembly GCA_027704805.1 of Solanum corneliomulleri. Lineage (NCBI taxonomy): Eukaryota > Viridiplantae > Streptophyta > Magnoliopsida > Solanales > Solanaceae > Solanum > Solanum corneliomulleri. The sequence goes on from JAKWIY010003058.1 coordinate 49,652,225, forward strand.
TTCATAGGCACTTATTCAATATAGCCCATTTTTAGACTAAATAAAAGAAAACCAAACTTTGGGTATTGTGTACTTTGACTCATAGCAACGCCATGAGTTGAGGGTGGCTATTATGAGGAATGCTCCGGAATATGGGGTTGAAAGAACAAAGGGAGAGAAAGAACAAAAGTAAAGTGACTCAAGAATCAGTTGAAAGAAAATACAAGAAATACAAGCAAGAAAATAAGAGAGCGACTTACACAAATGAAGAAATAAAGGAAAATAGCAAGGTGAAAGAATATGAGAAACTGCGAAAAAAAAAATTATAAAAAGTGGTATGTTTAGCCGATATGTCAAGGAGGGCAAAAATTCACTAAAGTATACCTAAATATACCCTACCTGACCCTGAGCCTGTATTACTAGCTAAGAAAGTCCTATCGTGAGCCTAAGAGTTGTATAGCGAACTTAAAGCAGTGAAAATAACGGCAAGCTTATGGAAATAGGTATGAATGAGTTGTGAATATGTTCAAAGAGTGTGTGTTGAAAAGTAATCCTTATACTAAAACTTAAATCGTTGTGTGAAAAAAGAGGATATTGTTTTGAAGTGAGGACACTAGTTGCAATACCAGAAATATTAGTACATCGGTGAGAAATTGAAGAAGATAGGTGTTAGTACATGGTGAGTCTGTGTCATGGTCTGATTCCATATAATTAAAGCCTAATATTGATAGCATGAACAAATATGACGAGACTGATCGGGATTAATGGTTGCGAAAGATAAAACATGAATACTATTGTACAAAGATTTTTTACTAAGTCATAGTGCATCGCTTGAGGACAAACAACGAATTTAAGTTGAGGATGTTGATATACCGTGGTGTCACCGTATTTTTAATGCTTTTTCCTTAAGTTTAGTGTGTAAAAAAGCCTTTTGGTATTAATTTTCATGTATGTTTCTCTTTATTTGCTAAAATCAGTCTAAAAGATGAATACGGAGGTTTTTGAGCAAGAAATGCACCAAAGTACCACCGGCGGAGCTTGTGACGGTCCGTAGGTGGCATCGTAGTGCAGCTGCTGAAGGAAGATAGGGAAGTCTGACCAAGTATGGGGTTACAGAATGCGTGATGTACCGTCGTAGACATGACGGTCCGTCCTGCTTGTTCATGATGAAGATTAGAGAAGTAGTCCGAGTACCCAAATTCCAAGAGTTCAAGTGTTATGGAACCGATACCCGCGACGGACCATTTTGCCTGTGACGATCCGTCGTACCTTCCGTCGAGGGTAATGAACAGAGCAACAGAAAAAGTAGCATAAGTATGGGACAACGGAGTCCATGACGGCCCGTCGTGACCAAAAAGATCTGTCGCGAGGTCTGTCGACCCAGCCGCGTTTTGAAAAATTTCAAGCAAATAGAGTCTTTATTTAATTAGGTTATTATTTTTAATAAATACTTTGAAAAAAACCTCGCTTTTGAGGTTAGAGTCTTGCTTATTGTTAGACTCTTTGTTAAACTCTTTATTATTTTCAGACTCTTTATTAGACTCTTGATTATTTTTAGACTCTTTGTTAGACTCTTAGTTATTTGAGTTTCTTCTGTGGATTAGACTTGGTGATTATTGTTACTCTTTGGAGAATCTTTAGTCTTCAATTTATTTCAGCAAATTGATTGTTGGTGACTTTTGTTGATTAATCAAGTGAACTTCTGGATTTTATTATTTCTCATTGAAGTAAGTGCATGAATTCTTATATTACATATTTGATAATTCTGATTGTGACTATGGTTAACTAAACTCCATAACTAGGGTCTTGCGAACCATAGTGAATAATGAGGTAAAACCTAACTAAAATGACAATTCAAGAATAATGTCTTGCATGTATTGATAATTATTTCGCTTAGAAGTCTTTTTAACGGATGGCCAACCTTAGAACTCACCTTAATGCTACTTGCCGGACCAAGGAGGTAAATAATAGCAAAAGAATTATCAACATAGATTTAGTGTATACAATCTAATAGGCTAGTATTGTTTGGTTCGAGGTAATAACTTAGTCGAATATCGAATAGAATTCTTATATGAGGTAAAGGTAAAGGTTAGTATAGCAACACACGTAGTCGGACCAAGGTGCGGAACGAAATTTTTAGATGCCGGACAAAGGATTTAGAAATACATAACTTATCACTTTGCATGCAAGATACTAGGAAAGAATTGTTATTGTTAGAATTATCAAGTTCTGAACCTGTGGGGAACACATAAGCCCTAGTTACTTTTATTAATTTATTATACTCCAACATTTGAAGCTGTTAGTTGTCTCCTTTAATTTCGCTAGTTGTTTTCATTTATTTAGAAATAGAAAACCCACCTTTTATCATTTTGTCTTTCCAAGGAAGTAATTGGCTGAACAATAGTAATAATAGATTGAAGTTAAGTCTAAACTATTTTCCTCGTGGGAACGATCCCAACCTCATTAGTTGGGTTATTTACTTGACACGACTGCTTTACTTCTTATTTGAGAAGTAAGTTTGAGCGTATCAAGCACTGAAAGTCAAAGCCTGAGAACCTTGATGTTATCCACCACGCCTTGTCCTAGGGCAGTCTCTCACAAAGTGTCACATATCAGCGCACTTAAAACAACCCCTATGAAACGCAGGCTGATGAGGGCAACCTGAATGACCATAATTCCCTCCATGAACTACAAGTCTAGAAGATGAACCCTGTGAAGTATGCACTGAGCTTGAAGAACTACGCTCACCGTAACCAGCCTCAAACACAGGTATAGCAGCATGAATGGGTCTGCTGGACTGAGAATGATAACCTCAGCCTATGTAACCTCGACTCCTAAGGGGAACACCACAATAGTCATCTTAATATCGAGTCCTCTTACTCTCATGCTACTCAGATCCCTCACGTCAAATTATCTTTGTAAGGCCCGAAAATGACTTAGGTAAAACTAGAGACTAACATGGTTGTAGTGATGGTATAAAGTTTGAAAATGGTTTATAATGTGGGTTTGAGGTAGTGTCTAAGATTTTAAGTGCATTGGAAGTAAAAAGTCAAGCGACGACAAAGATGTTCGACGAATAAGTGACCTATGTGCCTCGTATGTGGTTTAATGTGTTTATGTGTGATTCATAGGTTTATAAGTTCCTCAGAAGATTTATTATAGAGTATACAGTCAGTTTGTCAAGTTTTGTGAATTTTGGAGGTCAAACGTCCAAGAAAGTCTATGACATTCGAAAAGTTTTCCTTGAAACAACTTTGTGTGTCTATGTATATTCAGTCGAGTTTTACGTATTCATTTTTGATGAAACCTATATGGTAAGTCCTAAACTCGTATACAAAAATATTTGGGATGAAAACGTCTGGGTACGACTCCATCTAGGACCCACAAGGGGCCCTAAAGGAAGACCCCAACATTGGAGCTCAACACTGCCAAGTAGTGGCACTCGACGACCCAAACAACGGCTAGTCAACATGGAAATGGCCCGTAGATTCTTCATGTTGATGGATACACTTTTCGTGAAGGTTGGGGAGTTGTAGGTGCAACCCACGATACCCCCATCGACGGGACGTGGGTGAGACAATGGACAGTCGATGAGCTACCTGTTTGTGCCAGCTTTCTGTTAACTTGAGGGTTGAAGTAGTAAGTTCACCCCAAGTCTTATTATATGTGAGGATGATTGTTTTTATTTTTATGGGTATTTTGAGATTATATAAGTCATTAAACTATCATTATTACCCTAAAACCTAAATCAAAATATATTCTCTCCAAAAGCTTCTCCAAAAACCTCCATGTGAGTTTAAAGTGAAGATAGAGCTTGAAACTGGGTCTTCAATAGAGTTTGTTATTCAATCAGATTTGGATTCTTAAAATAAGGTATGTGATTTCTTTATCTAAGTCTTGCTATCACCTTAGAGCCCATTTCAAAGATGACTTTTGAAGATTTTAAAAAAATATGAAAAAGTCCAATTTTTTTCTATGTCTTGGGTTCTTGCATAAATGGTTTCCAAATTTTTATATATGATGAAATTGATGAATAATTTATGTTGTCCAAAGAAATTTTCCATAAACCCTTGACATTCACAAATCTCTCAATTTGACTAAAATATGGGTTAAGTGATCATGCTTTGAGATTGATGAATTTATGTGTAGATTGTTATGGGCTTTTGATTCATGTATAGATTATAGTTAATTGTTTTATAGTCTATTTCAATTTGATCAATTGAGTATTGAATATTCTTAGGTCTATTAATTGTTAGACTTATTGAATCGATATTGACTTAAGGCTTATGATTTCTAATGTAATCTTTTAGGGGCTATCTAATGTTGCAATAATTATATTCAATTGATATGTAGATTGTATTAGATTGATAAGTATGTAATGAATTGACCTAGTTTCATTGATTATTGATATAATTGTTTTGAATTGTTGGTTATGGACTTGGGTAAGGGGCCTTATGATATCGAATTGGATGATCTAGCATTGAATCAAAGTGGTAAGATGGAGTGGGGTATTCTACCATATTTCTTTTTATTTTATGTTAATTAGACATCAATTATGTTGTGATTGATATGGTCCACTTATGGTGGCGGTGCTATGTTAATTGATGTAGCTTTGTTGGAGTTACTTTATGCAATATGATGATCATGGCCTTGTCAGCACTACTTGAAGTACTATGGTATTTTGTCTAGTTTTTTTACGTGAAGTATGAGTATATCTATATATCGTGAAGCAATGTGAAAGTATATGTTCTTTCTATGTATGTTAGGAAATCGTGTAAACTATGACTATGTTCTTCTATGTGTAGTCTTATGGTTGATGCATGGTTGTTCCTACTTGACTATATGAGTCTATAATAGTTATATTGATGATTATATGGAAGTATTTAGGATTACTTAAAGATGATAATGTTTATTTTTAAGTGCTTGAAGAATGATTAGTAATATGTGCTAAGTTAAAGTATGTGGTGTCTTCTCTTGGTTGACTTATATCCCTTGCTTGATGCTTGTACGAAAGTGAATATGTGATGTATTGAATAAGGATGCTAAAATATCTTAGTATTGAATGTATGAATGATATGTGACCTTGAATGATGTTAAGAGGGTCTTTTATGTGAAAACATGAACATAGTGGTAAGGTTATAAATATTGAAGTCGAAAGTCGTAATGGTATCCTTCAAGTAATGGAATACTGGACTTAAGGTTAATTGGCTGGAATGACATCATATTAATCCTTAGTAAAGTCATCATGATCTTCTTGTAGCAGTTGTAAGGTATCCCTAGAGGACCTCATTTGTTGGGTAAATGTGATTAGGTTATGAACTAGATATGGAACCCAATTGTATGAACCTCTAACGTGAATTACTATGTGAGAACGAAGCTTACATCCGAGTGAGTATGGTAACGGAAGTGTTCTAGTTATGCATGAGACTAGAATACAGTGCACGCCCTTCATATTCCTTAACCATATGCCTATATGGGATGTTTCCTAGTGCCTACATGGGATGTTTCCTAGTTCTGTCCTTGGCAAGTAGAACACCCTCATCGGAGTAGGTTTGAACTCCGGATTCCATGATTTTCTACCATGGTCTATGTCGATTATTGTCTATTTTTCATCTTGTGGTATACATATTAGCATTTGAGAAGTTTTATGAAGTTTAGTTTTTTGTATGGGACGCTATCTAGACATTGCACAATAGACTTTGAAGATGTTATTTGGAGTCCCTTGATCTTGTCCAAGATTATTACTTGAATGTCCTTTATGTGATGAATGAGTCTTTAATGAACTAATGAATGTAATGACTTAAGGTAAGAAAGTATGTTAAATGAAGTAGTATTAATCTAGAGTAATTAAGGGTTGTCTAGTTAAGGTGTGAAGGGGGCATAGGAATGGTCACTTCTTTTCTTACCTAGATAAGTCTTAAGAATGACTCTAGTTAGGGAAGTTGGTTGATTATGTAGACATGATATAAGCCTTAGGTAGTCTTAAGGATTACTTATGTAATCTTGAAGAGGTAACTATGGACGTTATCTTCTTGATTTACTTAAGTAAGTCTTTCGATAGCTTCGGAAGGAGAACTTCATATCATCTATATTTTAATGTATTAAGTGAGAATGATTCTATCTTAGGGATTATATAGAATCTCTTAAGTGTGTGAGTAAGGGATTGTATAGGTGGTCGCTTCACAACTCACTCAAGTGAGACTTAGAATCACCTTTGGTAGGAGAATCTTACCTTGATGTTAATGATGCTTTATAAGTGTGTATGTGAATCAATATAAATAATCTAGAGAGGGTGTATGGGAGGTTATTATTAGTGTGACTTAAGTGAATCTTTGGATAGCTTTGACTGAGAAGATTACATGCTAATAGGTGTTTAAAGTGAAGTAAAGGAACTTCACTGTAACATCGAATTGAGTTTACTGTATAGTGAAGTGAATTCACTGTAAAGTTTCTAAAAAAACGTGATTATTGGCTTAAGTGATTTCTTATGTATTTCTAAGTTGTTAAATATTGTTCTTATGCTTATAGTATGATATTTTATTGAAATTTATAAAATTATGCAATTTTCTAAATGTCTCTTTTTCACGGTTTTTGCATGAGAACTCTTATAAGAATTGGAATAATGAGCCCCTTAACGAACCTTCTCACTCTCTCAGCCTGTATTTGAAGTATCATAGAACCATGCCTAGCCATGGCATGAAATTTACCCTGATACTCTTATACTGACATACCACCTTGCTGCAAACCGTGAATCTTGGCCCTCTTGCGCTCCCTCACACTGCACGGAACAAATTTGGCTAGAAATACCTGAGTATACTGAGTCCAGGATAACGGAGGGGATCAAGCTGACCTACTACTAATAGAATCCCCCCACAACTGCTTGGCAGAGACAGTCATCTGAAACAGCGCGTAGTAAACTTCATGAGACTCCACTAATCCAAGATTATGTAACCTCTCATGACAACTAAATATAAATTCATATGCATCCTCAGTTAAGTCACCAGTATAAGTTAGAAAATTCATTAGTCTGAACCTCTCAAACATCTTTTGGTCATAAATGGTCATACAAGGCTTGTTCACTAAAAATGATGCAATATGTGGAAACTTCATACTATCCAAATGAGGAGCTACAATAGCAGTTGGCTGAGTCTTGGGAGTCTGAGAATCTAGAGAAACTATCTTACCTGGAGTTTCACTTCCAACACGGGTCTGTGAGCCATCAGAAGTTACAGGCAAAGCTCCTGCCTAAGACATCCCCTAAAGGATTCCTAACATACGGGCTAATGTATCTTGATGCATTGGGGTGGCAATCGTACTGGGTAGAGTCTCAACTGGCCCATCATAAAGAGGTACGGTCCTATCACCACCCTGGGTAGCTATTGATACTTGACCTCTCACAGGTGTTGCAATATGGCTCCTACCCCGACCTTAACCTCGAGCTCATCCACTGCCTCTAAATCGGATACTATTCCCAGAAGAAGGCGTGGGAATAGGCTCTCGAACACCACTTGCCGATGTACGAGTTCTCTCCATCTGTGAGAGAATGAGATATTAATATTAGAAATTCAACAAGGTCAAGTGCACACAATAATAAATGAAAGAACAAAATCTTTCCTAAATTTCCTATAGCCTTTCGAAGATAGGTATGGATGACATCATACCTATCCACAAGAGTATACTAGACATTGCTCTTTTACTCGTGAGACCAATGAACCTAGGGACTGATACCAAATTTATCAAGATCCAAATTCACAAGTCGTGATGGCACCTATGTTCCCGACTACTAGGTACGCCAACCCAACATATTTCAACTAAACAGTGTAAAAATGTAAAAACTAGGTGAAAATCTCCACAAAAAAATCTCTATATAAGAATGAATTGTAGAAAGATAAAAAAAAAGAATTGGTGTCATAAGTACTAGAGCTTCTAAAATATAATGCAAGTTTGATATTGAAATGACAAATACGTCACAAGGGATAAACTGTCTAAATACTAATATAAAAGAATATGTAAAAGATAGAGGGAGGTGTGGGCCACGGAATAGCCAACCAGCTCACCACAACCCAAACATACTCCAAGCGAGGACTCAAATCGCTCCATGAGATATGCTCATACTTGAAAACGAATCTGCACCACAAACTGTGCAACAAGTGTAGTTTGAGTACGAAACAAAGTGGACCAAGTATATCGCATTGACAGACAACGAAGAAGTAGTGACGGGAGTTTGTATAAGAAAATTCAATGCTTTAATTACACAAGTCTATATTCACTTACAAGCCAAGTTTCATCAAATAGAGTTAATCAAATATCAATTATTTTCCAACCAAAAATAAAAACACATAATCAAACAAAAAGGAAAGATGTCAGAAGATGCAATGCAATATGACATCATGAAATGATATGCCTTACAATACCTAGTACTCTTTCAACCGTATATACTTCATACTCCTCGAAAATACATCGAGAGTTCATAACCCATGGGGGACTCACCGAGATCTATATGCCAAAACGGACGATCTCTACATGTTTGTGCGAACGATCTCAACGCAGTATCATAAAAATAAATAATTTCCGCACGAACAATCTCCACATGCTTAATTTATGATCTTTATATCTCACCATCCCAACAGGGACAATCTACCTGTTCCCAACTTATACTCAATCTCTTGTCAATGACTGTGCACAATATAATTTCAAATAAGGGGATGATAATGCACCTTAATTAGTCAAATATCCACATAATACATATTCACCTCAATTATCGGAACTATACGGGTGTAATTTAGAAAAAAACAATTACACAAGAAATTCAAGTCAATAATACATCATCTAATATCCATATGCTTTGATATTCTCAAACTACAATCCACATTCTATAGTAATAACTTTCCCTATATAACACTGGTACTCGTACCAATGCCCGTCACAGCATTAATACGAGACCCCCATCTTTCGCCCTTACCTCTTTGTCAATTTCTTTTTTATCTTTAATTAGGAAAACGCCGTTCAACAAGTCTGAAATCCTTAGCATACCTTAAATGCCGAACTCGTGCCACGAATCCTCAGATAATTCCTTCCCTTTTTGAGAAGTTTATGAACGTTCACAATCTACCAATGATTCAATATTCGTAAGTAAGCGAGTTCGTAGACATTCAAATTATTATAAGTCTATCATAGAATCTAATTTATACGCCCAAATATCATATTGCCATATTTCAAGCAAAGAATTTAACCTTAATGTCTCTAAATACTCTAAAAATCAATGTTAGATTATATAAAATACACCTACTATTTAAATGTCTATCTCAATATATCAAAAACTAGCATCTTGATTTGATAAATAATTAAAATAAGAATCACATTCCACCGATTAACAACACATGACATAGCACTGCTGCAATGTGACCATTTGTTTTACAAAAAACTAATTATACGCAAAACATGCCAAAATTTCTAAAATCAGTACTAAAGGCCAATCATTGGCATGATTGCCTAATGATTGGGGTAAGATTCTTCTCCTCCACACCATTTTAATACCAAAAAGAAAAATATAAATAAAAAAATTAAAACCCAAATTTTTCAAAGATTCTACAACTACGAGAGGGAAAAATCACAAAACCCATCCCTTAAATTATTTTCATTCCTGTAATCATTGTATAATGATTTCATACTAATTATTATTAACTAAACAATCAGAAACTCAACGTATTAATTATACTAGATTTTCTCTAACTTTCCAATACCAAGTGAGAATAAAATAATACAGTATCAACATAGTCTTTCACGACAATAATTTATACGACTTATGTGTGCTCATGCAGAAATTATAGTCAGCTAAAGAAACCTGTTTACCTAAAGTATTTGTTTTTCCATCCTTCGCTTTCTATTTTACACCGCACAAATAAATTTCCAACTATTTTGTTTTCCCTTCTTTTCTAAACTAACACAACTAACATATTTTAATTACATGTGTCAGGTGGTTACTATAAATTATGTATGTGACCCACTAACTATTCAACTATGATACTCATTTAACAAGAATAATCAAGAAGATACTCATAGTTACTAACTATTTTAAAATACCCCTTTAAATTTTTCAACAAGAGTTAAAATAGTCCTAGTTCTCAAAATGACCTAGCGGGTCATCACACCCTTCTAGCCATTAGAATCTTGTCCAACTATCGGATCTGGAGTCTGACCTCCAACACGGGTTTGGAGTCATCATAACGGACAGGCAAATCTCCTGACTAAGCCATCGCCTCTAGTATTCCTAACATACGAGCTAAGGTATCTTGAAACACTAGGTGGCAATAGTATTGGGTAGAGCCTTAGCTGGCCCATCTCACTTGACACGATCTCGCACATCCCCATGAATAACATATGCATCACGAGGTATATCCTATCACGGCCCGGGTATCTATTGGTATTTGACCTCCCAAAGGTGCTGCACTACGACCCCTACCCCGACCTCAACCTCGAGATCATCCCCTGCCTCTACCTCGGATAGTTTTCCTAGAAGCAGGCGCAGGAAAAGTCTCCCAACCACCACTTGCTGATGTACGAGATATCGCCATCTGAGAGAGAATAAGTTATCAATATTACAATTTCAACAAGGTCAAGTGCACATTATAATTAATGAATGAACAAAATATTTCCTAAATGTCCGATAGCCTCTCGAATATAGGTATGGATGTCATCATACCGATCCGCAAGATTCTACTATACATTGCTCTTCTACTGGTGAGACCGATAGACCTAGGGATCTGATACCAAATTTGTCACGATCCAAATTCACAAGCCGTGATTGCATGTATGTTCCCAACCAATAGATAAGTCAACCCAACATATTTTAAAATTTTTAACTAAATAGTAAGAAAAAGTAAACACTAAGTGAAAATGTCCACACAAAAAGCTCTTTATAAGTATGAATTGCGGAAAGATAAAAATACCACCCAAGAATTGGTGCCATAAGTACAAGAGCTTCTAAAATATGATTCAAGTCTGAAGCTGA